>CM064883.1:63776242-63881596 GCA_003313485.2 Penstemon barbatus | reverse complement strand
TGATTCATCATAATCCTCAGGAACAGATTCAAGGATCTTCTTTGCTTCGGCCTTGACTGTGTGACTTATCCTTAACCTCAACCTGTCCAGAAAGAATTCTGAATCAAGTGCTTGAATTAAAGATCCAGTCTCTAGCCACTTCAATACCCAGGCTTCTTCAGCAGTGAAGCCTTTCCACTTGGCAATTTCAGCAGGGCTCTTTGTCAGTCTGAATTCCCTCCATCTGTTGTATCTGATCTTTTCAGCATGGAAGAGTGTCAGACGGTTGATCCTTTCATTTTCAGCATCTAGCCTCTTGAGAAATTCTTCAAAGATAGCAGGGTCATCCCTGACAATCTCTAAGGCTAATCTGATTTTCTCTCTTCTCTTTGGCTTTATCTTTGGTGCAGGCATAGCTGGTATTGGTTTGTTTGGATCCCTCTGTTCACCAATACTTAGCCCACCAGTATGCTGATTTCCATGAGCATCCTTGATGCTTGCTTCAATAACAGCAGCCAGTTCTGCTGCCTCAACAGCATCTCTCTGCTCTTGAGTCATCTTGCTGGCCTCTTCTTCCAGCCTTTTTAACTCTAGGCTTTTAAGCCTATCTTCTTCTTCCTTTTCTGCAGCCATCCTTTGCTTTTCAGCATCATCTTGTCTCTTCTTTTCTGCAGCAGTCAGGTAAGTTGCAATTTTTCCAGTCCTTTTTCTTCTTGATTCAGGACTTTCAACTGCTTGAATTGGAGTTGCAGCAACAGGAGTAGAATGCAGAAGGAGTGTTTCTCCTTCACCTGTTGTGGCAGTCTGCTGTTCTTTTCCAGCTTCAGCAGATACTACAGCAGAAGAGTCTGTAGTAGGTACTCCAATTGTGGAAACAACTTCTTCAGTAGACTTATCAGCAGGTTCGGCAATAACTAATGGTCTCTCAGCTGATGTTGTTGTTTCTCTCACTTTTACAACTGTCTCCTCAGAGAAAGTTACACTTCTCTTGACCTTTGATTTGGCCAATCTTTTGGCAGGGGGGTTGGCAGTAGGAGGTCCCCTTGCCTCACTTCTTTTTTTCAACCTTTGAAGAGGGGGTTATTCCTCAGATTCAGTTCTTTCAGGAGAAGAACCTGTCTCCATCTGTTCAATCTCCTTTGTAAATTCTTCAATCATCTTTTCAGGAACTGCATCTCCAGGTTGTGCTGATCCACTCTCAACAGCAGACTGTGCTGTTGGCTCAGCAGGTTGACTTGTCTGACCTTCCTTCTTGCTCTTCTTAGAAGGGGTCTTCTTGGATTTTGCAGTGGCTTTTCTTTTTGGTCTTGCCACCACTTGTTTCACTGGTTCATATAGCTTGAACTCCTTGCTTGCATGAGTAATCTTTCCACCACCCATAGGGCATTGCATTGATGCAAACAGATTACTGAGTAAGATGGCATGAGAGAGCCTTTTATCACTCAGCAGCTCAAAGACGTGAGCAGCCCAGTTAACTTTCAGACCATAGTATATGCAAACCATGGAATAGTACCTCCTTCTGGGTAACCCATCTAGTGAGCTTGTGTAGCTTTCCAGTACCTTCGCAATGATGTCTGCGAACCTTTGATACTCATCCTTCAACTGAGTTTTCATTAGGGTTCCAGTCATCTTTTCTCCCTTTTTCGCACAAATTGCCCAAAATTCATCCTCCTTTTCTGACCCTAAGCTGGTCACATCTCCTCCCTTATCTGATAGCTTGTAAATTTCACTAAGAACAGCAGCAGAGATAGCAATTTTCTTACCACCGATGACAGCAGTCATCACAGTTTCATCATCGTTGAATTCCCTGGTCGTATAGAAGTGATAAACGTCTTCTAAGTAGACCCTTTCTTCATGTGCTTCCAGGACTGGAACAAGTGATGCCTCTTGGATTTTCTTCAAAAGAGAGCGCATCAGATCAGTACCCGAAAAGTGAAACTTGCTGTAGTTTAGGTATCTTCCATCAATAATCTTATCCATCTCTGAGATTAGTGAGCAGGAATCTGCAAAAGCAATATACTTTCGAAGCAGGAGAGTTTGAGAGTTAGAGAATTTGAGAATATTTGGGTGCGTAAGACGACTATACTGTTTTAGATCGGACTTTATACGTTTCTATTATTTGGGTTATCGTGATTGATCTGAAACGTTGATCTAATCTGACAGTTTATTAATCGTGTGGATGGGAGTTGCGGATTTCAATTTTATTATTTTAATGTCAGATGGGCGGGAAACTCTATCGACACTGATCTGTTACTTATAAAAGCGCGTTTCTTAAGATACGATTTATGACCATGCTTATATAAGATATCAGATGAGTAGAGTTTAACTTATCTGACAGACGAGTGATCTGTTATCTGATATTACTAGAGAATGCCAATAGCTAGTAATCTTCCTCTGCTGTTTGTCAATCCAGCAAGATAAAATAATCTTCAGTCTTCAAGAATTAAGAACAGATCTTCAGATAATGTAACTTCCACTAACTGACATTAACAGATTTCATCTTTAGAACAGAAGTACCGCTAGTCTTACACGTTCCCCCTGTCTTTAAGAATCCATAAGCTAACTAGTCTGTTGAAAGTTAATCCTTGAATAGAATAACGGATAATTAAGCTGTTGAACTTCAGTCTTCTGATGAGTTCCCCCTCAGCTTATGCATCCAAATTGAGTAGTCCTAGCTCAGTTCTTAGAGTTGAGAACCTTACTTCACTTAAAGGTTTAGTGAAAATATCAGCAATCTGATTGTCAGTATGAACATACTCTATCATAACATTGCCTTTTTCCACATGATCTCTAATGAAGTGATGCTTGATCTCTATATGTTTAGTCCTTGAATGACTTGTAGTATTCTGAGTAAGTGATATTGCACTTGTATTGTCACAGTAGATTGGAATTCCACTGATTTTGATATTGTAGTCTTCTAGTTGATGCTTCAACCAAAGTATCTGTGCACAGCAAGCTCCAGCAGCTATATATTCAGCTTCAGCAGTAGATATAGAAACTGAAGTTTGTTTCTTACTCATCCATGAGATTAGACGACTACCTAAGAACTGACAAGCACCTGTTGTGCTCTTTCTGTCAATCTTGCAGCCAGCAAGGTCTGAATCTGAATAACCAATAAGCTCAAATCCAGATTCTCTAGGATACCACAATCCCAATTCTTGATTGCCTTTAACATATTTCAATATCCTCTTGGCAGCTAAGAGATGAGATTCCTTGGGGTTTGATTGAAATCTTGCACAGACTCCAACTGAGTACATTATGTCAGGTCTGCTTGCTGTTAGATATAACAGTGACCCTATAATGCCTCTATATTTGGTTATGTCCACTGATTTGCCATCTTCATCTTTATCCAAGCGAAGACTTGTAGACATAGGAATAGTAGCAGTAGAGCTAGTTTTCATACCAAACTTCTTGAACAGATCTCTTGTGTATTTAGCTTGATTTATAAAGATTCCATCAGGCAGCTATTTGACTTGTAAACCAAGAAAATAATTAAGTTCACCCATCATGCTCATTTCAAACTTATTCTGCATCAGCTTGGAGAACTTATCACACATCTGTTGGTTAGTTGAACCAAAAATAATATCGTCCACATATATTTGCACAACTAATATATGATTTTCCCATTCAATTGTGAACAAGGTTTTATCTACCTTACCTTTATGAAATCCTTTAATTAAAAGAAAATCAGATAGGGTATCATACCATGCTCTTGGAGCCTGTTTCAGTCCATAGAGGGCTTTCTTCAGACGATATACCTTGTCCTCTTCTTGATAGACTTCAAATCCAGGAGGTTGTTCAACATATACCTCTTCTTGCAGTTCTCCATTGAGAAAAGCAGACTTCACATCCATCTGATAGACAGTGAAGTTCTTATAAGCAGCATAGGCTAGAAACAGTCTGATTGCTTAAAGTCTTGCTACTGGTGTAAAAGTTTCATCAAAGTCAATTCCTTCTTCTTGACAATAACCCTTGGCCACTAGTCTTGCTTTGTTTCTGGTAACAATACCATCTTCATTCATCTTATTTCTGAAAACCCACTTAGTGCCAATCACTCTTTGATGACTTAGTCTAGGAACTAAGTACCAGACTTCATTCCTTTCAAATTGATTCAACTCTTCTTGCATAGCTTCTATCCAGAAGGAATCATTTAAAAGCTTCTTCAATTTGCTTAGGCTCTATTTGAGATAGAAAAGTGACAAACATAGCATCTTGTGCAGCAGCTCTTCTTGTTTTCACTCTATCTAATGGATCACCAATCACCAACTCTGGTGGATGATTTCTGAGCCATCTGAGATCAGGTTGCAGGTCTGAATGTTGTCCTCTGTTTTGATCTTGCAACACTACTGTTGGAGTTGCAGTAGTAGTCTGTTGAACAGTCTCTGGTCTGTCAGCTGTTTGCAACTCGTCTGTTAGACAATCAGCACTGTGATTTTGAACAGCACTTGAGTTATCAGCTGAATTTAGATTAGGTAGTATGATGGGAACATATGCTTCATTTCTTCCAATGTCTAATTTCTGAATATCAGTAGATAGATCTTGATTAGTGCTTTGATTCTTTTCAGAAGATTGACTTGGCTCATCAAAAACTACATGGATAGATTCTTCTATTAGTAATGTTCGTTTATTGAAAACTCTATAGGCTTTACTAACAATAGAGTATCCTACAAAAACAGCTTCATCAGCCTTTTCTGCAAATGCAGTAAGGTGATTTTTCCCATTGTTCAATACAAAACATTTACAACCAAAAATCTTAAAGTAATGAATGTTTGGTTTCCTGTTGTTCCAAACTTCATATGGAGTCTTGTTCTGATTTTTGTTTGATCATACATCTGTTCTTGGTAAAGCATGCTGTATTTGTTGCTTCTGCCCAAAATCTTTGTGGCAGCTTAGCTTCACCTATCATGGTTCTGACAGCTTCCTTCAGTGTTCTGTTTCTCCTTTCAGAAACACCATTCTGTTGAGGGGTTCTGGCAGCAGAGTACTCATGATGTATTCCTTTGATATTACAATACTCTTCAACAGTAGAGTTTGTAAACTCTGTCCCTCTATCTGATCTGATCTTCAATATTTTGATACTCTTCTCATTCTGGATCAGTTCCATCAGATTAGTAAGATGTTCCTTGGTTTCACTTTTCTTCTTCATGAAAATCACCCAAGTATATCTTGAATAATCATCCACAACAGCTAGGCAGTATTTCTTTCCACCATTGCTGACTGGATCAATGGGTCCAAATAAGTCCATATGTAGCAGCTCCAAGATTCTCTCAGAAGATTGGTGCTTCTTGCTTTTGAACGATGACTTGATTTGTTTACCCTTCTGACAGGCGTCACAGAGCTTGTCTTTGCTCATGACTGTTTTTGGAATCCCTTCTACCAGATCATTCTTGATTAATCTGTTGATGGTCTTGAAGTTTAAGTGATTCATCTGTTTGTGCCACAGCCAGCTAACTTCACTTGGTGCAGATGCCACCAAACAAACACTTGAATTCTTGTCAGTAGAATCCCAGTCGACTATGTAGACATTCCCTTGTCGTCTTCCAGATAAAATTACCTTCTTTGTACCAATCTGTTCAACAAAGCACTTATCTGTTGAGAAGATGACTGAATATCCCTTGTCACAAAATTGACTTATGCTCAGCAGATTATATTTGAGGCCTTTGACATATGAGACGTCAGATATCTCTATGTTTCATCTGATTAATCTTCCTTTAGCTTTAATCTTGCCTTCTTTGCTGTCCCCAAAAGTAACTTTTGGACCATCCACAGCAACTGCATCAGTCAGCTCATGTATGCTTCCACACATGTGCCTTGAACATCCACTGTCCAAGTACCATATCTTCTCTACTTTACTCCTACTCCTAATCCTAACCTACAAAACAAAAATAAAATTGTTTTAGGTACCCTTATTGAGAGGGTCCTGAAGGATTAGTTCCACCTTTGACAACCCAAGATGTTGAAGTCTTAGGCTTCTTAGGTTTCTGAGTTTTGACAGGAGCATGAACAGCTTTATTATCATAATTAACAGATAAGTCATGTTGATGATCAGTATGATAAGAATAGTGTTCATAAGCAGGGTAAGGTGCATGATAAGCAGGGTATGCATGCATTGGATGAGCAGGATAAGGTGCATAGTAACTAGGAAATTGAGGTGCATGATACATAGGATGATATGCAGCAGGTTGCACATAATATGACTCATTTCCATACCAAGCATTTTGATTTTTCTTGTTCTTATGCTTCTTTGGTTTACTTACAGCTTGCTCATTGACAGACGACTTAGTTTTCTCACTAGTCTGATTAGTTTTAACCTTATCAGAAGACTTCCTAGGACTCTTCTGTTTGGGTTTACTAGTCTGTTTTTCTACACTAGGCTCTTTGCTCTTTTTAGCCTTAGGAGATTTCTTCTCCTTTACCACTTTCTCAGATGAGGTAGGTTTAGAAGTTTGAACATACAGAATGACCTTACTATTGTCAGCAGAAATGAATTTTTCAGTATGATTCAATTCTAATTTATCCTTTTCTAAAGGTGTCTCCTGTTTACTAGATGTAGGCATGGATGCAACAGTTGACTTATCATGAGACTCGATAATTTTCTCAAGTTCCATGATTTTTCCTTTATAGACCTCACATTCAGCTTTCAGAGACTCATGCTCTTGCTCAAGCTGTTTATACTCAGCTGATTCTTTAGGCTTTTCAGCTTTAAGTTTCAGTGAGTTATTTTGCTCTTTTAGCAAGCTCATCTCTTCCTTAAGCTTAACAAATTCTCCAGCAATAGTAGTATTATTCAACATCATTTGCTCTAGAGAATCAAATAGTTCATTATTTTGAGGAGTTACCTCATCCTCTGAGTCATCAGATTCCTTAGCCATCAGGCAGAGGAGAGCAGGTTTCTCTTCATCAGAAGATTCTTCATCAGACGTGTCTGAATCTGAATCAGATGAGTAGACAGCAGCAAGCTTTTCTGCTTCAGCTACCATTGCTTTCCCTCTTTGATGCTTTCTTTCCTTTCTGATTCTCTTCTCTTCCTCAGTGTATTTTTCTGCTTTTGGATATGGACAGTCTCTAATGAAATGTCCCAATTTCCTGCAGTTATAACACATTAATTTTGCTTTATAATCATCTTTTTCTTGAGAAGAAGAGTTAGGTTTAGAAGTAGAAGCAGCATGATTGTATTTGTTTTTCATCTTTCTCTTATAGAACTTCTTGAAGTTGTTCATCAATAATGCTACATCTCCAGCAGTGTACTCCTTCTTGTTGAGTAGTGATGCTTCATCAGATGAGTCCACATCTTGGCTTCTACGTGCTGGTTTCCTGGTGTTTTCAGCAGCAACTAAGGCAGCTGTGGGTCCTGAAGTTGAGGTTTCTTCAATACCCATCCTAGGCAGTTTATACTCATAAGCCTTGAGTACAGAAAACAGCTCTGTAAGAGAGATCTTCCCCAGATCCCTTGATTCTTCCATTGCTGTCACCTTCATGTTGAACTTAGGAGGTAAGGCCTTCAGTACTCTGATGGTTATCTCCTTGTCTGTGAAGGTTTTTCCAAGCTTCAATACTTCATTTAATATTCTTGTAAACCTTGTATCCATCTGATCAATGGTTTCAGAGGATTTCATCTTGAAGTTATCCAGCTTTTCTAGAGCAACACTCAGCTGATGCTCTTTTATGGCGTCGTTCCCTTCGCTCATATCTCTGACTTTATCCCACATCTCTTTTGCAGATTTGCAATGTTTGATCTTGTCAAACCGGTCATTGTCCAGGGCTTTAGTCATGATAAATCTTCCAATCTTGTCCAGGTTGAACAGCTTGATTTCTTCAGCTGTCATTTCATTCAAATCTTTTTCCACCACGGTATCAACTTCATTGATCTTTATCGTCTTGGTGAATTTGAATGGACCTTTTGTAATGCAGGTGAACATGTTGTCATTGTAGGCAGCGAGGAAAATCTCCATCCTGATTTTCCAGTCTTCGAAAGACATACCAGCAATGTGGGGAACATGGTTTATGCATTCCATTTTCAAAAAGTTTTGATTTTTCAAAAAGATGCTCTTTTGAAAAAGTTTTGAAAACTTTTGAAAAACACTTGGATCAAGCTCGTTGATCAGGCAGCTGATTCAAATGAACCACCTGCTCTGATACCACTTGTTGGTCCCAAGTGGTCAGATGAGGTCTAGAGGGGGGGGGTGAATAGACCTCTGAAAATTTTTGAACTTAAAAACTTTTCAGTCTTCTGTCAGCAGACTAAGCTGATGAAGAACAGTAAGCAGACTCAGCTGATCGTGAACAAATCTTGAACAGCAGACTGACCACTCTTCTTACAAATACTTAGTTGTTTTTCAGCAAAACAGTTTTTCAAAGAGTATACTTGCAGCGGATTGTTTTAAAGTGTTTTTCACAAGTAGACTAAGTTCTTAAAAGATTTTATCCCCAGTTTTACAAACTCCTTTTAAAATCTTTTAGATAATTCAAGGTGTTTAAATATGCAAACTTTAAATATGCAAGAAAACTTGAATGGAAGATAACACAAAGAATTTTTATAGTGGTTATATGGATAAAAATCCTTTAGTCCACTCTTCCAGATCACTTAGATTCTGGGTTATACTATAATCACAAAGATTACAATATTTCTCCACTTATACCTAGACAACTAATGAAAAGGCTATAAGCTCACAATAGGATTTCACAAAGAAAACATATCCTCTAAAGTAGAATCACTCACAAAGATGGATTCTCACTTCGCACAACACTCAGCTATTACAAAATCACTCAGATAATGTTTTTCTGTTTTCTTCAACTGGGTTTCTGTCAACAGATGACTTCCACCAGACGAGTGAGCTGTTTGAGCTTTTGAGACTTAGATAAATTTTTTGCTTCGAATGCAAAATCTCTGATTGTTGTTGTGTGTCTCGCTCTTTGAAATCAGCTCCTTTTATACTTGAATTTGAAAATATGACCGTTGAAGGAAATCAAATCTTCAAATCCATAGCTTTAGCCCGAAATTCAGAACGGCTACTGCTACAGTACCTTTTCTGTTGTACTTTCCTGTAGCTGCATTAAATGCACTCTGCTGATCCGAGAGTTAATTCCAATCATTTGCCATTAGTACCCTTCTCTTTCAGCATTTATTACACCAAGTGCATTTATTACCGTTGGACTAATCTCTTGATCTCTTCTACTCTGCTGATAGATACTCTGCTGATCAAATACTAAACTAATCTGATTTGACTCGGCTGATGACCTACCCTTCTGTTCGCTGTTTCAGCATGAGATCACTAGTCTTCTGGGCTTTGAACTTTGAACTCTTCTGATGTCTTCTTTTACTTGTTCAAAATTCTTCTAAGGGAACTAAGCTTCCATACTTAGCTGATTATGATGTTTTGGAAATCATCAAAACCTTCCCTTAATTACTTGTCTTCTTTGCACTTCATCTTCATCTTCATCCAACAAAGAATATTGTCTGCAGATTCGGAATTCCCAGAATTTTAATCTCTGACAATGGAACACAATTCGCTGGCAAGAAGATACCAGATTGGTGTGAGAAGTTCGGGATACAGCAAAATTTCGCATCGTTAGGGCACCCCCAGGCCAATGGACAAACAGAGGTTGTGAATAGAGAGATCGTTCGATCTCTAGAAAAGCGGTTATCTGACGCAAAAGGAAAATGGCTTGATGAACTGTCGGGAGTCTTATGGGCTTATAGAACCACAATAAAAGCAGCAACGAGGAAAACTCCTTTCAGCTTAGTGTACGGATATGAAACAGTTATTCCAGTTGAGAATCTGGTATCTTCTCCCAGAGTTGAATTTTATAATTCCGATGAGAACAAATCATTGAGGGAAATGGAAATCGATCATGCAGACAGCAAAAGGGATCAAGCTAAGCTAAAAATTCAGGCCACAAAATCCAACATGGAGAAAGCGTACAATCAGAAGGTTAGAATCCGAACCTTTAAGGTCGGAGATCTAGTGTTAAAAAAGGTAGAAGTCTCGAAACATGTTGGAAAACTTCAGCCCAATTGGGATGGACCTTATGTAGTGATCGAAGTTGGGAAGAGGGGCTCCTACAAGATTGCTCATCCAAATGGAGAAGTCTTGCCTCGATCTTGGAATGCCATAAATTTGAGAAGATATTATGGAAGATGAAGATTATTTAGCAGTTTCTAATCTGTCTACTATTTTACTGTCTCATTAAGTTCTTTATTTCTCATGTTCTTGAAGATTATCTATTCAATGAAACTTTTCTTCGCAGAGATATTATCAATTCGTCGTATTCGAAAACTTATTATGGCCAATCTTTATCTATATTATTCAAATATCGAACAAGGGTGAAAGCTGTTGCTATGCCCCTTGGATCTGCAAAATGGGTGACGACCCTAAAAAACGACTAAGGGTGAAAGCCGTTGCTATGCCCCTTAGATCGAAATAAATAAATAGGGTGAAAGTTGTTGCTAAGACCCTCAGGTGAAAGCTGTTGCTATGACCGATAAAAAACGACTAAAGGTGAAAGTCGTTGCTATGCCCCTTAGATCGAAATAAATAAATAGGGTGAAAGCTGTTGCTAAGACCCTTAGGTGAAAGCTGTTGCTATGACCGATCAAAAACGACTAAGGGTGAAAGTCGTTGCTATGCCCCTTAGATCGAAATAAATAAATAGGGTGAAAGCTGTTGCTAAGACCCTCAGGTGAAAGTTGTTGCTATGACCGATCAAAAACGACTAAGGGTGAAAGTCGTTGCTATGCCCCTTAGATCGAAATAAATAAATAGGGTGAAAGCTGTTGCTAAGACCCTCAGGTGAAAGCTGTTGCTATGACCGATCAAAAACGACTAAGGGTGAAAGCCGTTGCTATGCCCCTTAGATCGAAATAAATAGAAAGGGTGAAAGCCGATGCTAAAACCCTAAAGTCAGATCTTCGATTATTTTTCAAATTCACGACAATACTCGATTTCAAACTACAAGGATCGCGATCTGTTAAGTATATCAATTATCATTTCGAATTATCGTTCAAAAAATTTGGTTATTAATCTTCGATCGAAAACTCAACAAATGAAATCGGCGAGAGAAGTTAATTATTGTTCATGTTTGGATATTAAAAGTGAGGATTTAATTATTCCATCCAAGAGCAATTGCATAATTGATGCGCTATTATTAGAAAATCGGTATTCAATTATCCTATCAATATTCGAGATCGGCGAAGAATAACACTTATAGATTCATACCTCTGGCGAGAAAAAAATTGGTGCTCGAAGCAATTCTGGGAATTAACAAGTAAAGAATAATAAAGAAAAAATATATATATATATTTCATTCATAAACTTTCAAATAGTTACAAGAGAATTCTTGATTGCAACAAGGAGTATCGAGATAAGCTGAGTATTTACATCCAGTACTATCCTATTACAAGTAATTAACCCTACACTTGAATACTTGGGGGTCGAAGGAGCAAATGTGAAGCTAGTACACTTCTACCCTTCATCCACTACTTCCTCGCTGATTGGTCTGCACGGGACCGCATCGGAAGAGAGGGAAGCAACCCCAGTCGGAATCATCCCTGGCAAATTCGAAGGCAACATTCTTCAAGATGCATCTCGAAGAAGTTGAGATCGAATGCAGGAAAGCTCCTCCAGCAGTTGACCCACTATCCCGAATGGATGGAGGACAGAGTACAGAGAGTCGAGCCTGCCTCGAGGACTTGGAATCAGAGAGAGCAGGTCGTCTACCGGTATCCTAGTCGCAATCCTTTTCGTCTATCGATATCCTAGTCGAAGAAAAGTTGTACTTGATGTAAAGAATCAAGGAATAGAGTTCGAGTTCGAATCTCGAACATATCAATTAGAGATCGAGTTCGAATCTTGAACACCATTATAGGGAGTACATGATTGTTCATCAAAGAAGGCGGCAACTCGAGCATAGGCATCGAATAAATTTTCACGGGAAAAGTTAAAATACAATGGAAAAGAGCAAGAACCATTTAAAAGTATTTATAGGAGAAGGAAATGGACAATCCATGGTTCACATTTACCATAATGGATGGTCCCGATAAGAGCGATAAATACGCCGACCATTCCGTTTCCCAAGAAATAAGGGACTGATTGGTTAGAATAAGTCATTTCAAGATTCAAGATCGGAAAACTATGCTATCAACAAATTCATTGATCGGGAAAAATATCCGAACGTTGGCATTCACTAACTAAAATTCGGTATAGAAGGACTGCACATTAAAGGCAATGAAAACTTAACAAAGAAGTCAAGCAATTTATAAGAACAAATCGAGGACTACAGTCCTGAATAAGAACCGCATTACGCTCCACAGCTCCTGTCAAAGATTGCTAGCAACCCGCTACAAGTCCTATGATATTGGGAAAGATACAACATATTCGAAGAGAAGATAAGAGCATAACAATTATTAAAAGGCACATGGCCAAATACATTATCCGAGATCGAAAATAAGAAGGACACAAACCAAATATTATTCAGAGTACAGCACAAATGCAAGAAATGAAATAGAATTACAACAGTATCCGTCGAAATAAGTTACACAAATTTATGATCATGAAGAGCTTTTCGGAGCTCAGCACTACGGGCTTCATACCCACGAGTATAAGCTTCCTTTTCGCGAAGTTCAAAGCCCTTCTTCTCCTGCTCGTAAAGTTGTTTAAGCACTTCGAGCTCCTTGCTCAATTGTTGATGGAGCTCTTCTCCCTGAACTTTAGTAATTTTCTCTTTCTATAAAGCCATTTTTTCCTCGAGGACACGATCCAACTCGCCGTTCTTCTTCTCCAGCTCGAGAGTGACAGCAGCATGTCGACTCAACTCCCGCTCAGCCAACATCTTTAGTTCAAGAAAGTCTTGTCTAGCCTACATTCGGAAGGATTAAATTCTAAAAAAAAAAAAAACAGGAAAAAGGAGGACCTGAGAAAGAGAATTCGATCCAGAACGAAACAGATCCGAGGGACTCTTTCCCTTTGACGCGCCAGCTTCAGGAATAGGAAAATCAGCCTGCGGCGGATTCTCGATAAGGTTCTGAAGCTCCACTTCAGAAGCTGACTCATTCTTCGACTCTCTGAGTAGCGAAGGAGAGGTCGCAGGGTGGCCAAGAGTAAGAGGATCAGAAGAATTCTCAATCTTCGAAGGTTCGATTTCAGTTTTCGAGGGTTCAACTTCAAGCTTTGGAGGCTCAGCAGTTCCTCCAGAAATTAAAGGGTCTTCTCCAGTAGGGGTCAATTTAATTTTCTTACCAAAACCTTCTGTCAACGAACCAGCCTTGGGGTCAACGGTTGGCACTTCTTTCCCAGCGACGAGGTTTTGCAAATTCTCGATCGGAGTGATCGCATCAGGATAAGGTCTTTTGTTGAAAGAAAGGGGTGACGCCTTTTGCCTAGCTAACGCTCGGTGTGAAGTATCAAGATTTTTTGGAGGAGAGGCCTCAAGCTCTTCATCAAGTTCTTCATCTAGAACTGATTTGCTAGAAATAGCTTTGGGATGTTTTACCGGAGCCTGTTTCTCCTTTTTAGTCTCCCCGCCCTTGGAGGTTTTGGGAGAAGATGCAGATGTTTTTGGGGAAGCTTTGGAGGGTTTGTTCTCTTTGCTCGATTTTTTATCCTTGGATGAGCCTTTACCCTTGGCACCACCCAATAGTGATTTGGGATCGATGGGCTTACCCAATATTTGATCCATAGTAAGCAGAAAAGTAAGGTTGGAAGTTCGAAAATTGGTACTAAGCGCAGAGCTCCGATCTCAGTAATTAACGGTCTTATACAAATGATTTGAGACAGTCCTCCTAATATTTATAGAAGCGACATCCTATTCTTGCAATAATGGAACCGTCGCAACTGTTGACAAATTAGAAAAGGGAACGATAAAAATTCAATCAGCAACGAGAAAATCAAATGTTAATTTATACAAATTGAGAAGGATATACAGATTATGAAAATCTGGGAGAAGGACCCAATTACGTAAAGTACAACTCCTACTACATAGCTATTACAAGCGGTCAAATTCCAATTATCGAACTATGAATTGGTTCTGATCGAGGAATCGGATTCATTGCCAAAACCACTATAATCCTTGCCGAAGGCCGTACCTAACTGCAAGACTGGTCGTTATGATCATCGTCTGACACGCCTCCTAAAGTAGATTCTGGGTTAGGATCGGATAGCTCAAGCACATCAGGGTTCGGCATTTGGAAGCCAAACTCTTCGACAAAGGGGGCAAAACGGTGATCCTGCCAATTCATATCTGTCTTCGGCAAAGAGGAAGCTTTATAGTCCTTACCTTCTGCATTCTTATAAGGGTTCATATATTGAAAATATCCGTACAACTTGTCTGGAATTCTTTTGGCCGAAACTAGCTGTTGAACCCCTTTATAAAAAATTGTTTGAAGAATTCCTCCCATTCTCCTTTGAATCAAGGGATCTAGGACAGGGGACTTCAAAAATTCCCGTATGGATGGAATCACAGCCTCTTCCCGGCCTTGGGCATATGCTCGTTTGGAATCCTGCTTCGCTTGCTCAAGTTCGATTTTGACTTTCTTGAGCTCTTCTTCGAGGGCGCTTTCTCTTTGACGATTGTTAACAGATCCTCTTCTACGGATGAGGTATGTTTTCTATTGGCGATCTCCAACTCCTCCTTCGTCTTGATAGTTCTCGATGACTAGCCGATAATTTCTTTGTAACGTCATCTAATTGAGTTCGAAGAGCTTTATTCTCGGTCGAAGCCTGTGCAAGCGCATTGTGAGCTTCTTGAGATTCTTGTTCTAGCAATGACGAACGATAAGTTTGAAGCGCGAAATAATCTCCAACCTATGATAGATAAATGATATCAGCATAGTACCTGAGGACTGAGACGTACGAAATACTCAAGTATAAGAAATTATTACCTCTTGATAGGTTCGAGAGAAGTTACTCAGGACTTCAAAGTCGCTTTTAATGGTGTGTTCAAGCAGATCTTGTTTGAACCTACCGGCCATAAAAATTCTGGTGGCTTTATCAAACTCGTTTTCACCATCTGGTCCGAGGTCTGAGCAAATGGTCTCTTCTTCCGTATAACCTGCAGCTCTATGACCACGAAAGTGTTCATTCATGAAATCTGCCGCGTCCGGCTCCGATCTACCTGGTCGGCAAGGAACCAGGTCAGAGCTCTTGCCAAATGGTTTTACCCTTCTCGAAGGCCCCGGATGTTCTGCATACCGCTTCCGATGCATACGTTTTTCGTGCTCTTGTACGCCTAAAACATGGGTCCAAGAATATTGACTATAATCAGCTGAGGACGGGTTAGAAGTATCAATTGTGAATATACTACGCAGGGGACCAGCTATAGCGGGATTCGACGAACTCGAGCTGCCGACTCCTCTCAAAGCTGGATAAACTTTCAGAGTATCGATCGGATTGATGATCGGATTATCCGTTCCCGTCCCTTGTTCCACATTGCTTTTCTCCACTAATTGCTGGGATTGGTTTTGCATGCCCTTGGAACGAGCATTCCTGGTTGACGTAGCAATGGACAGTCGAAATTCCTCAACGAATTGATCTGCAAGGAAAGTGCAATACGTTCAAAAAACCAAGTGAGCTTGTTAGATCGACCTCGTATACAAATAAAGAAGAATAGTAACATACTTAAAGAGAGCCGCGCACGAGACGAAGCGGCTGATTCGGACGTTCGTCTAAGAGATCGAATAGATCCGCTGAGGGGTTGAGATGGCAAGGAAAGGGAAAATTCAACCATTGGAGCCTGATAATCGCATTTGCTTAGGCCCGCCAGCCTCAAAATCCTTTCTTGGACAAGAAGCATAGTCTGAAAGGGATCGGATTGGAGCTGGTTCAAAAACTCGTCAGAAAGACGAGGATTAATCTTTTCCTTGATTCTGCGATGACCACACATCCAAGGTCCTTCACCGTCCCACCGATATGGTCTGGTTTTCGAACTATCTTCAAAACGAATGTCGGGACCTTTCACAAAGAAGAACCTCCTTTTCCAGCCTTTAGCCATAGCCACATTTGTAAGGATAGGTCGGCTCGACCGCTGTGCAAAAGATACGAACCCCGCATTGGAACCTCTAGACATACTCATTTGGAATACTTGCCAAAAATTACGAAAAGAAGCCTCCTCTCCTTTGGCTTCCATAAGAACACTGAACGCCACGATATATGCTATGGAATTCGGAAGAATTTGAGCAGGAGTAAGAGAAAAAGAGGATAAGATGCTTCTAAGTAAGGGAATAAATTGGATGCGCAGTCCATGAAGAAATTGCTTCTCGTAAAAAGCCTGGCACCCGGGTGGAGGATCAGTCACACGTTGGCGGTAAGATGGGATGACGATCGAAAACCCCTCGGGAAGAAATTTTCCGAACTCTTTATCCAGAAAAGCACGGTCTTCTTGGACAAAAATGCAAGAAGTTTGATTTGCGCCAAGCTTGGCCCGATTTTGACCGGCTGGTCCAGAAGGAGCTTCGAATTTATATATCCTGACAAAGACATTGTCACCAATATTACGTTTCTCTACCACGTTTTCTTCGAGATCTTCGACCTGATTTGTATCCTCTTGTTCGGGATGAAATTCTCCCTCTTCAAAATCATCAATAAGCCTAAGAACAGGATCGGAATCAGGATCCTCCCCGACTTTGCCCTTACCCCTCGAATTTCTCGGACTAGACATTATAACAGATAAAGTTGTATGAAAAAGACAGCTTACGCGATCTCAACGCTCCGATCTAAAGTAAAAAGTCACTTTGAAAATAATTTTTAACTAGGCAACATATATATAAGGTAAATAAGATGAATTGCGAGTCGTACCCTGAACAGGCGCAGCGGTTAAGCTCCCTTAGGGGAATTCAAATATTTGCATTATAGATCCCTATACCTCGGGGAATTGAGAGTGTCTCGATAACCGATTAGGAGAGACATTTTTGGTCGAAAGTTCATTACGGAAGCAAAGCAAAAGCTCTTTTAACGCTGAAATTTATATCAAGACAAGATCATCGCATTGTTTCCAAGATATACACTCTTTTTCCCTGATTCGGTTTTTATCCCAATGGGTTTTTCCGAATTAGGTTTTTAACGAGGCATATCCAAAACACATCAAAAGGTGATTAATTTATCACAACGCTCGGAATAACATAAACTTCTTCGAGCTTGAGCTTCACTTTGCGCTCGAGAAGTGGGGGAGTATTGATGGGGGGTATTTTGGACTCTACAATTTTAAGCTAAGGTACGAACGAAAAACCAGAATCCCGAGCCCGAAGGCTTAGAGCCAAGCTCGGGTCATTGTTCAACTAGCTCGACCTTCCAAACGCAGCCCATGCTCGAAAGGTACTGTTGGGCCGAACTCAGGCCCAGGCCTATGGGCCTATTCCCATTTTTACCTATAAATACCCCAATCATTTATGACGCACAACACGAATTCCAAGGTGCTCTCCATTCGAAGCTACTGCTCGGAAAGATAGTTTAGGCCATTTTTATATGTATTTCGCACTCTAGCATGTACGGCATCCTATAATGCTTAAATAGGACCCTCGATTATTGTAATTTGTATACTCCCAATCGCAATATACACTATTGATCTTTTCTCCAAGAACATTGTTTGTATTTTCTTTAGTCATATTCTAATATCAATCATACCACGAAATCGCGTAAGATCAGACTCTATGCTCGAAAAAGACTTAATAGAAAATTTGAGTAAAATCATTCATTTGGTATAAACTCAGTGCTCGAAAATGTATAATAGTATGGGTAATATATGTTGATATAATTCTTTGCTCGATAAGGATTTAATATAAAAGGGCATATTGGGCCCCTCAAACTTTGAAGAAGTGGTTTTCCAGTTCAAAAGCATCTGATTTTATTAAACGTCTCTCATGGATATATACTCTTTTTCCCTTGCTCGGTTTTTATCCCACAGGGTTTTTCCGAGCTAGGTTTTTAATGAGGTATATCCGACGCATCCCAATTTTGAGGTTGATCAACACCTCCGCTCGGTTTACTTCTACGAGCTTCAGCTACACTTGCACTCGAGAAGTGGGGGAGTACTGATGGGGGCTATTTTACACCCCTTATAATACTTGGATCGACTCGAGGATATCAGATCGGTACGACCAGGAAGCTTACCTGCTAATAGCCACTCGACCCGACCAGAGATATCTATTCTCATCGATCAGACTGAAATTCGAGTTCAAGAAGGATTGATACTCCGAGTCCTAGTAGGATTATATTTCCTTGTATGCTTAGGGTTTATATCTTATAAATACCTAGATCAACATTGTATTACACACACAATAATAGAGCTTAAGCCTACATACTTGGGCATTCTGATATAAAACTAATGAAATAGCTTTTGCTCTACATGAATTCTACGTCGTTATCTTTATTCTTACTTTACTTTTTCTTGTATTGCACCATCCTGAGTAACTTAATCTGTCCTCAAATCTAATCCGATAATATTGATTGAACCCAACGAAATTCGGTTGAATCAAAGGTGATGTAATGTTTTCTTAAATTATTTGTTATTAATTTACATCGAATATTTATTGGTTGTTAACATTCTTTTTTCTTTAAATGAAGATAATGCAACAGAGTTTATCTGCCTGTGCACGAGGCAAAATTCACATTTTGGTACTTTTGAAGATACTTTGACAACATCAGACGATGATATGAACTCGGGTGATGACGATGTTGAAGATCACACAGTTCTTTTGGATGACTTCACTAAAAATATGTTAAAACATAACTTACCTGGTACATCAACTCTTCCAAGATTGGTACATGTGATAATTTTATTATTTTATATTTCAAATTAGCTTATTTTACAAAATTTCCTAACTTACTACATTATTTTTGCAGTACTTTCCCACAAAGATATGGAGGTCACTAAGCCTGAATAATAAAAGGGTTGCAATACTTATTTGTCCACGATATGGTAACCGCAAGTGGAGAGTTGACATTTGTGCATACATTGGCCTTGATTATGCGCGTGTAGCATTAGTTGAAGGTCGGACCAACTTTGTTACTATCATTCAATTAGAACACGGGGTTGAAATTCGACAGGCCAATGACAACCCTGATGAAGTGCATGTCGTAACATTCGTTTTTTGTTAAATGTTGGCTCATGTATCTAACTGTTGGTAGGTAATGGGACTTATGTAGTATTTATTTAGATGGATTATGGTTTTTTTGTGTTAAGGAGTTTTGGATATTGATTCTGATTGCCACGATGTTGGCTGTTTAAATATGCATTTGTTGGATTATTTTTTTGTTGGTTGATGGTAAATCAACCAATTTAAGTCTATGGATGTTATGGCATATTACAATGTTTTGATTATTATACAAGATCGTTGTTTATTATGGCCTACTTCATATTTTTTAGTCTATATTTAACATAGTGACGTTATTGGAGATTTCAGCACATTTTCCATTGTTTTTCTATAGCTTTTATTTATTTTAACAAATTCAGTTGCAAACTTTAGAGTAAAATTAATTTTATGATTTACTAAATCTTAAAACTAATAATTGAAACTTATAGTACACGAGACAAAATCATGTAATGGTTATTTAAACCATTAGGATTGAGTTGTTCAATTAGATATGAAGGATATCAAAGCCCTTGATCCAAAAAAGTCAGCAAACATTTCTCCTGCATCCCACGCAAATAATTGTTCCATCCATGAAATTTCCAAGGAAGTGTCGAGCAAGTGGAGGTTCATTCAATTGTTCGGCTGCCATTAGAGAATTTTTAAGAATGTATTTTTGATTTTGGGGTTTTGTACTGTTTATAATAGGATTTTTATATGGGCTGATTTTGGGGTTTTTTACTGTTTATAATAGGATTTAATATAGGCAAGGTTTGAGGCTATTTTATGGGACGTTGATTAAGTGAAATCTCACGGTCAGAAATTGTTATTCGTGTGTATTATAATTGCACAATCTAACGACACATCAGTGTGGATTGTCAGTTCATTCCCCTTAATGAGCACTCATATATAGGGGACTTTTTAGAAAGATGCTGATATTACTCAGTTGTTTTCCTTTGGTTGATATAATCTTTCTTTTCTCACCCTCGGAAAACCGAACCAAAGCCAAAGCAAAGCTTTCCATGGTCGCCTTCGCTTCCTTGTACTTGTACTTGTACTAAGATATGGTAAAATTAACACTTGGAAAGATTAGTTCGTGACCTTACCTTCTCTTTGACCTGAAACTCTGCTTTGATTTTCTCGAACAGTACCGGTCCGTCTTAGGATATTCATCCCTGGCAAATTTGACTTTTTCTTCAGTATATTTATCTTGATTACCCAGTTGGGTAAATTTTGCTTTCTTATTTGTATTAACGGTTCAGATGTGAATTGATGGAAGACGCGGATCCGGGCTATGATTTTTCAAGAAATACAATGAACCGCACTAAATATTGGGTCCACAGACTATATTAATTTAATATTATTGCTGCAGTACAGCATTAGTAATATGTGGCCCCATAACAATGATGTGTTTGGTCCCTTCACATTTTAAGTTGGTATGAAACATGGGAGTATAATGGCAGGACATTAGTGTTTGGTCGCATATTCAAGAAAATTGGGTTGTTTCGTTGCATAATGAACACTAATGCGGACTGTGGTACTGTAACATATGACTCCAAATGTTCAAAATTCAGACTATGGCTCGCAGGATGGTTACTTTCTTCGTACGAAGTCTCTGGAATTTCAGTTGAATCTTTCCCATGAGTGCTCAACTCTTTCGGGCTGGTTGTTGTCTTTGACTTCCAGATGCATCTTGTTCTATAGTCTGCTCCTAAGACTCTTGAATAAATTGTTGCAACTGAGCTTGCTCATTTAGTTGGCTTCTAGTTCGACCACGAGTAGCCATGTTCAACTTATACAATCTGCAAAAAAAATTGTGCATCATACTCACCTTAAGAATCAGCATAAAGTAATTAAACATTAATGGCTAGGTAGGTAATTAGGAGCAAATCAGTATATAAAGGCCTGATAATCATAATCAAGTTTCTGATCGAGCTTGACTCAAAAATTATTTCAAGTCCGACTTCATGTTCAAGCTCGGCCCGGGAAGGACTCGAACAAGTTCGACCGAGCCTATGTCGAGCCGAGTTCGAACCGAGTAACGAGTTACTCATTCACAGTACATGAGACAAAAGCATGTAATGGTTACTTAAACCATTAGGCTTAGGTTGTTCAATTGGATATGAAGGATATCAAAACCCTTGATCCGAAAACTCAGCTAACATTTATCTTGCATCCCACGCAAATAATTGTTCCATCCATGAAATTTCCAAGGAAGTGTCGAGCAAGTGGAGGTTCATTCAATTGTTATGCCGCCATTAGAGAGTTTGTAAGAATGTATTTTTAATTTTGGGTTTTTGTACTGTTTATAATAGGATTTAATATGGGCAAGGTTTGAGGCTATGTTTTGGGACGTTGATTAAGTGAAATCTGACGGTCATAAATTGTTATTCGTGTGTATTATAATTGCACAATCTAACGACACATAATTGGGTAAATTTTGTTTTGTTATTTGTATTAACGGTTCAGATGTGAACTAATGGAAGACGCGGATCCGGACTATGATTTTTCAACAAATACAACGAACCGCACTAAATATTGGGTCCACAGACTATATTAATTTAATATTATTGCTGCAGTACAGCAGTAGTAATATGTGGCTTCATAACAATGATGTGTTTGGTCCCTTCACATTTTCAGTTGGTATGAAACATTGGAGTATAATGACAGGACATTAGTGTTTGGTCGTATATTCAAGAAAATTGGGTTGTTTCGTTGCATAATGAAGACTAATGCGGACTGTGGTAATGTACCATATGACTCCAAATGTTCGAAATTCAGACTATGGCTCGCAGGATTGTTACTTTCTTGGTACGAAGTCACTGGAATTTCAGTTGAATCTTCCCCATGAGTTCTCAACTCTTCCGGCGGGATATTGTTTTCGTCTTCTTTAACTCACAATTAGTTGATTTATGCCCAGTTAAACTTATCAAATACATAAAATCTAAGTAAAATACACGTGAAAAATATAATCTTATGAAAATTATTGACAAACATACCCACACATCCCACACTTTTGCTTCTTTCCTCTAATGGCTCCTCTCGTCTTGTTACGAACAGGATCATGAACGCTATGAACCTTCTCAATTGGAGGCCTTCGTTTGGAGTAACATTGTCTGGAGAAGGAACTCTGCTAGACTCAGATTCTTTTGTTGTTTCAACCATCTTGGAGGTCTTTGTAATAAAAATGCAGCTTGTGGCGACGATTCTTATATTGCCGATTAAATTGTTTGAAGAAAATAGCTTTATTCTGAGAATTTTCTTGATGATCAAATTTTTGCTGCAGTTTTGATGAACAATAGAAATATTCGTTACATTTCTCAAAAAACAGAACTAGTTTATTACATGGTAGGTGACGACATATATATCTTCATAGCTAACCACATCTTCCTTTTATTTTCAAATGGAATATCCTTAAAGTAGGTATATCTAAGGGGTGCATACTGTTTAAAGGTAACACATGCCTCAGTCTTGAAATGACGAGCATTATCACCAACGACCCGCTTTCTACGTGGATGAATAACAATTTCTAGTTTTCCAGTTCTCCATCTCTGATTTTGGACAGAAATGCCTTTGGTTGTTCCTCTTCTTCCTTTCTTGCGAGATGTCCCTAACAATAACTTGAGATAGAATGTAGGTGCATGTACAAAGTGATATCATCCAGGAAATATATACATACAACATCAGAAAATAATTATCATTTAAGAACTAAATATACAAAGGTAAAGTAATAAAGCATTAAAACCACCAATGCCATCAGGTTGTCCAGATGCATCTTGTTCTATAGTCTGCTTCTGAGACTCTTGAACAAATTGTTGCAATTGAGCTTGCTCATTTAGTTGGCTTCTAGTTCGACCACGAGTATCCATGTTCAACTTATATAATCTGCAAAAAAAATTGTGCATCATACTCACCTTAAGAATCAGCATAAAGTAATTAAACTTTATTGGCTAGGTAGGTAATTAGGAGCAAATCAGTATATAGAGGCTTAATAATCATTATTAAGTTTCTGATCGAGCTCGACTCAACAATTATTTGGAGTCCGACTTCATGTTCAAGCTCGGCTCGGCAAGAACTCGAACAAGTTCGACCGAGTCTATGTCGAGCCGAGTAATGAGTTACTCGGTTACATTTTCAGTGCACGAGACAAAAGCATGTATTGGTTATTTAAACCATTAGGATTGGGTTGTTCAATTGGATATGAAGGATATCAAAGCCCTTGATCTAAACAAGTTAGCTAACATTTCTCCTGCATTACACGCAAATAATTGTTCCATCCATAAAATTTCCAAGGATGTGCCGAGCAAGTAGAATTTCATTCAATTGTTCTGCCGCCATTGGAGAGTTTGTAAGAATGTATTTTTTATTTTGAGGTTTTGTATTGTTTATAATAGGATTTTTATATGGGTTGATTTTGGGGTATTGTATTGTTTATAATAGGATTTAATATGGGCAAGGTTTGAGGCTATGTTTTGGGAAGTTTAATCAAGTGAAATCTGACGGTCAAAAATTGTTATTTGTTTGTATTATAATTGCACAATCTAACGACATATAATTGGGTGAATTTTATTTTCTTATATGTATTAACGGTTCAGATGTGAATTGATGGAAGACGCGGACCCGGACTACGATTTTTCAACAAATATATTGAACCGCACTAAATATTGGGTCCACAGACTATATTAATTTAATATTATTGCTGCAGTACAGCAGTAGTAATATGTGGCCCCATAATTGGGTTGTTTCGTTGCATAATGAAGACTAATGTGGACTATGGTACTGTACCATATGACTACAAATGTTCGAAATTCGGACTATGGCTCGCAGGATGGTTAATTTATTGGTACAAAGTCTCTGGAATTTCAGTTGAATCTTCCCCATGAGTGCTCAACTATTCCGGGCTGGTTGTTGTTTTCGTCTTCTTTAACTCACAATTAGTTGATTTATGCCAAGACACACTTATAAAACACCTAAAATCAAGTCAATTACATGTGAAAAATATAATCTTCAGAAAATTATTGACAAACATACCCGCACACCCCACACTTTTGCTTCTTTCCTCTAATGGCCCCTCTCGTCTTGTAACGAATAGGATCATGAACGCTATGAACCTTCTCAATTGGAGGCCTTCGTTTGGAGTAACATTGTCTGGAGAAGGAACGCTGCTAAACTCATATTTTTTTGTTGTCTCAACCATCTTGGAGGTCTTTGTAATAAGAATGCAGCTTGTGGCGACGATTCTTATATTGCCGATTCAATTGTTTGAAGAAAACTATTTGAAAATTGCCTTGAAGATCAAATTTTTGCTGCAGTTTTGAAGAACAATAGAAATATTTGTTACATTCCTCAAAAAACAGAACCAAATTATTACATGATAGGTCACAACATATGTATCTTCATAGCTAGCCACATCTTCCTTTTATTTTCAAACGGAATATCCTTAAAGTAGTGATATCTAAGGGGTGCATACTGCTTAAGGGTAACACAGGCCTCAGTCTTGAAATGACGAGCATTATCACCAATGATCCGCTTTCTACGTGGATGAATAACAATTTCTAGTTTTCCAGTTCTCCGTCTCTTATTTTGGACAGAAATTCCTCTGATTGTTCCTCGTTCCTTTCTTGCGAGATTTCCCTGACAATAACTTGACATAGTATGTAGGTGCTATTAGAAAGTGATATCATCCAGGAAATATATACATACAATGTTAGAAAATAATTATCATTTAAGAACAAAATATATAAAATTAAAGTAATAAAGCATTAAAACCACCAATCTCATCAGGTTTTCCAGATGCATCTTGTTCTATAGTCTGCTCCTGAGACTCTTGAATAAATTGTCGAAATTGAGCTTGCTCATTTAGTTGGATTCTACTTCGACCACGAGTAGCCATGTTCAACTTATACAACCTGCAAAAAAATTATGCATCATACTCACCTTAAGAATCAGCATAAAGTAATTAAACTTTAATAGATAGGGAGGTAATTAGGAGCAAATCAATATATAGAGGCTTAATAATCATGATCAAGTTTCTGATCGAGCTCGACTCAACAACTATGTCCGACTTTATGTTCAAGCTCGCCTCGGCAAGGCCTCGAACAAGTTCGACCAAGCCTATGTCGAGCCGAGTTCGAATCGAGTAACGATTTACTCGGTTACATTTTTACCTCTAATTGGAACTTACAGTACACGAGACAAAAGCATGTGACGGTTATTTAAACAATTAGGATTGGGTTGTTCGATTGGATATGAAAGGATATCAAGGTCCTTGATCCAAAAAGTCAGCTAAAATTTCTCCTGCATCCCACGCAAATAATGATGGAATAGTGCCCAGCAAGCCAATATTAATTAGCTTGTTGAAGTACTATTTTCTTATGGTTTATAATTAATACGCCGTTCATTCATAGTATGTGAAACTGAACAATGGCCAACTTCATCTCTCGCGAACCTATCTAAGCGATTGGATGAAATCCTAAGGTCACAATAGACTATGGGACGATTCACTTCAGTACTGAGTGCAATCATGAAACAGTCTCAAAGGTCGTGATCTTAAAACCGTTCCAAGTCATAGATTCCAAACGAGACGGGATATCGTAGGAATCGTCAAGACTTGTACAAGTATGCATGATTCACATGGAGTGAATTTGTAGAGTTTCATGAGCAAGGAATTTGAGTCCAGTGCATATGAGTAGGTGATTCAATGGAGGATTGAACGCATCGAACGACCCGAACAGAGAAACCCATTGTGGAAGCGCATGACGCATATCGGTGATGGGATGTTTCTCAAGGCTTATAATAGTGTACGATTTAGTCCTTAGACTTGAGGTACTAGGGCGAATTCGGTACATGGATGTGCGTACTTAGATTTAGGTACTGGTCACGTAGCCTGGCCACAAAGTGCCTAAGTTGGGTGCGTGCAAAAGTGTACGCGAGTGGTTAGTACTAAGAGAGGATCTAACGCCTCATCTTGATAAGATGAGAGAATTTCCTATACGTTTCTTAGATAATTGATTTCGAGGAATCTATGGCCATAGTCGGTGATGCATTTGGAAGGACTTTCCAAATTTGGCAGTCACACTGAAATCATTGTCGGAAAATTAGAAAGTATAGTTATTGAGATAATTAGAGGTGCCGATCAATTCACACACCCTAGGTCTCGATCGGGAAATCAGTCGTAGAAGGACCGTATGTACATGGCAATTATAAGAGGTGAGGTTCACAATAAATCAATTCACCTTTGATTGGGCTTCATGGGCTTGTGGCTAGACATCGACCATGAAGTGTGGGTACTCCGGAATTAATAGAGGATTTAATTCTAGGAGTGGTCAATTAAAAGTAGTTTAATTGATCGGAAGCATTTAGTTGCTCGTTAATTAAATCACGTAAGTCGTGGGCCTGCTGCCAGTTGATGGTGAACCCAGAGGGTCACACACAATACAATTGGACGGTGACTGTCTAAAAGGAAAGAAAGTGATTTAAAGTTATTAAATCAAGGTAATTGAATTATGGTATTAATTCAATTGGAGATTATTAATTAGATGACTAATTGATTAATTGATAATTAATTAATTAGAGTTATCTAATTAATTATGGAATTAATTAAAGTAGTTAATTAATTGGAAGAATAAATAATTAACCAATTTAAGTATTGGATAATTATGGGTTGATTTTGGAATTATCCAAACTTAGGGGCTAGGGGGCGATTTTAGTAGTTAGGAAAGAAAAGGAGTTTTGTTTCTTGTATATCAAGTATGAAGAGATTTATCAAATCTCACATTCCTAAGGATAAGGAATGAAGATTTGATAAACAAGGAAAGGAGATCTTTTTGGAGAAGGACTCTCCTCCTATAAATACTCCTTACCTTCTCTTCATTAGAAGAAATGAATGCTAACACAAGTTTTTGCACTAGTTTTTGAAAACCCTAAAAAGCTTTTGAGAGAAAAAGTTGCTGAAAATTTTGAGAGAAAAATCGAGAGAGTTAGATTTTTCAAACAAGAATTTTTAATTACAAAATCGCCCCAAAAGTTTTTCGCCCCTTAAACCCTAGCCGCCCAATTAGATTCGGCCGAACACAAACCGGACCAAACCTGACCCTGGCCGAACCCTGCTCGGACCAAATCTGGACTTGGCCGTACCCAGCTCGATCGCATAAGGCCTGTGGATCGAATTCTTCCATTGGTGTCTCCGTTCCTTTGCTGATAAACCTGCGAAATCTAGTTCGTAGCCTAAGACTCGTAGGCGTCGCTACAATCCGATTGGTGTGGACTAGCTTTGGAGGTGACACATATGGATCACTCAATTTGTGGATCAAACCAAACACTCGGAGGACACGAGAATCCCAATGGTAACCACCACCAAGCTGTGGTGAGGTAAATTGCGAAAAACCCCCTTTGATAATTATGTTATTGTTTGATTCAAGCTTTTCGTATAAATAACTATGGAGATCTATTTATGGGACAATTAGGAACCTCGAAAAATTTTAAATTCCGCACTTTGTTGTATTGACAATCGAGCCCTATACTAGAATATCCCAACAAATAATTGTTCCATCTATGAAATTTCCAAGGAATTGTCGAGCAAGTGGAGGTTCATTCAGTTGTTCTGCAGCCATTAGAGATTTTGTAAGAATGTATTTTTGATTTTGAGGTTTTCTAATGTTTATAATAGGATTTTTATATGGACTAATTTTGAGGTTTTGTACTGTTTATAATAGGATTAATATGGGCGAGGTTTTATGCTATGTTTTGGGACGTTGATTAAGTGAAATATGACGGTCAGAAATTGTTATTCGTGTGTATTATAATTGCACAATCTAACGGCACAAAATTGGGTAAATTTTATTTTCTTATTTGTATTAACGGACAGATGTGAACTGATGGAAGACGCGGATCCGGGCTATGATTTTTCAACAAATACAATGAACCACCTTACATATTGGGTCCACAGACTATATTAATTTGATATTCTTGCTGCAGTACGGCAATAGTAATATGTGGCCCCTTATCTTGTCAAAGTAGTTTAATATTATTGCCGCAGTACAGCAGTAGTAATTTAATGTGAACTTTGACCAAGAATTAAAGAAAAACTTGTCAAAGTTTTTTATTGCTACAATACAACATTAGTAATATGTGGCCCCTTATCTTTTTCTCTTTTTTTTTTTGGAAAAAAATAAGGGATGTGATATATTTCGAATTTATGTCCCCAATTTTTCTTGACTAATTGTTTATGTTCATAATTTTTCTTAGCCTAGATATGTTGTGATTTAAAACAAAAAATATTGCAATGGTCCTTAACTATTTGTATTACATTTTTTCTCTATTATTCTATTTTTTTAAATCGGGAAGGAGTATTCATAATAGTAGTGTATTACTTTTATGATAATTTATTCTTTTTTCTTTTTCTTTTTATTTGCATTCTTTTGTTATTATATACTATGTGTTCAGAAGAGTAATATAGTAAAGCAAAAACATAAAATTTTAAGTGCTGCATTTTAAGGAAATAAAGATTTGAGGTGTAATGCCAAAATTAAAAATGTCAAATTGAAATGATTATAAAATATAATTAAAGGGCATTTTTTAGTGAAAAGTTCGTGGCCTACTAAACTAGTCCAAAAGTTTAAAGTAAACTACATATATTAATACAGTTTGGACTTCGGACCAAAGCAAAAACAAAATGTTACATTCAGTAGTAGGCTCCTTGGCATGATCTACTAATGAAGAAATACAACATATATGGATCATAATTAATTAAATTAAATATTTTAGTAGACTTATTTACTAAACCAAGTAATATATAATTGCATGTTCTCGCAATTTACTTGTATATTTTCTTTGTGGGCGTGTTTGTACATTATGTTATTCATTTTATTGTAATCGTAATCTTATCTAGTCTTATATATATACATATATATATATATATATATATATATATATAAGTAAATATTTGGCGGCGGATTTTCCCTCTACTTTAAAATATTTTTATATACAAATTTAGCTAAGAAGAAAAAGAATCACACAAATTAACGGAAGTCTCGGTAACTTGTTGGGTACTCATTCAGTTGATATCCTTGTATTCTTAAACATAGTTCCTTTTCCTTCTATTCTAACTAAATGAACTCTAATTAAGAAAGTAAGGTTAATGCCCGCATGTGCAGCTCAACTGGTTTCAGAGGTGGAATTTGGAACAAGAAAGTAAGGCTGATCTTTGTAAAGACTCAAACTAGAACTTTAATAAATTGTCAACATCTACCTTGAACTACTCAAACTCACCCAACATTACTGTATGATAAGGGATAAAATTAAGAAGAAGGGGAAGAGAGATTAGAGAAATTGGGGACAAAATTTGAGAGGATTTGATTGAGTCGGATTATAGAAGGTAACAATTGTTTGCAATATAAACTCTAGTTTAATGTGCAATTTATATAGTTTCTGTCTTCATTATGTTTTTGTTGTGTTACCATTAAATTTACATATAAGTGTATTATATGATACGAATATTTTATCTTTGTAAATGTACGAATCTGGATTATTGATGTTGTTAAATTTTGATCTGAAAAGCTAAATCATATGGAATCTTTTAAGTGGATTATGTCATGTTTTTATTCTGATGGATATTACTTTGTTATACACAGCATATTCCTGTGGAATTATTGGCTTTGGGGGCAATAAAGGAATTTAAATGCTTCAGGAATTGTCAACTTATTAAAAGAAACAAAAAATATCCTTTCCAATTTATTTCAAATAGGGATGGATGGTCGATTATAGGGACAAATTAGTTGAGATAGCAGTCGAATTCAAAGTTGTACAAGGAATATAATATTTTTCGAATATGTTGGGAAAATGGCATTTGTAGCTTGCGTGTGTTGTGGCCAATCATTCTTCGAGAAATTTGCATATACCTTTGATTGAACCCCTTTGAAGTTCTATGCAGAAGTCAGTAGTGATTACAAGCAGAGTTTGGTAAGAAAATGTGCTTTCATACACATATTACTATGGTATAATACATATTATTGTGACTCTAACCCCATAATTTCCTTCTCTTCAAATGCAGAAATTGCCATCTGATTTCAGGTCATACCTATGTTACAAACGCAATGCTTTTGCCGCTGTTCAAACGCGTCCGGGAGCTTGGAGAAGTGAAATCCTAAATCACAAAGGCGTAAATCAATTACAAGGACCATGCTGGAAACAGTTTTTGAAAGCCTACCACCTAGAAAAATGCACTCACATCCAGTTTGTTTATCACGAGGGCTTGACATTGAAGCAACAATTTATGGTAAAGATGGAAGTGAGCCACCTTTCATTTTTGATTGAAATTTTTTTGTTAAAGGTGATGTAAAATTTTCTTAAATTCTGTGTTATTAATTTACATCGAATATTTATTGGTTGTTAACATTCTTTTTTCTTTAGAAGAAGATAATGCAACGGAGTTTATGTGCCTGTCCACGAGGCAAAATTCACATTTTGGTACTTCTGAAGATACTTTGCCAGCATCAGACGATGATATGAACTCGGGTGATGACAATGTTGAAGATCACACAGTTCTTTTGGACGACTTCACTAAAATGATGTTAAAACATAACTTACCTGGTTGTTGTACATCAACTCTTCCAAGATTGGTACATGTGATATTTTTATTATTTTGTATTTCAAATTAGCTTATTTGACAAAATTTCCTAACATAATACATTATTTTTGCAGTACTTTCCCACAAAGATATGGAGGTCACTGAGCCTAAATAATAAAAGGGTTGCAATACTTATTTGTCCACGATATGAACAGGATCATGAACGCTATGAATCTTCTCAATTGGAGGCCTTCGTTTGGAGTAACATTATATTGTCTGGAGAAGGAACGCTGCTAGACTCAGATTCTTTTGTTGTTTCAACCATCTTGGAGGTCTTTGTAATAAGAATCCAGCATGTGGCGACGATTCTTATATTGCCGATTCAATTGTTTGAAGAAAACTGTTTTATTTTGAGAATTGTCTTGAAGATCAATTTTTTGCTGCAGTTTTGATGAACAAAAGAAATATTTGTTACATTCCTCAAAAAACAGAACCAATTTATTACATGATAGGTGACGAAATATATATCTTCATAGCTAGCCACATCTTCATTTTATTTTCAAATGGAATATCCTTAAAGTAGGGATATCTAAGGGGTGCATACTGCTTAAGGGTAACACATGCCTCAGTCTTGAAATGACGAGCATTATCACCAATGACCCGCTTCCTACGTGGATGAATAACAATTTCTTGTTTTCCAGTTCTCCGTCTCTGATTTTGGACAGAAATGCCTTTGGTTGTTCCTCTTCTTCATTTATTGCGAGATGTCCCTGACAATAACTTGAGATAGTATGTAGGTGCATTTACAAAGTGATATCATCCAGGAAATATATACATACAACGTCAGAAAATAATTATCATATAAGAACCAAATATACAAAGGTAAAGTAATAAAGCATTAAAACCACCAATGCCATCGGGTTGTTCAGATGCATCTTGTTCTATAGTCTGCTCCTGAGACTCTTGAATAAATTGTTGCAATTGAGCTTGCTCATTTAGTTGGCTTCTAGTTCGACCACGAGTAGCCATGTTCAACTAATACAATTTGCAAAAAAAATTGTGCATCATACTCACTTTAAGAATCAGCCTAAAGTAATTAAACTTGAATGGCTAGGGATGTAATTAGGAGCAAATCAGTATAGAGAGGCTTAATAATCATGATCAAGTTTCTGATCGAGCTCGACTCAACAATTATTTCGAGTCCGACTTCATGTTCAAGCTCGGCTCGGCAAGGACTCGAACAAGTTCGATCGAGTCTATGTCGAGCCGAGTAACGAGTTACTCGGTTACATTTATAGTACACGAGACAAAAGCACGTAATGGTTATTTAAACCATTAGGATTGGGTTGTTCAATTGGATATGAGGATATCAAAGCCCTTGATCTAAACAAGTCAGCTAATAATTGTTCCATCCATGAAATTTCCAAGGAAGTGCCGAGGAAGTGGAGGTTCATTCAATTGTTGCCGCCATTAGAGAGTTTGTAAGAATGTATTTTTGATTTTGAGGTTTTGTACTTTTTATAATAGGATTTTTATATAGGTTGATTTTGGGGTTTTGTATTGTTTATAATAGGATTTAATATGAGCAAGGTTTGAGGCTATTTTTAGGACGTTGATTAAGTGAAATCTGACGGTCAGAAATTGTTATTCGTGTGTATTATAATTGCACAATCTAACGGCACATAATTGGGTATATTTTATTTTCTTATTTGTATTAACGGTTCATATGTGAACTGTTGAAAGACGCGGATCCGGGTTATGATTTTTTAATAAATACAATGAATAGCCCTAAATATTGGGTAGATAGATTATATTAATTTAATATTATTGATGCAGTACAACAACAGTAATATGTGGCCCCTTATCTTGTCAAAGTAATTTAATATTATTGGTGCAGTACAACAGTAGTAATTTAATGTGAAATTTGACCAAGATATAAAGAAAAACTTGTCTAAGTCTTTTATTGCTGCAGTACATCAGTAGTAATATGTGGCCCCTTATCTTTTTCTCGTTTTTTTTTTTTTTGAAAAAAATAAGGGATGGGACATATTACCAATTTATGTCCACAATTATCTTGACTAATTGTTTATGTTCATAATTCCATAGCTAACATTTCTCCTACATCCCACGCAAATAATTGTTCCATCCATGAAATTTCCAAGGAAGTGTTAAGCAAGTGGAGGTTCATTCAATTGTTCTGCCGCCATTAGAGAATATGTAAGAATGTATTTTTGATTTTGGGGTTATGTACTGTTTATAATAGGATTTTTATAGGGCTAATTTTGGGGTTTTTTACTGTTTATAATAGGATTTAATATGGGCAAGGTTTGAGGCAATGTTTTGGGACGTTGATTAAGTGAAATCTGACGGTCAGAAATTGTCAATCGTGTGTATTATAAGTGCACAATCTAACGACACATAATTGGGTAAATTTTATTTTCTTATTTGTATTAACGGTTCAGATGTGAATTGATGGAAGACGCGGATACGGACTATGATTTTTCAACAAATACAATGAACCGCACTAAATATTGGGTCCACAGACTATATTAATTTAATATTATTGCTTCAGTACAGTAGTAGTAATATGTGGCCCCATAACAATGACGTGTTTGGTCCCTTCACATTTTAAGTTGGTATGAAACATGCGAGTATAATGGCAGGACATTAGTGTTTGGTCGCATATTCAAGAAAATTGGGCTGTTTTGTTGCATAATAAAGACTAATGCGGACTGTGGTACTGTAACATATGACTCCAAATGTTCAAAATTCAGACTATGGCTCGCAGCATGATTACTTTCTTGGTACGAAGTCTTTGGAATTTAAGTTGAATCTTCCCCATTAGTGCTCAACTCTTCCGGGTACGAAGTCAATGGCTCGCAGCATGATTACTTTCTTGGTCCCTTCACATTTTAAGTTGGTTTGAAACATGCGAGTATAATGGCAGGACATTAGTGTTTGGTCGCATATTCAAGAAAATTGGGCTGTTTTGTTGCATAATAAAGACTAATGCGGACTGTGGTACTGTAACATATGACTCCAAATGTTCAAAATTCAGACTATGGCTCGCAGCATGATTACTTTCTTGGTACGAAGTCTTTGGAATTTAAGTTGAATCTTCCCCATTAGTGCTCAACTCTTCAGGGCTGGTTGTTGTTTTTGTCTTCTTTAACTCACAATTAGTTGATTTATGCCCAGGCACACTTATCAAATACATAAAATCAAAAAAAAAAAATCTTAGGAAAATTATTGACAAACATACCCACACATCCCAGGCTTTTGCTTCTTTCCTCTAATGGCTCCTCTCGTCTTGTTACGAACAGGATCATGGACGCTATGAACATTCTCAATTGGAGGCCTTCATTTGGAGTAACATTGTCTGGAGAAGGAAGCTGCTAAACTCAGATTCTTTTGTTGTTTCTACCATCTTGGAAGTCCTTGTAATAAGAATGCAGCTTATGACGACGATTCTTATATTGCCGATTTAATTGTTTGAAGAAAACTGCTTTATTTAGAGAATTGTCTTGAAGATCAATTCTTTGCTGCAGTTTTGATGAACAACATAAATATTTGTTACATTCCTCAAAAAATAGAACATGTTTATTACATGATAGGTGACAACATATATATCTTCATAGCTAGCCACATCTTCCCTTTATTTTCAAATGGAATATCCTTAAAGTAGGGATATCTAAGGGGTGCATACTGCTTAGGGGTAACACATGCCTCAGTCTTGAAATGAAGAGCATTTTCACCAACAACCGCTTTCTACGTGGATGAATAACAACTTCTATTTTTCCAGTTCTTTGTCTCTGAATTTGGACAGAAATTCCATTGGGTGTTCCTCTTTTTCCTTTCTTGCGAAATGTCCCTGACAATAACTTGACATAGTATGTAAGTGCATTTACAAAGAGATATCATCCAGTAAATATATACATACAACGTCAGAAAATAATTAACATTTAAGAACAATATATACAAAGGTAAAGTAATAAAGCATTAAAACCACCAATGTCATCAGGTTTTCCAAATGCATCTTGTTCTATAGTCTGCTCCTGAGACTCTTGAATAAATTGTTGCAATTGAGCTTGCTCATTTAGTTGGCTTCTAGTCCGACCACGAGTAGCCATATTCAACTTACACAATCTGCAAAAAAAATTGTGCATCATACTCACCTTACGAATCAGCATAAAGTAATTAAACTTTAATGGCTAGGTAGGTAATTAGGAGCAAATCAGTATATAGAGGCTTAATAATCATGATCAAGTTTCTGATCGAGCTTGGTGCAATAATTATTTCAAGTCCGACTTAATGTTCAAGCTCGGCCCGGCAAGGACTCGAACAAGTTCGACCGAGCCTATGTCGAGCCGAGTTCGAACCGAGTAACGAGTTACTCGTTTACAGTACACGAGACAAAAGCATGTAATGGTTATTTAAACCATTAGGATTGGGTTGTTCAATTGGATATGAAGGATATCAAAGCCCTTGATCCAAAAACTCAGCTAACATTTCTCTTGCATCCCACACAAATAATTGTTCCATACATGAAATTTCCAAGGAAGTGTCGACCAAGTGGAGGTTCATTCAATTGTTCTGCCGCGATTAGAGAGTTTGTAAGAATGTATTTTTTATTTTGGGGTTTTGTACTGTTTATAACATGATTTTATATGGGCAAGGTTTGAGACTATGCTTTGGGACGTTGATGAAGTGAAATCTGACGGTCAGAAATTATTATTCGTGTGTATTATAATTGCATAATCTAACGACACATAATTGGGTAAATTTTGTTTTCTTATTTATATTAACGGTTCAGATGTGAACTAATGGATCCGGGCTATGAATTTTCAACAAATACAATGAACCGCAATAAGTATTGGATCCACAAACTATATTAATTTAATATTATTGCTGCAGTACTGCAGTAGTAATATGTGGCCCCATAACAATGATGTGTTTGGTCCCTTCACATTTTCAGTTGGTATGAAACATGGGAGTATAATGGCAGGACATTAGTGTTTGGTCACATATTCAAGAAAATTGGGTTGTTTCGTTGCATAATGAAGACTAATGCGGACTGTGGTACTGTACAATATCTCTCCAAATGTTTGAAATTCAGACTATGGCTCGCAGGATGGTTACTTTCTTGGTACGAAGTCTCTGGAATTTCAGTTGAATCTTCCCCATGAGTGCTCACTCTTCCGGGGTGGATGTTGTTTTCGTCTTCTTTGACACACAATTAGTTGATTTATGTCCATGTACACTTATCAAATACATAAAATCAAAGTAAAATACACGTGAAAAATATAATCTTATGAAAATTATTGACAAACATACCCACACATCCCACACTTTTGCTTCTTTCCTCTAATGGCTCCTCTCGTCTTGTTACGAACAGGATCATGAACGCTATGAACCTTCTCAATTGGGGGCCTTCGTTTGGAGTAACATTATATTGTCTGGAGAAGGAACGCTGCTAGACTCAGATTCTTTTGTTGTTTCAACCATCTTGGAGGTCTTTGTAATAAGAATGCAGCTTGTGGCGAGGATTCTTATATTGTCGATTCAATTGTTTGAAGAAAACTGCTTTATTTTGAGAATTGTCTTGAAGATCAATTTTTTGCTGCAGTTTTGATGAACAAAAGAAATATTTGTTACATTCCTCAAAAAACAGAACCAATTTATTACATGATAGGTGACGACATATATATCTTCATAGCTAGCCACATCTTCCTTTTATTTTCAAATGGAATATCCTTAAAGTAGGGATATCTAAGGGGTGCATACTGCTTAAGGGTAACACATGTCTCAGTCTTGAAATGACGAGCATTATCACCAACGACCCGCTTTCTACGTGGATGAATAACAATTTCTAGTTTTCCAGTTCTCCGTCTCTGATTTTGGACAGAAATGCCTTGGGTTGTTCCTCTTCTTCCTTTATTGCGAGATGTCCCTGACAATAACTTGAGATAGTATGGAGGTGCATTTACAAAGTGATATCATCCAGGAAATATATACATACAACGTCAAAAAATAATTATCATATAAGAACAAAATATATAAAGGTAAAGTAATAAAGCATTAAAACCACCAATGCCATCAGGTTGTCCAGATGCATCTTGTTCTATAGTATGCTCCTAAGACTCTTGAATAAATTGTTGCAAATGAGCAAGATGAATAAATTGTTGCAATTGAGCTTGCTCATTTAGTTGGCTTCTAGTTCGACCACGAGTAGCCATGTTCAACTTATACAATTTGCAAAAAAAATTGTGCATCATACTCACTTTAAGAATCAGCCTAAAGTAATTAAACTTGAATGGCTAGAGAGGTAATTAGGAGCAAATCAGTATATTGAGGCTTAATAATCATGATCAAGTTTCTGATCGAGCTCGACTCAACAATTATTTCGAGTCCGACTTCATGTTCAAGCTCGGGTTGGCAAGGAATCGAACAAGTTTGTTACTCGGTTACATTTATAGTACACGAGACAAAAGCACGTAATGGTTATTTAAACCATTAGGATTGGGTTGTTCAATTGGATATGAAGGATATCAAAGCCCTTGATCCAAACAAGTCAGCTAACATTTCTCCTGCATCCCACGCAAATAATTGTTCCATCCATGATATTTCCAAGGAAGTGCCGAGGAAGTGGAGGTTCATTCAATTGTTCTGCCGCCATTAGAGAGTTTGTAAGAATGTATTTTTGATTTTGAGGTTTTGTACTATTTATAATAGGATTTTTATATGGGTTGATTTTGGGGTTTTGTATTGTTTATAATAGGATTTAATATGGGCAAGGTTTGAGGCTATGTTTTGGGACGTTGATTAAGTGAAATCTGACGGTCAGAAATTGTTATTCGTGTGTATTATAATTGCACAATCTAACGGCACATAATTGGGTAAATTTTATTTTCTTATTTGTATTAACGGTTCAGATGTGAACTGATGAAAGACATTGATCTGGGTTATGATTTTTTAATAAATACAATGAACCGCCCTAAATATTGGGTCCACAGATTGTATTAATTTAATATTATTGCTTCAGTACAGCAATAGTAATATGTGGCCCCTTATCTTGTCAAAGTAATTTAATATTATTGCTGCAGTACAATAGTAGTAAATTAATGTGAAGTTTGACCAAGAAATAAAGAAAAACTTGTCAAAGTCTTTTATTGTTGCAGTACATCAGTAGTAATATGTGGCCCCTTATCTTTTTCTCGTTTTTTTTTTTTTGAAAAAAATAAGGGATGGGACATATTACGAATTTATGTCCACAATTTTCTTGACTAATTGTTTATGTTCATAATATTTCATAGCTTTGATATGTTGTGATTTAAAACAAAAAAGCTTGCAAAGGTCCTTAACTATTTGTATTTACATTTTTTTTCTATTATTCTATTTTTTTTAAAATCGGGATGGAGTATTCAGAGTAGTGTATTAATTTTATGATAATTTATTCTTTTTTCATTTTCTTTTTAATTGCATTCTTCTGTTATTATATACTATGTGTTCAGAAGTGTAATATAGTAAAGCAAAAACATAAAATTTTAAGTGCTGCATTTTAAGAAAATAAGATTTGAGGTGTAATGCAAAAATTAAAAATGTCAAATTGAAATGATTATAAAATATAATTAAAGGGCCTTTTTTAGTGAAGATTCCGTGGCCTACTAAACTAGTCCAAAAGTTTAAAGTAAACTACATATATTAATATAGTTTGGACTTCGGACCAAAACAAAAACAAAATGTTACATTAAATAGTAGGCTTCTGGGCATGATCCACTAATGAAGAAATACAACATATATGGATCATAAAATGTTTAGCTAAGAAGAAAAAGAATCACACAAATTAACAAAAGCCTCGGTAACCTGTTGGGTACTTATTCAGTTGATATCCTTGTATTCTCAAACATAGTTCATTTTCCTTCTATTCTAACTAAATGAACTCTAATTAAGAAAGTAAGGCTAATATTTGTAAAGACTCAAGCTAGAACTCTAATAACTTGTCAACATCTACCTTGAAATACTCAAACTCACACAACATTATTGTATGATAAGGGATAACATTAAGAAGAAGGGGATGAGAGATTAGAGAAATTGGGGACAAAATTTGATAGAATTGACTGAGTCGGATTATAGAAGGTAACAATTGTTTGCAACATAAACTCTAGTTTAATGTGCAATTTATATAGTTTCTGTCTTCATTATGTTTTTGTTATGTTACCCATAAATTTACGGACAAGTGTTTTATATGATACGAATATTTTATCTTTGTAAATTTATGAATCTGGATTGTTGATGTTGTTAAATTTTAATCTGAAAAGCTAAATATGGAATCTTTTAAATGGATTATTTCATGTTTTTATTCTGATAGATATTACTTTGTTATACACAACATATTCCCACGGAATTATTGGCTTTGGGGGCAAAAAGGAATTTAAGAGCTTCCGGAATGGTCAACTTATCAAAAGAAATAAGAAATATCATTTCCAAGTTATTTCAAATAAGGATGGATGGTCGATTACAGGGACAAATTAGTTGAGATGGCAGTCGAATTCAAAGTTGTACAAGGAGATATAATATTTTTCGAATATGTTGGGAAAATGACATTTGTAGCTTGCATGTGTTGTGGCCAATCATTCTACGAGAAATTTGTATATACCTTTGATAGAACCCCTTTGAAGTTCTATGCAGAAGTCAGTAGTGATTACAAGCGTAGTTTGGTAAGAAAATGTGCTTTCATACACATATTACTATGGGATAATACATATTGTTGTGACTATAACCCCATAATTTCCTTGTCTTCAAATGCAGAAATTGCCATTTGATTTCAGGTCATACATATGTTATAAACGCAATGCTTTTGCCGCTGTTCAAACGCGTCTGGGAGCTTGGATGAGTGAAATTCTAAATCACAAAGGCGTAAATCAATTACCAGGACCATGCTGGAAACAGTTTTTGAAAGCCCACCACCTAAAAAAATGCACCCACATTCAGTTTGTTTATAACGAGGGCTTGACATTCGAAACAACAATTTATGGTAAAGATGGATGTGAGCCACCTTTCATTTTGGATGGAAAATTATTTGTTAAAGGTGATGAAAAGTTTTCTTAAATTATGTGTTATTAATTTACTTCGAATATTTATTGGTTGTTAACATTCTTTTTTCCTTAGATGAAGATAATGCAACGGAGTTTATGTGCCTGTGCATGAGGCAAAATTCACATTTTGGTACTTCAGAAGATACTTTGCCAGCATCAGACGATGATATGAACTCGTGTGACGATGATGTTGAAGATCACACAGTTCTTTTGGATTACTTCACTAAAAAGATGTTAAAACATAACTTACCTGGTTGTTGTACATCAACACTTCCAAGATTTGTACATGTTATATTTTTATTATCTTATATTTCAAATTAGCTTATTTTACAAAATTTCCTAACTTACTACATTACTTTTGCAGTACTGCCCACAATGTTATGGAGGTTACTGAGCCTAAATAATAAAAGGATTTCAATACTTAGTTGTCCACGCTACGGTAAGCGCAAATGGAGAGTGGACATTCGTGCATACATTGGCCCTGATTATGCACGTGTGGCATAGTTGAAGGTTGGAGCAACTTTGTTACTGCCATTCAATTAGAACTTGGGGATGAAATTCGATTTGAAATTCGACAGGCCAATGACAACCCTGATGAAGTGCATATCATAACATTCATTTTGTGATAAATGTTGGCTCATGTATCTAACTGTTGGTAGGTAATGGGACTTATGTAGTATTTATTTAGATGGATTATGGTTTTTTTGTGTTAAAGAGTTTTGGATATTGATTCTGATTGCCACGGTGTTGGTTGTTTAAATATGCATTTGTTGGATTATTTTTATGTTGGTTGATGGTGAATCAACCAGTTTGAGTCTATAGTTTGTCTATGGATGTTACGGCTTATTACAATGTTTTGATTATTATACGAGATTGTTGTTTATTATGGCCTACTTCATGTTTTTTAGTCTATATTTCACACTGTGACGTTATTGGAGATTTCAACACTTTTTCCCATTGTTTTTCTATAACTTTTATTTATTTTAAACATTTTCAGTTGCAAACTTTAGAAACCTAAAACCTATTTAAGGTGTACAACTTATATGGAATTAGCAATCAGAAAAAGAAATTTAAGGTGTACAACTTGCCTGTTTTAAAAATAAATAAAAGCTATTGACAAAACAATGAGGGTGCCAAAATTTCCATGGGCACAGCTGTATTAAATAGGAAAAAAGAATGAAGAGAATATGCATAAATAGGTATTATAAAAATATAGTCAAATTCAATATTTTGAAATTTTACTAAATTTTGGTGGAGTTTATATAGGAGATAAATATAATCAGACTTTATGTCTAATTATACGATGTTTTATACCATTTAATTAAATATCACTTTATAATTTAAGTAGGGGTATTTCCGTCTGCAAAAAAAAATAAGTAAAGTATATTATTTAATTTACATTTATATTGTTTTAACTGATTTTTCTTTATTTGCAAAATTTGTTTAATTTCTTTTCAATCTTTTCATAACTTATTATTTAAATTTAAAATTTTGTTCAATTTAACAATATTCGAATATGATGCAAAATTTGGACCAAAATTACAATCCGGTTCAATCATGCCACGACCCAAAACCTATCAATTGTCAACCCTATTTTTCTTCACTATTCATACATATTAGAATAATCAAATTATGATTAGTTTCAGTATCGATATGTCCTACATAAATTACTTTGTAAGTTTAGATGATCAAAATGCTCTCATAGAGGCTTTATCAATGTCTAGTCTTTTAAGTAAAATCCTACTTCCTTGTATTGTATTTTTTACCTTTTAAATGACAACCTTCTCAAGTTTCATGATTTGTCATAATTATTTTTTATATTTATATAATTCGAGGTTAGATTTATTATAAAATTATCGTATATGAAAAGTTAAAAGCGCTTTTGTCCAAATATATTTCATTACACAAAGCCATAAGCCAAAATAAATCTTAATTAACAAATTAATTTCTTATTAATTGGGTTTTAATTGGGGAATATGTGGCTTGTTTTCTAAGCTGATTTTTTTTTTTTATTCAAGCTATATAAAAATATTGATTGTTTCTCATTGTTGTATACAACTATTTAAAAAATTAAATTCACTAGAGGATGCAATTCAATTTTTCGAATAGGTAGTTTTCACAAACGTCAATAAAAGATGAGGACAACTAATTATATTACACTAGATGGAATAAAAGAGTAATAATATACATCAATTGTCTAACTATTTTGTCGTAAGTCACTTAAAGGATTCAACATTGTCAAGGTAACTTGGGAGTGCCGTCCCTTGGAGGATTTGGAATGTTTTGATGAAGGTATGAAGCATTTCCTGTTGCTAGACCCTATATAAAATCAATCATACATTAACCAAATATTTATAAAAGTATCACATTAATCAATAAATCCAATAACACTTACAACGTGTTGCCATAACAATGATGTGTTTGGTCCCATCACATTTTCAGTCGGTATGAAACATGGGAATATAATGGCAGGACATTAGTGTTTGGTTGCATATTCAAGAAAATTGGGATGTTTCGTTGCATAATGAAGACTAATGTGGACTGTGGTACTGTACCATATGACTCCAAATGTTCAAAATTCAGACTATTGCTCGCAGGATGGTTACTTTCTTGGTACGGAGTCTTTGGAATTTCAGTTGAATCTTCCCCATGAGTGCTCAACTCTTCCGAGCTGGTTGTTGTTTTCGTCTTCTTTAACTCAAAATTAGTTGCTTTATGCCCAGGCACACTTATCAAATATATAAAATCAAAGTCAAATACACGTGAAAAATATAATCTTAGGAAAATTATTGACAAACATACCCACACATCCCACACTTTTGCTTCTTTCCTCCAATGGCTCCTCTCGTCTTGTTACGAACAGGATCATGAACGCTATGAAGCTTCTCAATTGGGAGATCTTGGAGACCTTCATTTGGAGTAACATTGTCTGGAGAAGGAACGCTGCTACACTCAAATTCTTCTGTTGTTTCAACCGTCTCCCGCATATGCTTAAGAAAATTGGAAGTGTCATGTTCAGTTTGTGAGGATGAATTAGACGAAACAAGACATTCTTAATTCAGTTCCCCAAATCTATGTTTTTGACTGCCAACAAAAGGACTAGTTTTAGGATATTGATTTATTACTATTGTCCTTGTCTTTCTTTCAACCATCTACGTTTAATCATGTTGTCAGGGAACTTCTTCAATTTCAAATACTGCAAACTTGATATAATGTGTCGGCATTGGATACCCTCCGACTCTAATTTAAAGCAGTCACATTGGAATTTTGAAATACTTTGATCAACTATGATTGTTTGCATCAAAACCTCATCTTCCTTGTTCTCACGATATACAAAGACATCATTTCCATCACTATCTTTACTCCTACTTTCTCCCATAACACCTAAAACATCGCGTTTCTCCTTGCGGATTAAATAGTAGATCTTCCATGTGTATATGCTAATAGCTTGCTTCTCATAACTCTTTCAATTGACTATCTTTAACACTACGTTTTTCTTTCTCAGATTGTTTATGCATATGTGTGAAGCCGTTCCTAAGTCTTTCTAATGTGCACTTGTAGTGATTAAGAAAATCCGTAATGGTAATTTTGTGGTCAACACTCAACTTGATTAGAGAATTTACAGACCCAGCTCTCAGGGTGGTTGCCATCATACTCATAAACTTGTAATGAAATACCCACCCTTGCCTAATTTCATATGTGTCAACTACACATTTGTTATCAGATAAATTGTGTATCTCCACAATATCAAACCAAGACAATTCAAACTCTTCAATTGAGCACTTCATCTCCATCAGTGAACAAAAATCATTGCAAAAAGTAGAATTGTTAATATATTTGCGGACATTACGACATAAATGCCAACTACATATCCTATGTCGTGGACCACCAAATTCAGACACAATAGCTGCACGTATAGTTGCATCTTGATCTGTTAATACTGCTTCAGAAACTTTACCTCCCATTGCCTCTAAAAATGTTTGCAACACCCATTGGTAACTTTCAATCGTTTCATTTGCAAAAAACATGTAGCAAATATACAAGTTGAACCATGGTTATTTACCCCAGAAAATACGACGAGAGGATATAGATACCTATTTGTCTTGTACATGCTATCAAATACCAAAACATCGCCAAAAGCATCGTACTCTGCCCTCGATGGTCCATCACACCAGAAAAGTCTAGTAAGTACGCCTTTTTCGTCCAAACAGTACTTATAAAAAAGTCTAATCCTTATCCTAATCATTTTGGAGATTATTTATCAATGTGTTCATATCCCCTTCTCGGACCCTTTCTGCTAGTAGCTTGTATAACCAATTGTAGGTATTCTTCCTTCTAAAAGATAATTTTTTAGCACCTCCAACTAGGTGCTCTAAGTAAGTCATCACTTCAGATGCCTTAAATCCATACATAGTCATAAAACTAAGCATATACTTATCCGAAGGAGACATGTAGCCATTTAAAGACATATACTGATCTTACGTGATTTCGTTGGAGATCAAAATAATTTAAGTTGAGCATGCAAGATATGCTATGATAGGAGATTGAAGATCAATAAAGTATATTTTGAATATGAGTGTACATATTACAAGTAATGAGGGTCCTATTTGAGCATTATAAGATGCCGTACAAGCTAGAGGCTAAATACATACAAACTAAGGTGATTTAATCTAGCCCAAGAGAAAATCCGAGCAGGAGGCTTCGATCAAGGAGCAGCCCCCCCAAAATATTTGTGTCATAAATGATTGGGGTATTTATAGCTGAGGATGGGGATTGGCCCATGGGCTTGGGCCTGAGGTTGGCCCAATGATAGATTCGACCATGAGCCCCTCTGCTGGCGATCGGACTGAGCTAATTGGAGTTCAAAGCTTCGGGGTTGGAAATATGCACCCAGGGTCGAAATTAGGCCTTCAAGGTCGAAGTTAGGCATCCCAGGGTTGGAAATATGCACCCAGGGTCGAAATTAGGCCTTCAAGGTCGAAGTTAGGCATCCCAGGGTTGGAAATATGCACCCAGGGTCGAAATTAGGCCTTCAAGGTCGAAGTTAGGCATCCCAGGGTTGGAAATATGCACCCAGGGTCGAAATTAGGCCTTCAAGGTCGAAGTTAGGGCCTCCAATGAGCTCAAGGTCGAAATCTTGGTTCTTTGATCCAGCATGAGCTCCCAGAATAAAGATTCCAAAGTACCCCTCATCAATACTCCCCCACTTCTTCGAGCGTAAAGTGAAGTTGAAGCTCGGAGAAGTAGAAAATCCTTGAGGATCGCTTTTTTAGTGTTTCAGATATGCCTCGTTAAAAACCTAGCTCGGAAAAACCCAGTGGGATAAAAACCGAACCAGGGAAAAAGAGTGCATATCTTAGAAACTCCAAAATGTATTAGGGATCGAAGTTATGCATTCGGGGTCGGATTTTCTAGTGTTTGATCACACATGATTTCAATTAGCATAAGGTCAAAATTTAGGACCTTCAATGAGCATAAGGTCGAAATTTAGGACCCTCAATGAGCATAAGGTCGAAATTTAGGACCTTCAATGAGCATAAGGTCGAAATTAGGGTCTTCAAAGAGCATAAGGTCGAAATTTAGGTCTTCAAAGAGCATAAGGTCGAAATATAGGACCTTGAATGAGCATAAGGTCGAAATTTAGGTCTTCAAAGAGCATAAGGTCAAAATTTAGGTCTTCAAAGAGCATAAGGTCGAAATATAGGACCTTCAATGAGCATAAGGTCGAAATATAGGTCTTCAAAGAGCATAAGGTCGAAATATAGGACCTTCAATGAGCATAAGGTCGAAATTTAGGACCTTCAATGAGCATAAGGTCGAAATTAGGGTCTTCAAAGAGCATAAGGTCGAAATTTAGGTCTTCAAAGAGCATAAGGTCGAAATTTAGGTCTTCAAAGAGCATAAGGTCGAAATATAGGTCTTCAAAGAGCATAAGGTCGAAATATAGGACCTTCAATGAGCATAAGGTCGAAATTTATCAAAACCCTGAAAGCTAATAACCAAATAGCATACAGATCCATAATGTCCGGTTCGAAAGATTTCAAAGACAAAGCCAAGGTAGTAGAATTCGAGCTTGGAGGACATAGAATTTGATCCTTGGAGATCACAAAATTCGACTTTGGGGATCATAGAACTTGATCCTGAAAATAATAAATTCAACTTTGGAGATCATAGAATTTGATCGTGGAATATGATCGTAGAATTTTATCTTCAAGGGTCTTAGCAACAGCTTTCACCCATAATAGATTTGATCTAAGGGGCATAGCAACGGCTTTCACCCTTAGTCATTTTTTATCGGTCATAGCAACAGCTTTCACCTGAGGGTCATAGCAACGGCTTTCACCCTTTAGCTTTAATCGGTCATAGCAACAGCTTTCACCTGAGGGTCATAGCAACGGCTTTCACCCTTTAGCTTATTTCGATCTAAGGGGCATAGCAACGGCTTTCACCCTTAGTCGTTTTGACTGATGATAATCGACATTTTTAGCCGATCCTAGTCATTTTATCGGTCATAGCAACAGCTTTCACCGGAATATTTATTTCGATCTAAGGGGCATAGCAACGGCTTTCACCCTTGGTCAATTTATTTTCGAGGGTCGTAGCAACAGCTTTCACCCTATTTGAATAATAGATTAGAGGTCAATCGTGATTCGATGATACTTGCAAGAGCATGCAATAGAAATAATAAGATCTCTGGAGATCACAGATTGAAGATAATAAAATTTTGATCCTGAAGATCGTAGATTGAAGATAATAAAATTCGATGATCATAGAATTCGACCATGGAGACCATAAATTCGACCAAGAGAGTATAAAACTCAACCAAGAGAGTATAAAACTCAACCATGAGATCATAAATTCGACCATGAGATCATAAAACCCGATCCTGGAAACTTAACCTTGGAGATCTGAGAGTTTGATCTTGTAGATCATAAAATTCGACCATGAGAGCATGAAATTCGACCATGAGAGCATAAATTCGACCAAGAGAGTATAAAACTCAACCAAGAGAGTATAAAACTCAACCATGAGATCATAAATTCGACCATGAGATCATAAATTCGACCATGAGATCATAAAACCCGATCCTGGAGACTGAGAATTTGATCCTGGAGATCAATTGTAATTAGTATGGCCGGTCTGGTCTTATAGTGTTTCTTATACCTGCAAACATTGATAAATATTAATGACTTGTTAATATAAAAATATAATATAATTAATTTTTTGCCATATGAGTGTTTTTGAAGATTGAGAGTTTGATCCTGGAGATAATAAATTTTGATCCTGAAGATCATAGAACTTGATCTTGTAGACCCAAGAATTCGATCTTGGAGAACATAGAATTTGATCCTGGAGACATGATAATTCGACCCTGGAGATTTGAAAATTCGACCCTGGAGGTCTAACAATTCGAGCTGGAGAATATGATCTTGGAGATCTGATAACTTGACCATGGAGCTCCAAAAATTCGACCTTGGAGGTCTAAAAATTCGAGCTGGAGAATATGACCTTGGAGATCTGATAACTTGACCATGGAGCTCCAAAAATTCGACCTTGGAGGTCTAAAAATTCGAGCTCCTCCTGCATAAGAAGATTCCCCCTTGATCGTACGTGAATTGCCTCGTAGTAGGCATATTTCGATCTAACACCCAAATAAGGCCCCACGGTGGGCGCCAATTGATCTTACGTGATTTCGTTGGAGATCAAAATAATTTAAGTTGAGCATGCAAGATATGCTATGATAGGAGATTGAAGATCAATAAAGTATATTTTGAATATGAGTGTACATATTACAAGTAATGAGGGTCCTATTTGAGCATTATAGGATGCCGTACAAGCTAGAGGCTAAATACATACAAACTAAGGTGATTTAATCTAGCCCAAGAGAAAATCCGAGCAGGAGGCTTCGATCAAGGAGCAGCCCCCCCAAAATTTTTTTCCCTTTGTGTCATAAATGATTGGGGTATTTATAGCTGAGGATGGGGATTGGCCCATGGGCTTGGGCCTGAGGTTGGCCCAATGATAGATTCGATCATGAGCCCCTCTGCTGGCGATCGGACTGAGCTAATTGGAGTTCAAAGCTTCGGGGTTGGAAATATGCACCCAGGGTCGAAATTAGGCCTTCAAGGTCGAAGTTAGGCATCCCAGGGTTGGAAATATGCACCCAGGGTCGAAATTAGGCCTTCAAGGTCGACGTTAGGCATCCCAGGGTTGGAAATATGCACCCAGGGTCGAAATTAGGCCTTCAAGGTCGAAGTTAGGCATCCCAGGGTTGGAAATATGCACCCAGGGTCGAAATTAGGCCTTCAAGGTCGAAGTTAGGGCCTCCAATGAGCTCAAGGTCGAAATTTTGGTTCTTTGATCCAGCATGAGCTCCCAGAATAAAGATTCCAAAGTACCCCTCATCATATACAATAACAAACAATCAATAACATAAATAAAATAATGTACGTAAAATCAAATTATATTATTAATTTACCTTTTTCATGCATCCATGTAACTCATGATTGTGTTTGGGAAAAAAATCTAGAAACATAATATTTTCCAGATGACCAGTCCCGTTAACTCTGTAAGAAGCTTTGCATCCACACCTACTCAATGATTTAGCTTCACGTATCTTATATTCTTCTTCATCTTCTTTGCGGAAACCTGTACGAGTACAAACCCATACCTTATTTCTTACAACTTCACCCTTCATTTGAGTACTTTGTTTCCTAACATTAAAGCCTCTTCTTTGGCATACCTATTGTAAAATAATTCTGCCTCATCAACACTATTAAAGACTAGCTGCCTAATCATATCCTCTTTCATACACGGATCAGCAAAATCAAATGCATTTCTTGACTCGTCTTCACATTGTTAATTATCAATAGTTTCAAAAGCATGTCTGCCACAACCATGACATTTAACATTGCTCCGATTTCCACATTTTGGACCTAGATTAAGATAAAAACAACAACTTTACTGATAAACTAAAATCTCAAAGCACAAATATATTTACCTCACAAATTCGTAAAATTAGCGTATAGCAATCCCAATTCCTAAAATCAGTGTATAACTATGCAATTTCTCGAACAAACCGTACATTATGCAGTTTAACTAACATTATATAACAACATAATATTTTAACCTAGTATAAAGAAACCTAAGAACTTGTTAAAATCAAATAAAAAATTATGTACCAAAATTACCCGATGACGACGCTATTGCAATATTTATGACCAAAATTTCAATTCCAATGAATTAAGCTTGTTTATTCAAAGAGCAAAAACGAAGAGGTTAATGGGATGAATAATCCAAACTGACGAATGTGTGGAAACAAAGGTGGGATTATTTCTAGGGTCCTTTTTTAACCTTCAACCGACATTTCAAATTCATACTTTCATGGTGGTGATTTTTCTTCTTCAGCCCTTCAAGCTTTTCTCGACATAGCTAAAGAAGAGGGTAAGATGAAATTTTAAATCGAAAAGGGGAAAATTAAGGTGGTGTTCTTTAGTTTCTTGCTGATTTTTTCGGCTTGTGGAAATGGAAACAGGAACTGGAACCGGAATGGGAAATTGGACCTTCTTCCAGCTTAAGGAGATGACTTATGGGATGAAGTTGGGGGGAAATGAAGAAGATGAGTTTGGGAAATTATTAAAATAAAAAATGCAAGGGTATTAGAGTCATTTCGAAAACAAGCTGGGATCATACAACAATTTTATGGGTGTTGTACACGGGACACGTGTCAACACCAAATTGAGTCGTTCGTGACTCTAAATGAAGGGATAATCAAAATAGACCACCCCAAGGCTCAACGTATAGGGAATGATGCAATTTACTTTTAAATGGTCTCATGTATTGTAAACCAAAAAGTTCAACACTCGAAATAAATTCAAAACAAATTTTCAAAGTTTTAAGTCAAAATAAATTTGCTAGATGAGACTCCATTACCTCATGAGTTCAATTCCCACTAGATTTTTTTTTTAGTTTAGTATTTGAATTTAGTTTATCTTTGTACATCGATATCAATGAAAAATATTTGAATTGATTAGTTGATATAGTGATTGATGTAATGATTTATTCATCGTCTAAAAAAAAATTCTATAACCCGAGACCAAACAATATTAATTTTTTCAATCAACATCATTTTTTTTCTGACATTCTAAATTAAGCTCCTAGAAACTTTAAACCTCGAGCTTATTAAAATTTTCTTTTTGAATACATTCAATCATCATTCATTGCATTCAAATATTTCAATAATTATCAAATTACAAAGACAAGTTTTCATAACTACCAAACCGCAATGAAACTAATTACAAAAACTAAAAATAAACTAAAAATTCCTCACCAATAAAGTTATATCTCGTTGGTAAGGTTGAGGCCCCAGGACTAAAAGGTCCCGAATTCAACTCTCATTAATGCGAATTTTTTTCTAGTATAATACTAGTGTTTAGTGGCTGATATTCATATTAATATAATTGTAATATGATAAATTTTCCAATTTAGTTATAAGGATCGTTTATCTTCCAAGAAAAAAAACTCCAAATTCCTCAATAACGATTTTGACAATTGAAATTTTAGTATCCCATCCATAGTTATAATAATCACTGGGAAAAATTATTCTTTTATCAGAAAATCAATAAAAGATTAATAATTCGAGAACTGAAAAATTATTACAGATTTTGGAAATTCGATAATATCTAAATTAACTTCCTAATTCGTTTAATATTTTATTTCAATTTAGCAGCTTGATGTTGAAGTTATGCCTTGCCGATACACCCATTCCTCGGGGAATGTGCTCGATCAGCATATCTATATCAACCTTAGTTTCACATTCTATTATATATTCAACATAGTTGACCCGGGTTTAATTTATTACATAAACATATATACATTGTATAAAAGAATAGGAGAATTTAGAAGAAGGAATTAAGCATGGGCCACACCGCCTTTGATCAGATGAACACCTAAACTGACTTTTAGTCCTTCCAAGTTTGACTAGATTGGTAAATTCCATTACACATTTTAATTGAGATGCAAAACTAGATTTTTATATTATAAATTGTACATTCAATTTTTTATTTATTTCTCATTAATTCTGATTCAAATGAACAAAAAATAAGCCTATTTATTTTGGGTTTTAAGACCAGTAGTTTTAAAAGTCGACTCGGTTCTTTCAAATTGTTTCTCATTATTGAGAAAATGTAACAAAGATAAAATACGATCTTGTTTTACTAAACGAGAAAGTTATATGAGTGAAATAAAACGACTTAAAAATTTGCAATTAAAAGAATTCGTGTTTAAAGGTATAAAATCAGCAAGGAACTAAACATCACATTATACAAAGAAGAATCTGACGACAAATGAATTTTGTATATTAAAACAAAGAGTTAGGTTTTGTTACTAGCTAGTAATACCACTATTTTAGCAAACTAATGATCACATATAAGTAAAAATTTACTGCAATAAGAAATTTATTTAGCTACATTGCACGTTAATTTTTCTACTCTTTATAAATTAATTAAGTGATAACAATTTTTAATTTAGTCACAAACCATAATTTAACTACATACCACATGCAATAGTTACAATAATGGTTTCACATAACCCGCAGGTTGGTGGAGCAAGTGAACGCGGTGTCTTTGATTCGAGTTCGAATCCTTTTGCCAATACTTTTTAGGTCGAGTTCGTCACACCTGGTTTGAGTGTGGTTTACATTTCTAATGTAGTTTGCGAACTATTACATGAAGGCTGAGTTTACCTTGTGCATTACGATGGCTGCCGATTCCCTCGTTAAAAAAAAATAATAATAAACGGTTTCACATACTATTTTAATGATAATTGGTAATACATGACAACAAAATTACCACTTAATTATTGTAATGATAGATTTGTTGTTAAAAAAATTGATCAGTGAAATAACTAATTGATATGAGTACCCATGTGCTACATAAAACATAAGGATGAGAGTGTCAAATTTTTTATATTGGAGCAACCATTCGTGCTATTCACCATTAAATTTTGAGAGTAATATATTTTTCATATCAAACTTTTACTTATTTTAGACATTTGGTATCAAACATTCAAAAAAGACACATTTAATATATATATATATAAATTGAAGAATTTTTTTCACATTTTCTTTTTCGTTAATTTTTGTAGACCAAATTTTGTGTTCTTTAAGTGGCTGGAAGCTCTTCAGGAGAGTTTTCTAATGGTACAACTTTCAGTTGATGAAACACCATAAATAATCAGGAGAACATTAATTAACAAAGTTTCAGGATATTAATAAAAAATTAAAAATCAAATCATATCTCTAGGAACCATGCCACAATAATTTACAGATATGTCATAGGACACATAAACATACAATGGTAAATAAATTGGAGCATAATTTTAATCATGCCAAAAGTCACCATTAAAACTCAAGTAAATGTGAAAAAAATCTTTCAATTTTAAATTAAATGTGTATTTTTTGAAGATTTGATATCAAATGTCGATAGTAGGTAAAAAATTGATATAAATAATATAATTCCCTCGCTAAATTTTACTATAAGATCATGTTCTTTTTATACGACTTTGTTAAATAGAACAGTGTTAAATATAGTTTAGAACTACAAAGCATGAACCATGTAGCACTATAGTCCATAAAGTATTGAATGGGACATTTTTATACTTTTGTAATATTGACGTAATCTTTGATACTTTTCTCCATTCTAACCTTTTGGCATTTACAAATAGATGTAATTATTTTTAACCATTTCTCTACACAAAAAACAATTTAAGATCCACTTCTCTCATATTATAGCTACTCTGAATCAAAAGGAGTTAAATTATAGCTACTCTTGTTCAAGAATTATTTTACTTTTATTTTTCAACATTCTACACTTTAATTACCTCATTTCATCTTATTCATTTCAAATCATTGCATTTATTAATCAACTAGAACAATTTTCTCATGGAATATTGTCCCAGATGAATAATTACCATGTTTAAGGAGGGTATTAAATCAAAATGATAAAGTATATTTTTTCAATTAATTATCCAATATAGAGAGATATAGTTATAATCATGGATCAAAATTTAATTTTTATTATATGTTTAAATCAACTAAATGTTTGAAATTTATCGAAAATTTTATAAAAATACTAGGAAAAAGAATATTAATAAATAGAATCTCAAGACTAACGAGACGTTTCCAAATTACGTCTTAGTTTCAAATTTTTGATCCATGATTATAAATTTTGTACTACTTGTCAAAAGAGATGTATTATTAATTGTGTTTCGATATTGCATCTAATTAGTTTCAAATGAACGTTTGATTATAAATTTTGTACTACTTGTCAGAAGGTATGTATTATTAATTGTGATTTAGACTGATATTTTTCAATTCATCTAATTAAAAGATACCATTAGCTAATCGAACAATATAGAAAAATCAACACTCTAATAAGTTAATAGTTAACAAGGAAAATCAATACTCTAAAGTAAACTTTAGTTTAGGCATATAAAGTAGGGTCCGTCTAAAATGAGATTTTGAGGGACAAAGAGTATATGAGATAGCATTTATTTTGGTGACACATGTCTCTTAAATATTTAAGTTAAAATAATCGATTTTCTTCAAGACAATATACCTTTAGTAAGTGAAATTCAACAACACCTTTGATTCTTGTCTAACTAAAAAAAGTTTTGTGTTATTTTAATTAGCAAAAAAACTACTGTATCTTTTTTTTATTATTACCAAAAAATATCCTTCTCAATTCGAAATAATAATTTTATCCCATGAAAGGATGAAAAAATATTCCTTTAACTTAAAAGATTACTAATAGCACCCGTAGCTTTAAACTTTTGCAGTAAACCCCCTGTCTTTTTTTTTTTTTTTTTTTTTTTTTTTTTTTTTTTTTAAGTTGACAAAAACTTCCATATAATTTATATATGAAATCCACTTTAAAAATTGACAAAAATCTTATCCCCGAAGTCATATATTGTGGCACTTTACCACCCATATGTACAAATTAAGCACTTTATCGCCTCAACTAATTTTTTTTCATTTTTTTTTTGATAATATATATGTGCCCCTCACATCAATTTACAAAGTTAATTACAACACTTCTTATAAGTCCAACTATTTCGCTCATGTAAATATTTGTTTTCAGGTGGGGAATGGTTGGGCGGTGGTAGTGGTGCCAGAGGTGAAGAGAGAGGAATTGGTTGTGGCAATAACTGCAATTACCCCCTCCCAATTTTTACCTTTTTAAGTATTTTTGCTCAATTGCAAATATTCCCGAAGAGATAAAAATGGTGACTTAAATGAACACGTGCTCGACGGGTGACCTTTTTCATCCAAAACCGAATGACCGAATGAAATGTAAAAAAAGTTGTCCAACTTTTATACGAAATGTGTCTTTTTGAAAAGTTTTGTATAAAACATATAAAATAGGCAAAAATTTGGTATGGAAAGTGTAATTCCCTTGTTTTTTTCGAAAAGAGAACTGAAATTAATTAGAGTTTAGAGTTTTTTTTTTTTAAATATATTAATTAAAGGATTAGTATGTAATTTAACATATGTTTGTTTTTTCTAAATGTCCATTGCAACATTATCGTTGGATATTTTGATCATAAATCATGGTTCAGATTTGTCATTGACATTTTTTAGCGGTTGGGATGGGATATATTATATACAGTTATGTTCTATAAAATCTTATTTTAGAAAGACCCTATAATGTAATTATAATATTTAAACAACAAGAAAAAAAATTGAACATAGAAAGGTGCAATTTTTAACCAGATATCAATGTCCATCAACTCAAGAATTATTTACGGTAGTTCTCAGTCTCAAATCAAAATTGTAGTACCTAATGATCAATTTCACAACCCTAAACATTAAGAGAAAATAAAAATTCATTTCTTTTGTTTAGAAATTATTACTTTGAATTTGTTTTGCTCTAAATTCTTTTGTATTTTAAAAATTAAAAAGTCCTGCATAAAATACCCAATCTTCTTTAGTTTACTAACATCATTAATTTTTGCGTAATTTATTTGAGTAAAATTCCCTTGTACTTTTGAATGTATGCGCAAAATTTTCTTGTACTTTTGGACACTTGCGCAAAACTCCCTTGTATTTTTTAATATTTGCGTAAAACTCCCTTGTACTTTTGAATGTTTGAACAAAACTTCCTTATACTTTTAGTTATATCTACGGATAATTTAGGAAATTCAATTAAAAATTAATGGTGTTAGTAACTAAAGGAATTAAAAATTAATGGTGTTAGTAACTAAAGGAGATTGAATATTTTATGTAGAATTTTTGAAAACATGGGAATGATATTTTTTTGCAAATATTGATAATTTTTCCAAATTGTTTTAGACTAAACCGAATGTTGTTATTTTAAAGTAAATTTTATATAGTTTATCCTATTCAAATTCATTGTATGCGTCGTCCCTTCAATATGCAAGAATTGTTGAATTTGTGATTTAGTGAATCTGCCCTAATCATTTTCCAATATTTTAAAGAGCAATAAGAGAGAAAATCAAACAAATTGGGTGTTGTACGGTAGAGAGGATTTTCACCCTATGGTATCTCACTGGAAAATGCGTATGTTGATTTGTCGATTATGTATCAAATTCGAAAGACAAAATATGCCGGCCAAAATAAAAAATAAAAATATTGTCATAAATAAAACGATTTTTCTTTTTTGTGTTTATATCTGAAAATTTTAGACTTTATGGCTATGTATGGATCTAGTTTTGCTGAATTTGAGCTCACTAATATTGGGTCAAATCTCATTGAGTAAGAAGTTTGGAGATGTCTCAGCTCAAACCTCAAGTTTCAACCCAAATCGAAATACAAAACCTTACTTGAGACCTATAAAGTTATTAATTTGACATTTATCACCTAATATTCTCCTTTAATCCCCAACATCCAAACCTCAGTCCAAATCATATTTGAAATTTTCAAATCCCACTAACTATTATTGAACACTTCATTCGTCCCTTTTTTTTTATCATCTGGTATAGTTGACCAATTTGCTTGACGAAATTTATAAAATTATAATAAATAATTTAATTAATATATTTCACTAATAAGTTGATAATATCATATCACACCATTTATATTAATATTTAAAAGGTTTAATACACTACAAATGTGAATAATTTAACATGAAAATGCACTTACAAGATTTAAAAGTTTGACCCGGTATTGTAGACAATGTTTTAAAAACCGGACCGAACATCGAACCGGTTGCCTTACTGATTACTGATTAGATCGATTTAACTGTTTTAGCTATTGGTTCAACCGGTGTGACGTAAAGTAATAATTTAATTTAAGTTTTTATACATGTAATCAACTATTTAAAAAAAAAAAAAAAAAACAAAGAATCTTATCAATTTTCTCAAGTTTATTTCCATAAACCAAATTTGATCTCATTTGAAATTATTTTTCCTACAAATCTTCGGTTGAGAATGAATAGTAGCAACAAAATTACATGTATGATAACTTGATATCAAGTCAATAATTCAAATTATAGTAAACACCATATTTAAAAAAAAAAAAAAAAAAAAGTATTGCTAATCACCTATGAAAAAAAGAAAATATTGATGATTTTTTCACCCAAACCTTTATATAAAAAAATAAAAATACTTGAAGTTGGGGAAAATGACTTTTCTAAAAAATTGATATATTTCTGTATCTTATCATACAATTTTTTTTTTTTTGTTTGATTTAAAAGTGAAAAATAGAAGAAGAGATATGAGAGTATTTTTGAAGTTTAAAGGTAAAAATCCGTTGCGCGTAAACTTTTTCTTTTTATAAGTGGACCATTGGTTCATTAATTTTACCTGTTTTTGATCGCTTTCTTCTGGTTCGAATTGGTCAGTAACAAAGCTGGTTTTGCAGGGTTAATCAAACCGGATTGACAATCGATTACTAGTTAAACAGGTCGAACAGGCCGGTCTTGTCCAGTGTTTAAAACAAAGACTATTGCAAATTGAGTAAAAGTAATGGAACAAAGAGAACAATATTACTATATATCTTAATATTCCATTGAAAGCATTATCCAAATCGAATTCCAAAAATTCACCGAACATTCCAAAACTACATTTTGATATCAAACTGAAACAAAATACATCCAAACTACTTCCATATAATAAGTGAGTTTTCAGAAAATTGTAAAATGAATATACATTTTCAAAGATTTTTCTCAAACTAATGAGAAGAGCGAAGAAAAAATATTCACCAACAGAATTTTGCGTTTATTAAACAGGCAATTAGTCAAACTAAAGTTTGCTTTTGTAGAGGTGGAACCAGATCAGCAGAAGATGGGTAATTTTGGTTTGGTTGCCTAATGGCTAATGCCGGTGAGAAATACTTCGCCGGTTTACGTATTTTACACTCCATATTTATTTTATACAATACATAAGAATCTACGTACATTTCATACGTCATTCATGTATACTTAATTATATGAATTTATTTAAAATAAAATAGAAATGAACGAGTCAATCAATCAATTTTTTTCTCCTTATTTTGTTACATATATATAAAATAATTTTAATTCAAAATACGAACTTATTTGTGGAATGGAAAATTATGAATACTTTTTCTTTTATTAATATGTCACACATGGATTGAACTAAGTTCATATGGATTGATTTAGTTTTGATGACCAATCCACGTGAGACATAATTAGTCTCAACACTCATACTTAACCTGTTGGCTGGTTAAATATGTGAATGAAGTAAACCAACACATAAATACGAAAGTCTAACATTCTGAATTATGGCATATATGAGTAAAGACTCAACACCCGAATTAAGAAGGTGACACATGAAACGAGATCTCTCACATGGATTAGGCAAAATCATGAAAAATTAGCTCAAAACGTGAGAATTGCCCACAAATATAATAAAATTTATTCTTAATATTTGATTCACGTGCAACATTTTGTTCAACGTAACTTTCTTTTTAGTAATTATAGCCTAAACCCGATCCAACCACTTTAAATCATAAGTCATGACATAAATATACTTATTTCATTATAATTAGTATTTGGGTATAATCAATAAGATTAAGTCAAATTCTCTATTCACTAATTACTTTTTTTTTTGGGAAGATTCACTTATCTCTTAGAGTTTGAAGTTAGTTAAACCACCAGACATGTTATTTAACTTGCATTATGCCATAATTAAATGTATTCCTAGTGTAGATCACTAAGATTCGTCCTACGATATTTGAAAATAAAATTTGGATCATTATGTTTCCTCATTTTTCTTTTTTTCTTTTTTTTTTTTTTTTTAGGCCATCTCCTATGTATCCCTCAGCCCAAGTCCAGCTTCTCCTCACTCAGTCCAGCTTCCCCTTTCATTTTCATAAGTCATCTAAAATGTATCAATCTATCAATTCCATTTAATTAAAATTCTCAATTTCCCCCACTCTCACTTAATAATAATAATAATAATAATAATAATAATAATAATAATAATAATAATAATAGCAATACTAATAATAAAAAAAAATTAACTCGTATGTGAAATAAATAAATAATTAATAACAATAAGATATAATTTAAGATTGACAATTATAATAACAATAACAACCAATATTTTTTTAAAAAAAAAAACACAACAATACAATAATTAAATAGTTGACAACCAATAATTTGGCTTGCCTCGCTCCGGTCCGATATCCGTAGAAGAATATTTGTTACGTTATTAACAAATACGCTCAGTAGAGGTCAACCGTCAACTTCGAAAGGACTTAGTTGAACATGTGTGGGCAATACACGGTCCAAATGGCGATCATATGTAATCGTATTTATTTTAGATGTCTAATTGTTAGGGTTATGTCGTTTTTTATTTAACGAGTCATATGTAATGTTCATTAAGTTCTTTTAAGGTTTATTATAAAAAAAAAAAAATCGTTTAAGGTTTCATTTTTATTAATTAAATTAAATTTGAGTTTCTAATAATTAACTTTTAAAGGAAATTTAAAATTGATGCACAATAATACAACAATTAAATACTTGATTGACATTAAATTTTTCAACATAATAATTAAATTAAATTTGATTTTATTAAATAAAAGTTACATTTTTATACTAAAATTAACTTTTTAAAAATAGTACATAAATTAAATAAAATTAAGATTAAATAAGAATTATATTTTATTTAATAAGGTATTTTAAAGAATTTTTTTTAAAATTAAAAGATTTTTTATTTAAAAAAGAAAAAAAAAATAAATAAAAGTTGGGTTGGGCTGGCGAGTGCAAGCAACTCACCGCTTCAAGCGGTGAGGCAATCCAAGCCTCACCGCTTGAAGTGGTGAGAAGGGATTGGAAGGGGAGAATAGCTTTTTCTCCCCTTCATACATTTTTTCTCATTTTTTTTTTCTCCCTAGATTCAAAAACCCCCAAATCCATCTTTCCCTCTTTTACATAGAAGATGTCCTTAGGCTTCGTACTTTCCTAACTAGGAAGTAAGTGGGTCCTTATCAGTTAATTAAATAATAAATAAAACTCGAAAAGTCATGTTTGTTGCATTCTGAAAATACTCTTTCCAATAGTCGGAGATGCTGTCTAACTAATTATCACTACGACAGGCCATGTATGTTTCCTATATTAAATTTTGATTGGAAAGTAGGATTTTTGTTTAGAATATATGTATACGAAGGAGAGAGAAAAAGAAAAAGAAAAAAAAACATGAATGCAACAAACATGACTTTTCGAGTCCGAGTTCAAATAGCAATTCAAGAGTCAATTCCGAAAATTAATCTCGTGTGTGGTTTCATATGAACAACCTCGGTCCATAAACCCTGAACACTTGGAGATCGATCTCAATCAGTCGGCTGGAATAATTGTTACCTACTTTAATTGGGAAAATTGAAAAATACTCTCTTGCTATGTGAAATCTGTACAAAATTATATATCGTGTGAAATATTTATTCGTTATCTGACACCATGATTCTTACTTTTATGCTCAGATACAATGACTGACTTGAGTGGATCTTTGTTGGAATTTCTCTCGTACGAATTCAATTTGGACCGTAGCCTCAATTCACATAATAATATTAATAGTTTTTAAGAGATATCTTTTTCAAAATTACTATTTCCGAAAAATGAAATCACAAACATAAAATATCTTGATTGAACCAGTGGCGGAGCCACAAGGGGTGCACCCGCACCCCAGGCTCCAGGCAAACCGGTTCCTTCACATGCATAATAAATTCCACGCACCACAAGTCAAAATAATTTTCGTCTTCCAAAAAAAAAAAAAAGTTAAAATAATTTTATTGATTTTGTTTAATTATCTCATTATTTGTCTAGGCCCAATTATGAAAACATTCTTTATAGAAATCAAAGAGGCACATAAGCATAAAATACCAATTAAAGTTGTAAGATTTCTATTTAATATTTAATAGTATTTTATTATTATTATAATTCTTATTTTTCTTTATAACTTCAGGTTGTTTTATTTCTATACTTGTATTCAAGTAGTTTATTTCTGTACATGTAATGTGTATATGAATTGAATAGATTAATTATAACAAAATTAATTTTTACTAAAAAAAAAGTTGTCATTTATATGCCAGTTCTCTTAATTAGTTTGAAGGGGTCCGTAAGTAACTTTTTTTTTTTTTTTTTAATGTACTTCCTCTTTCATTCAACTCCACTTACAAGGCTTGAGCCTAACTAAACATCAAAAGCTAATTACTTAAGAGGCGAGGATTGTCCAAACCTTATAAGGTTAACTTAACTATTATTTTCAAGCAAGGTGGGATATTTAGTCTTAATACTCCCCCTTCACGTATGGACATGCTTAATGAGTGAGTGAAACAAGCCCAACACCATGGATCAAAATTTCGTTTCGAATGTATGTTTCGGTCAGCTAAACATTGGAAATTTTCGAGACTATTCGGAAATGTTTCGGAAACACTAAGGAAAATTGTAAAAAAGTTACTAAATTTAAGTAAATAAGGTAAATAAATAATTTCGAAATTTCATCTTGTTTTCGTTTCGTCAGATTCAAAAACGGAAACTTTTCGATATTTTCGATGGAAAAGATAGAAATTTTGATCCATGCCCAACACATAACATATTATATAAAGTCCGACCTTGCGAATTGCGATATGTGGGTCCCAATACACGAATAATGATTGTCCAGGTCTTTATTAATTAATTGGACGAAGAATAACAACCCAAACCTTTGTTATCTGAGCGAAATGTGTAAATAAAGAATAATCTCATCATGCGAGCAATAAAAATTAAACTACTTCAAGAGGTAAGAATTATCTAATACCTAACTTGTTAAGTAAACTTAATTTTGATTTTGATTTACAATTGTGGGCCATTTTAGCCTCGACTTAGTTATGAAGAAATAGTGATAGGCAAAATTAATGAAGTTGGTTAAACAAGTGTTGTTATTAATTGGATTATCCCATCATAAATCTCTCTGTATTTCCGGTGGGTTGTTGTAGCCATCAATGCTATCAAAAATGTCCCCTATACTTCAAATAAAGACATCACAGTTTTCAACGATATCTCCTAGAGAAATAATTACTCTTACATCCAAATAAAGTAAATAATAAATAAATCAAATAAATAAATAATGGGGAAACTTGAAAGATCATAGTCAAATCCACTGATCCACCTCAAAAAGTCCAATACCCCTCTCCTTTAGAGTTTGCATAAATTGAGCATCTTCTACAGAAAATTATCCATTTACAAGATTTATAAATTGAGAACAAACTCTCCACATATCTATCTTTCTTGTTCATAATTAAATTGTCATAGATTTATTATGGCTGAAATATCAAATGGCAACCATGTAGTGGCAGTGAACATAAAAGATGATGATTCTACACCACAAAACAATAGAAATTCTTCAGGTTGCAACTTTGTCACAATATCCTTCATTCAAAAGGTCAGTTTAAAATTTTAATTAAAAAAAAAAAAATCATGTTTAATTTCCTCTCTTTGTTTTTAACCAAAACCAAAGTGTCTATATTGATTTTCAACGAGGCAGATAATAGCGGAGACTTTGGGAACATACTTTTTGATATTTGCTGGTTGTGCCGCGGTGGTGGTGAACGCCGACAAGGAGAAGGTTGTGACGCTGCCCGGAATCTCGATTGTGTGGGGCCTAGTGGTCATGGTTATGGTCTACTCCGTCGGCCATATCTCCGGCGCACATTTCAACCCCGCCGTTACCATTGCTTTTGCCACTTGCAAGAGGTTCCCTTGGAAACAGGTGTAGTTCCTTGTAACTTTTTTCGTATGTTTCGTTCAGTTAAAAACTAAAGCTTTTTCAACAAATGATCATGAGAAACTAATTTATATTTTGTGTTTCAATTGAGTTAAACACAATAAAAATTTAATCCATGAGTCAAAAAAGATGGTACATATACAAATGATCGAAATGGGCATTGCTCATGAAAAAAGTGCGAAAATGAAAATTTTCTGGTGATAACGTGCAAAAATCCCTAAATATAATTGAGAAAACGGCCTTGCTCAATGATTTTTAAACAAACAACCATGTTTAATTAAAATTATTAATATTTTCGTTTTAATTGATCTAAACGTATTAATATTTGATGTTTTCGATGTAAACCTGCAAAAAGTTTAACTCACGAGTCAAACTAGATGGTACATATACAAATGAGAAATGAGAAATGGGCCTTGCCGCCTTGCTCAATAATCAAACATTTTTCTTGACAAAGTGTTTGAATATTGCAAATGTCTTGACCTATTGTGGGGTAACATTATACGACTTCTTGAAATCACCGGCATTAATTTCTTAAAAAAAATTAACTCAAAATAAATTCGTTCCACCACAATCTTTATAATTTTTCTAAAGTAATTAAAATTCGATCAAGTTTATTTGTCATGTTATTATTTAATGTGTTTGGTTGAATCTAATAAGAAAAAAAAAAATCTTGATCATTTTTCTTTTGTATTAGGTACCGGCATATTTATTTGCTCAGGTCTTGGGATCTACCCTAGCTAGCGGAACCCTACGGTTATTGTTCGCCGGAAGACATGACCACTTTGCCGGTACTCTACCGACCGGTAGTGAAGTACAATCACTGGTTGTAGAGTTCATAATCACGTTCTACCTCATGTTTGTTATTTCCGGAGTTGCCACGGATAACCGAGCGGTAATTCCTTTAATTATTCCTTTAGCTAATCATTGGTTTAAACCTTTATTACTCCTTATGTTATTGTTTTATGTGTTTATTTGAAATTTATTAATTTATAATTGGGAAAAGGCCAAAAATATTTGATTGATAACAACATATTCGAATTTGATCTAGGGTCCTTGTTTTGATCTTATATGCATTGAAGTGACATAAATATTTTAATATTTTTTTAATTTATTGTTTGTGACAGATTGGAGAATTGGCTGGTTTGGCTGTTGGAGCTACTGTTCTGCTTAACGTTATGTTTGCTGGGTACGTTTATGACAATTTGACTAATTTATTTTGTCAATTTGGTTAGTCAACTATTTGGTTATTTGTCCTTGATTTAGGTGTGTTTTAGTTAATATTTTTGTCTGTATTTTATTTTGATTTTATTGTTTAAAAAATCGAGTTCGACTAAATTTTGATTGAATTGAATATAAGTCGAGCTCAAACAAGGTTCAATTAATTCTAAAAATAACTCAAGCTTAAACAATCTATTATTTTTAGCAACATTTTTTCATTTATTTATGAATAAAGCCGAGCTCGAAATCATGTGTTTAAGTTACTATTTTTTCATTTTGATTGTAGCTTATATTGATTATGTTTTCTTTTGGGCCCTATCCTTCAATAAATAAATACAACTTTGGCCTTTTATGTAGTCTATAACGAATCTCAAACAGATGGGATTTTTAATCACATGAGATTTTGGCAGTAATTCATTGGTTATATAAGCTGTATATATTAAAAAAATAAATATTTATAAACTGTATACATTATTTTATCTATTACAACAAAGCATCCACATACTTCTATTGTATGACAAAATCTTCCGGATACGAATTCTTTTTATTTATTCAACTGACGATAAAAATAATTATTTAATTAAAATTTAATTTCATTAAATGACATTATAAATAATTTATTTCCACGAGTTGACTGCTCTAGTCTCAATTTTGACTTTTTAGACAATTCTTTCTTTTTTTGGGTATCAATTTTTTTGGAGTTAATGATAATTTATCATATATATGCATTATTCATAATATTCAATTTACTTTTCTGTGATTTAAAAAACAATATTTTATTCCTTGTAATCTTATAAAAGTTTTACACAGCCTTTCTGATAATTTTATATGTGCAATTTACCCCCTAAATTATGAAAATACGATAATTTATCGTTCTGTATTATGATAAATGTGATAATTTATTCTCTTATGTTATGATAAATGTAGCAATTTATCCCTCCCCCATGTTACAAATACTTTTCATACCTACACTCATTTCGATGAGTGAATTATACTCTCCGATTGTAGAAGGTAAATTATTTTTTAAATTTTTTTACACGGGATACCGTACTCATTTCTTAATTATAGGACATAAATTGAATATTATTCATTCTCACTTTCTAGACAATATCGATATTATTAATGAGTTGAATATTTTTGGTGAATAGGCCAATATCTGGGGCCTCAATGAATCCAGCAAGAAGTTTGGGCCCAGCAATTGTTTCAAGTAACTACAAAAGTATTTGGATCTATCTTTTGGGCCCAACAGCAGGGGCCATATCTGGGGCATGGGTCTACAATATTATCCGATTCACAGATAAGCCTCTTCGTGAAATCACAAAAAGTGGCTCTTTTCTCAAAAGCTCCTCCCGGAACTGATCCAACTGAGTTACTACAATTTATGATTATGAAGTTCACCTTTATTTCACCAAAAAAGAAAAAAAAAAAAGAAAAACAAAAAAATGAAGTTCTTCACCTTTTGTGTATCTTTCTTATTAGGTTTTTTTTAGTGGGTTTATTTTTTTTTTTTTTTTGTGATCTTGTTTATGTTCATGTGTAACTTCCAAAAAGAAACTCCAAAGAATAGGAATGAAATAAATTTAACTGATGGATGGAGAATAGGGAATGAAAGAGTGAATAGCAAATTAGCTCCCTGTGTTATTTTAAATAAGTAATTTAACTCTCTGTGATATCTTAAATAGACAACTTAACTCCTTGTGATAAGAAAAAGGGTAAAATATACACTTGCCTGTGTTTTTATAAAATAAGCACATTGCTTCCCTAGAAATTGCATATTAATTCATATCATAGGAAGTTAAATTGCTCATTATTTCATTCACATGGACAAGGATATAAATTGCTCATTATTTCATTTCACAACTGGGAGTTAAATTGCCCATTTTTATTTCACATGAAAGTAAATTGCCCATTAGACTCGTAAAAAAACCCAGAAATAAAATAAGCTTAAGTGGTTGATAAAGATTGATTAACTTTATTGATCAAAGCATGAAAAAAAATTAATATTTGAAAATTAAAGTACTCCGCGCTACTCAACTAATGGAGTATGTTTTATTATTGATTATATTGAGGAAGGATTAACTATCAAGGTCTCAAATTATTATTTTTCTAACGTAATAATTATGGATGTAATTACGATCAAACTTTAGTTTATAGTGTATGTTTTCATCAGTTAAACTCTGAAACCTTTTCGAAAAGAAAAATTCTAGGAAATGTTTCGACGAAAATGTAGGAAAAGTTGAACCATGATTGCTATTCGGGTTTTTTGCTGTACTAAAAGAAAAGAAACAAGTGAGTAAAATTTGTTATTATGAAATAAATCAAAATAAGCCCTAAAAACCTGAATACATATATGAACCGATATTTGGCTCCAAGTGATTGATCTTACGCTGTTTCGTAGGGGATCAAGAAAGAAATAATATAGAACCAAAACGATATGATATGAGGAGAAGGTCAATAATATATATTCCGATTGTGAGTGTACTGAATACATAATACAAACGATATGGGTCCTATCCGAGCATTACAGGATGCCGTATTAGCTAGAGGCTTAATACATATGAGAACGATGTCTAATCTCATTATCGCTATTGATACGAGCGAGAGCTTCGAGCTGGGGGTGCATGGAAAGGCGTGTGTGTTGTCATAAATGCTTGGGATATTTATAGTAGACGCGGTGAGCTAGCTGAACCATCCGCAGAGGGACATTCTTCGGCCCACAGGCTTGGGCCTGAGGTCGGCCCATCAGTGGTTTTTGACCAGGAGCCTTTACCTTAGTGATCGGACTGGGCTTGTCGTGCTTTGAGATCGACTTTATGTCTTTGAGGTCGGGATTAGTGGTCTTCCGTCTATTTTAACCCAGCATGAGTTCCGGTAAGTAGAGAATCGAAAGTACCTCTCATCAATACTCCCCCACTTCTCGAGCGTAAGAGAAGCTGAAGCTCGGAGAAGTAAATGTCACCGCCTGACAGGGACGAGTCATTACTTAGTATTTTGGATGTGTCTCATTAAAAACCTAGCTCGGAAAAATCCATTGGGATAAAAACCGAACCAGGGAAAAAGAGTGCTTGGAAACTCTAGATTGACTGTCAGTCGCGAAGTAAACCATTTGAAATTCCTGATGTGAATCATTCTTTGTAGCAATGGTTGATGTTCGTTGAAAACTCTGGGTTGAAATCTGCGGTCGATCCCATTTCTTCGAGCATAAGTGAAGCTGGGCTTGAAGAAGTAAATTTGTTTGATAATGGCCCCTCATAACTTGTCAACCAGGCCGGCGGTATTCTAAATTCATAAAGTGTGGGGCTAAGAGTGCAATTTTCCAAAAATCTAACTTTTGAAATTACCGCTTGAGGAGCTCAACCGTCGCGGTTACTCGGGGTCCGGTTTGCAATTTTACTTTTTTAACCCCGTATATATATTCGTTGACCGTAGAAGATCCATTTACAACAGATCTCTAAATTCTCGATCGGAGCATTGTGTTCGATAGTTTGTAGAATACTTCCCGAAATACACACCGTCATAAAATACGAATAGCCTTTCTTTTTAAAAGTATGTCGGCTTCCGGATCTCGAAAAGGGAAAACCAAGGTGGGAGTGGGATCAAACAATAGTCCCCCAGCGCTCGTAGGTCAGTATAATGCCTTGGAGAATGACAAGGTCGGAAACATTGATGGCGTTACAAATTCCGGGACAGAAGAGGGAGAAGTTCGTCAGGTCTCTAGTGATGACGAGATCGGCATTGGGGAAGAAGTTTTCGAGGACGAATCAGTCGGTGGTGAAGTCTCCCCCCTTCGTGAGAATGAGATTGCTAAATACCAAGTTGGCGGTCGGCTGATTGTCATCATTAAGAAATGGGTGGAGACCACAAGTTGTTCTAATCAACTTCGGACGAAACGTAGGGCCGACCTGATTCGTACCATTTACAACGCGGCGGGCCACCGTGCGAAATTAGAGCTCGAGATTGGAAAATACCTCCCTGAAGGTTATTCCATCGTTGTGCCTATTGCTGAGCAACGAGTTACTAAGCCGCCTGCAGGTTGCCAAGCTTTCTATAGCAGGCAGTTTTATTTTGGCCTGCATATTCCTTTTATTCCATTACTTAGAGATATTTTGGAAGTCTTTTCGCTCTCGCTTGCTCAAATTCTCCCGAACTCGATTGCGTATATCGTTGCGTTTAGCGTTCTTATGGAGGCTAGGGGGAAAGAAGCGTCCTTCCAAAATTTTTGGCAAATTTTCCAGATGAGTCTCTCCAGCTCTTCGAATGCTGACTTTGTTTATTTTTCTCATAGGTCGAATAAGTCAATTCTTTCGACCAATACCTCGAGCAACACCAAGGGTTGGAAGAGGGAGTTCTTCGTTGTTCGGGGTCCTGATATTCTGATCTCGGAGGGCTCGTCTGAGATGAAGCCGTTAGAGTGGGAAGGTGAAAAGACTTGGATATACGGTAAGCGCTCCCTTAAAGGAAAGTTTCCTCCTCTGTTGTCCTCTGACCTTTGGAAAGACCGGAGTTCCGATCCTTATCAAACGGTGTTATTGACACAAGAAGCAGTCCTTCGGTTGGCCGGCCTTAGTAACTGTACATTTCCTGCTCCGGCCCTTATATATGGATATGCCCTCGAAGTTGAAAATCCTTCGGAAGGTGGCCAACCTGTTGAAATTGCTCCCACAGAGGCTCATGCTATTGTCACTGCCTATCCTCTTGGTAACCTTCTTAATTTACTCCGGTGTTCTTCGACTTGTCACCTACTGCTCGTATAATTCTTTAAATACCTTTTTGTTCGTGCAGTTGAAATTGTAGAGCAATTCCAAACTTCCGTAGCAGGCTCTACTGTTGTATCGTCCTCGAAAATGACCCAAGGCCAACCACGAAAACAGAATAAATCGAAGACCACTAGGAAGATGGGAAAAAGAGATGATATTATTTCCACCGCGATGATTCCAACCTTGCTTTCTAACATCGTCATGGTTGGTGTCGAAGATGTAATTCCATCAAACGATATCGGTCAACTGCGAACGGTTTTTTCGATAGCTATCGACGACCCTAATGCTGCTGGATACAACCATTATTCTTTCAAGCACATTCAATCTCGGCAGATGATTGAGGAGCGTTCAGCTCGAAAGAGATACTGGGATGCTCCTGAACCTTCGAGAAGAACAAAGCCCTTTGGTCGAAATCCCGGCCTTATCCAATGTCGTCCTGGACGAAGCGAGCCTGATTTGGCAGATTGTATTGAAGATCATTTTCGAGGTCCGAGGACCGCCGGCTATCCTGAGGACGGAAGTATTCACTCAGATTTTAAACCCGACGGAGAACATTCGGTAGACAAGGCGATCGGAATACTTTTAGCTGGCAGGTTTAGAGATTACAATACTGAGCTGTTCTCCAAGGATGGTTTTCAAGCATTGGGAGATTTCGCCCAATTTCATCAAAAGGTATTAACCAGTCCTCTATGTTTTCATGATCTTGAAATACCGGTACCTATGGCAATTAATCCTTGCTTTGTAGATTGGAGATGAATTCGTCAATCAGATTCATCGACTCGCTCTTCTGGAAGAGGAATCTACCCAATTTCATCGGGCTTTAAAGCATATTTCAAGAGGAGAAGCGGAGAAGGCGACCCAACTGACTGAAGCTCTGGCCAAAGTCTCTGAGCTGGAGAAGGAGCTTTCTTCTACCAGGCAGGAGCTTGAAGAGGCCAAGAGCGGCCTATTTTCTACGTCAGCCGTAGGAGATCTTTCTGGGGCGGTCGCTGTTGCAAAGAGCATTCTTGAGTCGGGTGTCGAGAACCTAAAAGCTGAGTTAGCGCAGGCGAAGGCGAATTTCGAGCGTTCATATGCCCGGGGCCGAGATGAAGCCAAACTTCCGGCGATAAGGGAATTTCTGAGGTCCCCATTTCTAGACGCCCTTGTTCGAGCGCGATTGGGTCCGATTAATCAATCGTTCTTCTTCATAAGTGTGCATCAATTGATCTCTGCTGGGAGGATTCCGGGGCCACTCGCGGACTATATACCGTACATGGATCCTCGAAAAAACATCTTTGGGAAAGATTCTGAGCATTCGTCTCTTCCCGCGGATCTCGGGGACTTACGAAATCATGAATTTACCGCCCTTCTAGATGAGTTCGGATCTCCCATGCCTAATCCTGATATGCTCGAAGCTTCTACCTTTTCGGAGTCGGAGGGTAAAGGCGGAGAGGAAACTGAAGTTGATATTGGGAATGCTTCCGATGATCAGGAGGAAAATCTTCCACCTCCTATTGAAGTTGGTGACGATGTCAATATAAGCAGTAGCGGAGATACCGATAATTCGAGCAGCGACGAAGATGACTCTGATAATAGTGATTCCGATGACGAGGACGAAGTAGACGTAGAATAACCCTGAAATTTGCCAAATCTTTGTAACTTAACTTTTCGATCATGATTTGGTTTTTATACTGATTCAATTACTTTGCCTGTATTGTAAGTACGGCACGGTTTTACTTATTTCGAATGGAAATATTCATCAATCACTTCTTCGTATGTGCATGTTCGGGCTTTCTTGGGAGTTGTGACTATTCAATTTTAAATAAAACGACGCGTTACTTCTGCTATAAATATACGGGCTTTTTCATTCATTCTTCAATCAAACTAATTTATCGCGATCGGAGCCTTTAGATCGGCAAATAAAATTCGAAAAAGCTTATTTTGTAAAAACCAAAGCCATGGAGAAAATACTTGGTCCTTCAATCGACCCCTCCTTGCTTCTAGGAGGTGCCAAAGCTAAGAGTTCCTCGTCCAAGGACTCCAAATCGAACAAAGAGAAGAAAATTACGAAGAATTCTGCCAAGTCCCCCAAAACCTCTAAGGGTGGGGACATCGTGAAAGAAAAACACATATCCTCCCAGTCAAATCGAAATTTCTCTACTAAGTCTGTCTCAACAAAGGAAGACTCCGAGCCTGAGCCTGGTAGTTCCCCCGTCAAACCCTTGGATAATTCTAAGAGGGCCCAAATCAGGCTAAAATCATCCAAGTCTTCGGGCAAGAGATCTTTGTCTGATATGATCATTCTGACTGAGACCCTCGCAAAACTTTTGAATGAAAACAAACCTCTTACTGACGCTACCGTGAATAATCCCGAAGGTGAAGGGCCGAGCAAGAAGGACAAAACTATTGCTAGTGAAAGAGATGCACTTAAGGTAGATACCTTATCAGGTCAGGATGCTACAGAGGCTGAAAACCCCTCGGATCAACCATCCGTTTCGAAGGATAAGCCTCCTTCTCCAGGAGGTTCTAAAGAAGAGCCTCGTTCCGAGGAAAAACTCAATAACGTTAGTCGAAACCTTCTGCAGGCCTAAATTTCGATTTCCTATGCAGGTTCTTCTGGAGAGAAAAGCCCCCTGCAATTGTTCCAGTCGGGGTCGAACTTTCTTGCCCAGGTTCGAAATATGGTTGTTTTTGAAATATAGTCGTAATGCTATTTCTCTTTTATATATATATATATATATATATATATATATATATATATATATATATATATGTATATATAACTTCGCCCTAATAACAATTTTCTTGCAAATAGGCTGAGAAGGAGATCCTCGAACTCAGGCAAATGGTCGAACGGGAGGCGGCTCAACGGGTTGCACTGACGTTAGAGTTGGAAAAGAATCAAACCGAGCTAAAGCATGCTTTGGAGACCGTTAAAGCACTTGAGGAGAAAATAGCTGTGGAGAAGGAAGCTGCCGCCAAAGCCAAGGGCGAGGAAGTTCATCAACAGCTGGGGAAAGAGCTCGAGGACCTCAAACTCCATCTCGAGCAAGAGAGAAAGGACTTGGAGCGCCGTGAGAAGGATGCTTATCAACAGGGCTATACTGCCAGTAGTGAAGAAGTTCGGAGGATAATTCCTGCCAATAAGCTTTTTTAGATTTTTAATCATTCTTATCCTGTCTTTCATCCTTTGGGAAATAATCGAATTTTGTTGCCTGTAATAATTCTGAATAATTTATCCGACGGTTGTTTCGTTGAAAGTTCTTTTTATCGAGTATGTCTCCAAATAAGCATTAGCTTCCTCGATCGTAGGTAGTGCAGTATCCTTATTTGATGTATCGTATGCCGGAAATCTTGATTTAGGTGTTTATTGAACAAATATCTGGGTCGTAAATTTCGAACCCGCAGGAAATCATATGTTGAATTAAGAACCAATTTGCTGATAAATTGATAATTGTATAGCTTCCTTTGCCAAACATGGTCTAAACAATCGGGAAGCAAAACAGTCGTTGAATCTCGTCCATTGGTTATGACAAAACTTTGCCATTGGATTCAGTCCATCCGATACTATAAAAGGTATTTTTGTGTCTCTGAGACTATCTATCTCTTCCAATTAGTTCTTCCTTTATCTGAATATGATGATCAAAACCATCCCCTTATCAACTCAACTTTTTGAGTTCAGACTTCGAACAATCTTTGTGAGAAAATGATAGAAATAGTGTCCTGCAAGCCAGCTGTATGGCTAACATTAATTGTAATTAATGAGGAACTATTCAATTAAGATTAATAAATGCACTTTTATTAAATGGTCAACTTTATCTTATGTAATATTTATCTACGCATAAGGATAGAAGTCCTTAGATCACAGGGCTATGGGACAACCCGTGGACTGATCTCTAAGGCCGTGATCTAGAACATATTCAAGAGTCGTAGAATCCAATCGAGATAGGACATCGTTGGATTCGGTTAGACTCTCACTATTGTGTATACTCCGATGAACTGGAGGACGCTGGGGTCCACGAGCGTGACTGGGATAGTCGATACACATAAGTGGGTGGCTTGCTGGGATGCAAGCGCACTGAATACCCCAATTAGGAAATAACTCACCATGGAAGCGGTAGTCGCATATCGGGGTTGAAGTTATTCCAATTTGCAATAGTATACGAGGAACGATCCCTAACAACTTGAGATGATAGGGTTTATCTGGTGCGAGAACGTCTATACTTTGATATGAGTTCCGACTGACTGGGGATCGCCAGAAAGTCTCTGTGGACTCATGTTGGGTATAGAGGAACTCGTATGCAGATTCATATCATCAACAAAGGATCCATTGACCCGACTTGATAGGTTGGGAATTCTCCTATGGATTTCTGTGAGAAATTAATTCTGGTAAAATCCTTGGCCAAGGTATCTGACGACTTTATGTAAGTAGCTCATAAAGATTAAGTCAAAGGGAATTTATTTCGAGACCAGAGTACATAAGATCAAGACAAAAGAAAAGGGAATCCGATAAAAGACCATACCCTTAAGTCTCGACTGGGAGATTGATCGATGGAGAGATTTTGTCGTATATGGAAATTGTAAATGATAAAAGGTTCACTGAATTAATTCACCAGTGATTGGGCTCCATGGGCTTGTGACTGGACATCGACCGTGGAGTGTGGGAGAATTCCTAAATTAGCAGGGGTGCTAATTTTGGAATGATTAATCGACAGAGTGTTCGATTAATTTAGAGTATTAATTGCTCGAGTAATTAAATAATATTTAATTACAACCCACGGCCAATTATGTGGTGAACCTACGGGGGCATACACAATACACATGAAGCGAAAGCGAGGAAACAAGAACGAACGAGTCGACTGGGTCGACTGAGTCAAAATCGACTGGGTCGATTAAATGGGTGGGTCGACTGGGTCGACCCATGTGGAACGAAATTGGATCCAATTGGAATTGGATCAAGATTATGAATTAAATTGGAATTTAATTTATGAGTAAATTAATTAATTAGGATTTAATTAATTAATGGAATAATTAATTAATTAGACTTGGAGTTTAATTAATTAATTGGGAGATGATTTAATTAATTGGGCTATTTAATTGGGAGATTAAATAAAGCCCTGAATGATTAATTAATATGGGCCATGAATTAATTAGAAGACTTAGTCTTCTAATTAAAAGGGCCATGGCCCATGTAGGAGAATTAGTATCCTAATCCTAGAAGGATTAGGGTATGGGAGATATCTATAAATAAGAGACTAGGTCTCATATCTCACACACAACTCTTCAAGCAAAATAAGAAAAGCAAAAATTCTCTCTCCCCTCCCAAGTGTGATCGACCGAACCCTGTGCAAAATTAGGAAGAATTTTCGGTTTTGATCTTTTAGTTCCCAAAGTCGTTCTTAAAGTCCTGAACTAATTTAGCCTATGTTCTAGTCGATTAGGTTATATTATTTTCGTGATATTGTGGTGTATCAATCCGTAGAGGCGCAACACGTGGGGCGCTACTGCAGAGCTTGGATCGATTTCTGTGGAGGAGAGTTCAGAGTTCGCTTTAGCCAACAAAGATTTGCAAGGAGACAGGTATAAACGAGAAAACTTATACTGTCATTTATTTATGTTCATATATATACAACTAGAGAATATCCTGGCAAAATTCTTTAAAGAGGTCCTAGAAAATTTTTATATTCCGCTGTGCCTAGGGCTGTTTTTCTTACCGAATCCCAACAGAAAAATGATTACTTCAAATTCGCTTAGAAAATCGTCAGGCAAGTATACTCTCGATCTAGAAGGCCAATAAGCCGAAACTAGAAGATCGCTTCGTTTTTTCGAAGATGTCATATGGGCGGCGTGGGAGGATGAGGTCAGCAATAAAGTATTCATGCTGCACCTTAAAAAAGACATCTTAATCTGGAGAAACAGGCATTGGCCCCTTCATCCTCGGAACGACTTTTAAACAATAATAGAAGCCTGCAGCTCCCACTAGTCAAGCCTAAAGAAGAGCCAATTCGATCGCTTGGTCTGGAACGGAGGACCAGGTTGGATATCTCGCGGGAATTGCAAAATGTGATCGCAATAGATTATGCCTAGCTTGTAATAGGATCGGAATTTTCCTCCCGTACTTCTATATGTTGAGGTCTTGTATCTTTGTAACAAAATCGAGATTGTAAACAATTTCTTTGTTTGAAATAAGATTCGTAAGTATCCTTGATTTTGAATAGTAGTGTTCAATCATAAACAGCTGACTGACCCCTTTTAATTTGAATGATCCTATCTAAATCGAATGATGATTTATGAACTGTCTTTTCGAGCATTTTCTTTGATGAACTGATTTTTTCTTATCAATCGCCCAAATTTTCCGCCCTTTAGCGCTTAGTTCACCGTAAACGAAGGACTGACGCCGATCAAATTTCTTATAATTTGAGCCTTAACAATCGTTTGTAAATTGATGATAACCATGCTGGCCTTTGAGTGCAAATTGCTGATCATAATACTTGCATTGAGTCTTCCAAATCTGCGCTTGTTTATCGAATACAAGGGTCAAGAGATAGAATTTAGACGAACATCTTGATTCGAGCCTTACCCCTTTAGATCAATCAACAGATATAAACTACCGAATCACTTTTTATGCTTAACATTTCATAAACGCGTCCTTTAGAAAAAAATTTCAGTCGATGTAATTCAACGTCTATTGTCAACGTTATTCGATCGTGAAAGATATGTTCCTGGGCTTTAAACTGTTTGACCTGGGTCGATTAATAGTTCGATCGTGTTTCAGAAATTCCGATCGTGTGTTTGTAAGAATACTTCTTTTTTCCACCCAAACAGGACCCTATTTCTCGGGAAATGGAACCGTCAGTACATTTATTGATGTGATCATAGCTGTCCGTGATGTATCATCTGGTCCGTCGATCTTAAGCTTTCACTATTATAAATAGTTCCAATTTTACCGTCACATTTTTCACTCATCACAAATGCCTTGTCCAAACATTACCCCTCGAATCTTAAGTTCTTTTTGCAACATGTTCCATAATACATTCAAAATAAGAGAGTTTGAGATTAGGACTCGGACCCTGTTTCCCGATCATAGTCCCTTTGGTACAGCTTCTCTCGCTTAGAATATCGACAGGCAAAAGAAATTGCGCCTAGAATACCGGCAGGCAACCTGCTTTCTTGGATATAATCCATCTGAGCCGGGTTAGAATTCCGGTTTTCTGGCGCTGCATCCGGTCGGACTGTGGGTCGACCTTGGTGGAGGTCCTTTCGATCTCGAACATCAGCTTCTTCAAGGAATTTCTTGAAGTATAGTTCCTTCGAGATTGCTTGGAGTAATGCCACTGGGGTCGCTTCCCGTTGTCCTGGATCGGATTTGGATGTGAACAATGACTGCCCCAAAAATTGGGCATATCAATCATTGTTTACAGATGACGATCTTAGATCGGTTTAGAAGTCCTTGGAGTGGACTCCGATCAAGTTTTACTCCGTTTCGCAGTACGTCCGTGGATGTGCGCCACGTGGCGAGTGATTGACACGAAGAACTTTTGTTTAGCTCTGCATCATGTGCCGACGCTTAGGGATTTAGCTCGTAGGATTTGTAGTAGGGTAGGATTGAATGTACTATTCTTTTTGAGCTCGAATTTCACCATTGTACTCAAGAATTCATTTGTAATTTGTTCGAAGAATGAATAAAGATTTTGTTTCCTACTTATTTTCGTTGCATATTTCCTTGTCTTTGTTGGTCGTGCAATATATAAAACGACCTTTTTAAATAAATAATGTGATTGAACAAAATTGAACTTGGGCGATTGTAACTTATTTGTGTAACTTGCTCGAAATCATCGAAAACTTGACGTTCGAAAATAAATTCCTTTGGCGATCGGACAACCTTTGAAATAGGTTGCAACTTTAAAGACTTGTATAATCCACTATCATCATACCGATCGATCTGCTAACATTTCGTCGATCATAGGATCGATTATCTTTTAAGCATATATATTGGTCGTTCCATAGCTCAAATTTGCTTAATCAGACAAATGGTGGGAATCATTGATAATAATTGGATCGATAACTGGAAAATAAATCCATAATAAATAAACCAATAATTTGTTGATCTGTAAGAGTATAGGGCAGTTATTTTTTATCTTATCTTCGAGATCGTTTGAGTTAATCGTCAATGTTCTTTTCGCAAGTTCGATCTAAGGGGCATAGCAACGGCTTTCACCCATAGTCGGTTTTAAATCGGTCGTAGCAACAACTTTCACTTGAGGGTCGTAGCAACAACTTTCACCCTTTTATTTTAATCGGTCATAGCAATAACTTTCACTTGAGGGTCGTAGCAACATCTTTCACCCTTTTTGTTTTAATAGGTCATAGCAAAAGCTTTCACCTAAGGGTCGTAGCAACAGCTTTCACCCTTTTTGTTTTAATCGGTCATAGCAAAAACTTTCACTTGAGGGTCGTAGCAACAACTTTCACCCTTTTTGTTTTAATCGGTCATAGCAATAGCTTTCACCTGAGGGTCGTAGCAACAACTTTCACCCTTTTTGTTTTAATCGGTCATAGCAATAGCTTTCACCTGAGGGTCGTAGCAACAACTTTCACCCTTTTTGTTTTAATCGGTCATAGCAATAGCTTTCACCTGAGGGTCGTAGCAACAGCTTTCACCCTTTTTGTTTTAATCGGTCATAGCAATAGCTTTCACCTGAGGGTCGTAGCAACAACTTTCACCCTTTTTTCGTTATCTCGAACTTAAGGGGCATAGCAATGGCTTTCACCCCTAGTCGTTATTCGAAGAGAGGCCGAGTGCCCATTCCCAAGTTAATATATAGCTTATATAGATACATAGAATAGATGAGAGAATTTTGACAATATAAATATTAATTCTTTTCAATAATAGAAGACACGATAGATTCCCATAAAGAATAAAGATCGATAGATAATCCGAGAAACCAAATACATAATTTCCATTTCCCGCAATGCTTCCTGAGCTTGATTGCATTCCCTGTTCGGGGAAGAATTTTCCCATTTTCATAAGTAACTCTATTCGAGCCTTTCTTCTTTATTTCGAACACAATATAAGGACCAACACAATTGAGTTGCAATTCTTCATCCATGTTTCGAAATATGTATCTTACTCAAGATTAAGTCATCGACTCTGAAGGCTCGGATCCTGACCTTCTGGTCGTATATTTTTCTTTATACTAGTTCGGATCAGAATATCGTCCCGGGTACGGTGGGATGCGTTACTGGCTGTAGAGCCGTTCAAGATAGACTTATCGAGCTCATCGTGGACTAAATTCTGCACTCCAGCTATGCGAGAAGACTCTCCTCGAACGTATGTATTTCGCCTCGTAGTAGGCATTTTTTGATCTAACACCCAAATAGAGCCCCACGGTGGGCGCCAATTGATCTTACGCTGTTTCGTAGGGGATCAAGAAATAAATAATATAGAACCAAAACGATATGATATGAGGAGAAGATCAATAATATATATTCCGATTGTGAGTGTACAAAATACATAATACAAACGATATGGGTCCTATCCGTGCATTACAGGATGCCGTACTAGCTAGAGGCTAAATACATATAAGAACGATGTCTAATCTCATTATCGCTATTGATCCGAGCTTCGAGCTTCGAGCTGGGGGTGCATGGAAAGGCGTGTGTGTTGTCATAAATGCTTGGGATATTTATAGTAGATGTGGTGAGCTAGCTGAACCATCCGCAGGGGGACATTCTTCGACCCACAGGCTTGGGCCTGAGGTCGGCCCATCAGTGGTTTTCGACCAGGAGCCTTTACCTTAGTGATCGGACTGGGCTTGTCGTGCTTTGAGATCGACTTTATGTCCTTGAGGTCGGGATTAGTGATCTTCCGTCTATTTTAACCCAGCATGAGTTCCGATAAGTAAAGAATCCAAAGTACCCCTCATCAGTGATCAAAATGGTTTAGATGGGAGAGAGTGAATAGACATTTTTTGAAAAACTTTTTAAATTTACTCAAAATAGTCCTTAAGATAAGTAGAACACTTCACAGCTATGAAACAGATGAGTGAATTAGTTAACTAAAAATTGAGTCAAACAGCTTAGTGAAACACTCAACTATTTGGGTGATTTACACTCAGACCCCCTCAGGTTTTGGCATATTACAAGAAATTCTCCATTGTTTAAAAAATTACAGGGATATCCCCTCATGTTTGGGCATATTACAAGAAACCCCTTACGGCATTAAAAACAGACGGAATTTGATGACGTTAGCGAAAAAATTGATTTTCCAAATTTACCCCTGCTAAGTATACCCACATGGATGTCTATGTAATAATATTATACCACAGGGTTGTCTATGTAATTTGTGGGATGAAATGCAAAACTAAAAATAAACATTTGAACTGCTATTTATAACTAAAATATGTGGCCAACAGTAACATCTAACTGTCATTTTTTAAGTTATGATAGTTAACTACAAATAACTCCATGAAGTTATTGTAATCTTTCATATACATCCCCTGTGGTATGATATTATTACATAGATATCCTTGTGGTAAAATATTATTACAAAGACACCCTATGTGGGTATATTTAGCCAGGGGTAAATTTGGAAAAACAATTTTTTTTGCTGACATCATCAAACTTTGTCTGTTTTTAACGCCGTGAGGGGTTTCTTGTAATACGCCCAAACCTTAGAGGGTGTCCTTGTATTTTTTGAAACAATGAGCGGTTTCTTGTAATATGCCCAAACTTAAGGGGGTCTGAGTGTAAATCACTCCACCTATTTTTAAACAGACAAATGACAATACTTGGTCAAATCAGAGTTTGAGTTATGCAGTAGAATAAGAACAGAGTTTTAAATCAAAAATTTTCTTTCAAACAACATTTTGTAAATAAAATATTTTACTCCTTTGAAAAATTCTTTTAAGTACTTTAAAATCAACCTCAACAGATGACTAGTTTATTTGTATGAATATGCGAATGTAAATGCAGAAATTAAAGAATACATAATTTATAGTGGTTTAAGGGTGGTGTAATTTCTCTAATCCACTCTTCTTCCCTAACACGTTGGAAACACTTGACGTTTAAAAATTCTACGTCCAAGTAGAACCTTTACAGAAAAGTAAATGGAGAAATTTCTCTTAGAAATTCTAGCTCTAAGCTCTTAGCATACGCACAAGTTTTAATCTCTCAGAAATAAGCCTAGTATTTTTGACAAGTTGAATATGAGTGCTCTTACTTGAGTGCTTTGATTTGTTCTCAGAATTTAGGCCGTTGAAGGATCCCTTAATTCCAAGAATACCATTATCACATTCTATAGAATTCAAATGGCTATAAATGCTGATGGTGGCTCTCTACTGTTCAGAATATATAGCAGTGCGAAGCTTGTCAAGTGAATTTAATGAACCATGATGTCCAAGGAATATCTGAGTTCAATGATGACGATTAATCAAAGTTTCACAACTAAGCTTCCATTATGTAGCTGTTCAACAAACTTGGTTGATGACGTCACTGATATGTTCTTCTACGGATCTATTTGTTATCATCAAAACCTTTAACTCACTTAGCTGATCTTCATACTTAGATGCTGCTTGAGTTAACAAAATTCTTCCAACAACTTTCCTCTTTTTTATGATGAAAAAACCTTCGAACTAAGAATGTATTCTAAGTCTTCAGTTTGTCTTCACACAAAATTTTCGAGATAGAACTTATGATGGATATGAATGTAATATGTTTCATTGATTATTAAAAGAATTGTTACAAGTACATATTACAACAAAATATGATACCAAATGAAAAATACAACTTTGTTTTATTGATCCTTGATATTAATTCAAGAATCTGATCTTATATTTCTCTTTGTAGGAGAGTCCTTCTTAATTTGATCTTCTTCCTCGTCCCCCTTTTTGGTATCAAAACTCCAAGTTTTCTGCTCAAGCCCTCACTTAGATGATGAAAAGACTTGAAGACCTTTTCACTACTTTCCAAACTAGTCTTGATTGCTACATTCATTAGTTCTTGCTAAGCAGGTAAAACTTCCTGCTTTTGATCCAAGGAAGTAAGGCTCCTTCTAATCTCTGCAACATCATTTCCCAAATTTCATGAAGTGCCATCAATTGCACTAACAAGGTTTTGAATTCTTCTTGTCCTTCATTAAACTGATCTGTCAATTTGTCAACCATATTTCCTTGCAAATGAATAATTCCAGACATTGTTGCTTCAGTTTTGGTCAGCTTTGTAGCAAGTTCTTGGATACTATGGCCTTCAATTCTCTTCAAGGTGTTGTAAGAGTTTTGAATGCCTCTCCATATAGCATCAACTTCATTGCTTAAATCTTCTTTGTATTGAATTGAGAGCCTGGAGCTAATTGAATTAGTGTAGATTGTTTCAACAATCCTTTTAAACTCCTTCAAGTGCTCATTGCTGTTGTTATCCAACTTTATCAAGACTTTATCAAACATATTTTCCAATGTCTTCATCTTGCCTAATGTTACACCATACACAATCTGATTCCTTGATCATCCTTAGAGACTTTTTCAAGTAATCCTTGAGATCATCAGATTTGTCAATGCGATAATTCATTTGGACTTGGACTCCTAGTAGTTTCAGGCATACTTCGCTGTCCTCTACTCTGTTGATTTCCTGTTTCTGAAGGTTGAGCACTCTGTTGTTCATTTGTACTTTGTTGTTGCTTAGAGTCCTTCATCTGAACTTCAGGAGTTGAGTCTTCTCTATCAATCTCCATGTCATCTTTATTATTTTTCATTGGAAGGCAGAGAAGAGGGAAATTTTCTTGAACTTGCATGGTTTGCAAGTGATCTCTTGTGACTTGGCTATCCAAAAGTGGTTCCTGCACACTAGAAAAAGTAATAGGAATTAAATCATTAACAATTGTAAGTGGAACAAATATCTTACTGTTCGCTAGAGATCATCTATCCCAAATATGGTGTACCACTAAGTGTCTCGTTGATAATTAATTGACACGTGTCTAATTCCATTACGATGAACCACACAAGATTATTTCACCCCCTTCTTCATCTTCTTCGATACAAACAAACACAATATGTTATACAAAAAATTAATTAATGTTCGTCATAAATCATAATAAACTTGAAGAACAACCAACATGAATTTCAATGTAAACGCAATCCCAAATTCTAATTCGTAAGTATTGTTCTTGTGTTCAGTTCATGTGAAAACAGAATGGATCATTTGGGTTCAATTTGACTGTAAATTATACAAAATTTCAAAATTGGAAATTATATTTTGTAGCTTAAAATTGGGAATTGGTAATAGAGAATTGACTGTAAAAATTGAATAAATCATTTTGATTCAACTGACCGTAAATTGTTTACGCATCCTAAAAGTTTTAGATATAAACAGATTTTTAAGATCTAAAAACCTATTAAGGTTTAAAAAAAGTTAAAAAAAAAACTAGATCTAAAAACCTGTTTGGAACAAAATTATTCATCTCATAAGTGATATTTAAGATGGTGTGTGACAGTGATTTTTGGTATAGCAGTTTCACGATATGAAAGCACGTGTGTTATAATGGAGATGATGAATTAAGTAGGGTGAAAAATTATCTCTTGTACTGCACTATAACATAATATGACATATGTCAAAAGAATGAAGGTGTGACATTAAGTGGGACACAAAGATGGGACAGGAGATCCCTAGCGCTTACCGTTAATCAAAATGTTGCGCATTTTCTCAAATGACTCACAACCCTCCAATTCAGAGCAAAGGTCAAACTCCCTTGCTCCTTCATAAACCTCAATAGACTTGTCGACCCATTCAAGCAATAAAAGTTTAACAGTTGGGTCCACTGGCAAGTATCTATTGACACACCCTTGTCAATCTTCAATCTTGGTGGAAATTTGAAGCGGGGGCCAAGTGCAATCTCTTGCAAGGTTGGCACATATGTTAAATCTGAGCATTCTCGCACTTCATAAATGGATTTTGTTGTCCATCTCATAATAGTGATTATAACTGCTATATTGTGACGCCCCACTTCCCGGGTTGGGTCCCACATGCCCCATCCCCGAGTTTGGGATCGCCCGACACGGGATAACCCATCAGAGTTGCTGAAAAATAAAAGTTTGCTTGAAATTATTTTATTAATACTTTTCATGATCTTATATGAAAAATAATTCATTATTATTTAAACCTTTATTTTATTTTAAAATTATCTAAGTAATATATTTATTTTTGAAAATATTTTTGTAATTTAAATTATATAAATATATTTTATCTTTCGGAAAATGGGGTTTATTATTTATTTTCAATAAATAATTATTTAAAAACATGATGACATAATTAAAGCAACTCCGATGGGTTATCACGCGCCGGGCGATTCCAAACTCGGGGATGGGCCATGTGGGACCCAACCCGGGAAGCGGGGCGTCACATATATTGACAAGTCTTTCAGATCTATGTGAAGGCATGGAATCCACCCTTTTCTACTTGATAAATCTGAGAGATTCCTACATTCTCTCATAGATTGCGTCCCTGAACCTGAGGCATCTAGGCTGCATGTGGATGAGTTTTAACCCATTCTTGCGGGTTTCACGAGACCGGACGAAAACATTTCCAAATGAGTTTTCGCCAAACCCATGAAACTCATCACAAATCTATCTCCACATTCTTGAAATCTACAAAATATTGATTTGACACCTACCATTTATTTCTTTTCCCAAAACTCTCCAAAAAAGACATTGATTTGACACATATTTCCTATTTTTTTCCCAAACCCCAACATTCAAAATCAATCCAAGTGGGGTTTCAATTTTTTTCAGAACCAAAAAACCCAACCCATCAAAATAGACCCATAGAGCCTTACCGCTTGTAGTCACTTTCAGCCATTTTAGAACCCATTTTTCACATCTACTGAAATATTTCCTAGCAAGCATTTTATTGGATGAAGATGAAGATGTGAAGGGAGAATTTGATGATTTTCAAAAGTCATTAGCTAAGTATTGGAAGCTTGGCAAATCTCTGAAGATGTTTAACCTAGAAAGACAAGTAAAAATTAGAAGGGTTAAATTTCGGTGCAGAAAACTACTGATTTGATCCTGAGTTCGAAATCAGACTGGTGGATTTTAGCAGAATCAAATCAGATGAGTTCGATTTGAATTAGCAGAGTGGATATGATCAGCAGAGGAGAAGTGATCAGGAAGTTCTTCCAACGGTAATAAATGCACTTGGAGTTATAAATGCTGTAAGAGAAGGGTATTGAAAAAAAAATGACTGAAGAGAAACCTCGAATCAGCAAAGTGCATTTAATGCGACTGACAGGAAATACAACAGAACTGTACAGTGAACGGTTACATACAGCCATTAAGAAAAGGGGACCAATACTCGAGGCAGATTTAAATTTTGTCTCTCCTCAACGAGCATTCTTCAAACCTCAAGTATAAATAGTTTAAGTTCAATGAGTTAGAGACAATCTCAACTGCATTTTCATAGAATTCAATCGAGCAAAATCTTCTAAGTCTCAAAAACTCAAGAACAGAACACTAATCAGCCAAGTCATCTGTTGATGATGATAGAAATGGTGTCCAGCAAGTCAACTGTATGGCTGCAATTTATTGTAATAAATAAAGTAACTATTCAATTTAGATTAATAAATGCAATTTATATTAAATGGTCATCTTTATCTTATGTAATAATTATCTACGCATAAGGATAGAAGTCCTTGGATCACAGGGCTATGGGACAACCCGTGGATTGATCTCCAAGACCATGATCTAGAACATATTCAAGAGTCGTAGAATTCATTTGAGATGGGACATAACTTAAGAATTTTAATTTTCACTGCCTGAAGGGTTGTTTATCTTACTAAATCCAGACAGATGAAGCTCAATTGAAGAAAAAGCAAACACTTACAAATCTTAGTGATTTCTGTAGCTTTGAGAGTTGTGAGAAGTAGTTTTTCATCTTAGTGAGTGAAAATACTTCTGAGTATAGGTTTTCTTATTGATCTTCTATAACGAACTTGTGGCTTATTCATTTGTTGTAAAAGTGCAAGTAGAGTGTACTATTTACATTGTGTTCATAGTATAACCTAAATCTTCATGATTTAGAAGAGTGGACAAAAAGACATTCTTGTCTATATAACCACTATAAAAATTCTTGTATTGGTTTACTTGTTTTTTACTTGCATATTTTCATAAGTAACCAAACTTTGAAAAGACATAGAATTTTAAAAGGAGTTTTAAAAACTAGGGATATAATCTTTAAGTGACATAAACTTGTTTGAAAAATACTTGACAAAATCCGCTGCATACAAGTTTTATACTCTGATTTGATTTGAAAACAGATAAGTAAAATCAGGCTAGTGGTCAACTTGCGCTGAACAAGCTTTGTGCACGAACAGCTGAGTAGTCTCATAAGTTTCGATCAGCTTACTCTGTTGATAAGAAAAGTCGGATAAATTTTTTTAAAGGATAAATAAAGGTCTATTCACCCCTCCCCCTCTAGACCTCATCTGACCACTTAGAACCAATAAGTGGTATCAGAGCAGGTGGTTCATTTGAATTATTTGCCTGATCAACGAGCTTAATCCAGATTGTGTTTTTCAAAAAACTTTCAAAAGAGCATATTTTTGAAAGGCAAAATCTTTTGAAAATGGTTTATACTAGCCATGTTACCCACATTGGCGGTATGAGTTTTGAGGACTGGAAAATACGCATGAAAAATTTTCTTGCTTCTTACAATGACAACATGTACACGTGCATTACTAGAGGTCCTATCAAAATTACCAAAATTATCAAAGTCAAGGATCAAGAGATGGTGGTTGTCAAAATCACCAAAACAATCAGAGTCACGTGAACACCGCGCTGCCTGCGCGAGCATCAAGCGATAGCTACCTACATGCAGTCTGCCTCGTGCTGGCACGAGCAGCAGCATGCTGCCAACGCGCTGTCACGCGTAGTAGCGGCTGCCGCGTTCCAAAATAGGCAAAAACAGACACCAACCAAAATCCGCCACGCAGTGACCAATCTGAGGCCACCACGTGGCCAACACACACGCGGCCACGAAGGCCGAGCGTGGGCTATACATGGTAGCCGCTACTACGCGTGACAGCGCATTGGCCGCTGTCACGCGTAGTAGCGGCTGCCGCGTACAGCCCACGGTCGGCCTTCGTGGCCGCGTGTGTGTTGGCCACGTGGTGGCCTCAGATTGGTCACTGCGTGGCGGATTTTGGTTGGTGTCTGTTTTTGCCTATTTTGGAAAGTGAATCATGGAGATTTGACAGATTGGGAAACTTGGAGTTTTGGATAAGGTAGAAAATCTTGGATGATTTGGGAACTACTAGTCTAATCTAATAAAAAATAGGATTGTCTTGAGAGTCTTGGCAATTTGGATAAGTTGGGAAACTTAGAGTTTTTGTATAAGGCAGGAATCTTAATAGATTTGTAAGAATTAACCAACCTAATCAAGATAGAATTTATAGATTACTTAGATCTCAAGTAAGAGATAATTAATCTTAGAGATTAATTGATAATTCAAAATAATTAATATGGATAAATTTTTGTGAAAAAAAATTAAAGGAGCCGATAAATTTAAATTTTTGCCCTTATGTGAATTTATGCATTTTTTTGAGTGAATGTGTGGATTGATCGATTTTTGCCCTTAAGACCTATGTAGTATTTGGTTTATTTTATAATTTATTATGGGTTGTAATTTAATGGGCATGATTGGCGCCTCTTGCTTGTGCAATTAAAATGTAATAGGGCTTTAAGTTAGACTTAGAATATGATTGGAGCCAAGAAGACCACATAAAGACTTGGAGATCCATGCAGGCCCATTACCTTGGAGGACATTACAAGTGAAGGCCCATGTATGCATGGGTTTGATTAATGTAATAGATTAGGCCATTTATTTTTCACCATAGACTGACCAATTGGTCCATCACTTGGCTCGTGATGGATAACATAGGATGAGCAATCGATCAATCATATTATGCAATGTTAGGTGAAGTATGTTTACTTTTCTGCACATTCTTTGATGTATGTTATGCATACTTAGAATAGAAAATGTAAACAAGATAAATAGTAAACTGATGAGATCGCACATGAATACTTCGTAAAACATCCAGGTGAACTTATAATTTAATTATAATATTAAATCGAATAACGAGCGCATATGAATAGTATCTATGGTCCGAGCCTCCAATTACTAGGTCTTAGGCATACTGTACGAATATATCTCGATGTCTCGCGAGTCGTGGGTCGAGATATAGGAAGATGGTATGTCTATTGCCTCGATGCACAGTTTAGTGCCAAGGGAGGGGATATCAATGTTCTAGGCGTTGTCTCACGAGTCGTGGGGCATCTAGGATTGAACTATTTTTCTCCGTGAGTATTGAACATGATTTAACATTAGTAAGTATGGATGTCTCGCGAGTCGTGGGTCCATAACGAAAAATGAGGCTAAATGAACTCAAGGGTTAGCTGCGATGGTTAACCGACGACGATGTCGACCACCAAGTGAATCAATTAGTATGGCCAATGATTCTTGGGTGCTGAGAGACTGCATTTGGGCCTTGAGCCCGCTAGGATATTTTAGAATTCCAGAAACTTATGTGGAGGCATAAGATTTTGATTAAAATAGTGGGAGTAATTTACAAATAAAATCCATGTTTATAAATTGTGCATTTAAAATTAATCTTTCACGTATTTACTTCTTTTATCGTCTTTTTATAGATATAATGTCTAAGAATCCAATTTCCATTATACTTAAACAAAACAAATTGACTGGACCAAACTTTCATGACTGGGTCAGAAACCTAAGATCATTCTTGCTTTCGAGAAACGTTCTTTTGTCCTTGATAGGCCCCATTCCGAAATTGCTAAGGATGCTGATGAAGCTGAGAAAGAGGCCGTTGAATTGTGGAACGACGATGACTTGTAATCACGTTTTCTCATGCTTGCATCCATGTCGAATGAACTTCAAAAGCAGCATGAGCATATGAAGTCTGCTTTTGAAATCTACACTGATGTGGGCCATTTTATACCCCAAGGGATACTCGAAGAACTAATGGATAATAGAGTCGGGCCGAACAGATATTCGGCTCATACGTACTGGTCGTCTCGATCTAACTATAGAATCTCAGCGACCAAGCTCCTAAATCCGAATATGAGAAGGAGATCAATTTGAGTACTATTACGGTTATATTACCTTGTATAGCTAGGGAAGTAGGCCTATAAATACTCATCACTTGTATTGTATTAGGGCACAATTCTAATATCACATTCTCGCATACATACTTTGTGATGCCAGATTCAATCTAATACAAGAGCTCTTGCTACACTTATTTACATACAATTTACATTCTTTATATTCTTCTTGTGTTACGTATTGTTCATCTTTGAGTTGATCCATCTGGAATAAAATAACTAAGCCCACTAAATCATATACAATCCAAACCCGATCTTACTATTATTGAGTTAACTGAACTAAAATAAATTCGGTTAAATCAGTTGGCGTCCACCGAGGGGCTGAGTTAATTATTCGATAGACATATGGCTCGCCCAAGGAAGAACGCACGCAACGAAGCAAGAAATAACACTACGCACCCACCCGCGCCAACGGATGGGTTACACCAGAATACCAATGGTGAACGAATCAATGACCCAATGGACGAACAACGGGAAACCAACCATCCAGCGGATCAAGAGGAACGCCCCGATTCCGACCCACAAATCCCACAGGGACAACTGAACCCTACCACGGATCTAGCATTTGTTGAACCTATGGCCGGAACGGTTCCCGTTCCGCTACCGGATAGGAAGAAAAGGTCAGACAATTAGCACGATTGATGAATTCTCTATATCCAGAGCTCCAGACGATTCCCGAACAAGAGCCTAGGAACCCAAGAATGGTTCCAACGCAACCCGTTAGGAGAACTCAAAGACCGATCGATCACATCTCAGATCAAGCTGATAGCCCTCGGACCGATCAACAATCTTTGGCTACCCCACACAGGAGTAATGGAAAACCGGTCGATAACCACGTGCGGAGGAAACCAAATCGGGCAAGAGCCCCTGCTCGCCCCGTACATCAAGAGTCAAAAGAAAATACTATTATCCCTATTGACGACGATATCATCGATCCAATACCTAATCAACCAAAGACTGTGCGGGTCTCAGAGATAGACATTAAAAAAATGGTCCAAGAACGTGTGGAACAAAGGTTGCTATTTGTTCAACAGCCATGGCGAGAAGTAGAGAAGTGCAAGAGTGCATACCTGCATGTTCCCCCTTTTGTAAGAAAATTAAAGAAGCACAATCGTCCGGACAGGTACCTGGACGCCTACCTCGTTATGACGGTACAATTGATCCAGACGATTACGTATTCAATTTTACGAATATAATGAATTTGTACGCACACTCGGCTGAATACACCGCCAAATTATGATAGAAATAGTGTCCTGCAAGCCAGCTGTATGGCTAGCATTTATTGTAATAAATAAGGAACTATTCAATTTTGATTAATAAAAGCATTTTATTATATGGTCATCTTTAACTTATGTAATAACTATCTACGCATAAGGATAGAAGTCCTTAGATCACAGGGCTATGGGACAACCCGTGGACTGATTTCCAAGGCCGTGATCTAGAACATATTCAAGAGTCGTTGAATCCAATCGAGATGGGACATCGTTGGATTCGGTTAGACTCTCACTGTTGTGTATACTTCGATGAACTGGAGAATGGTGAGGTCCACGAGCGTGACTGGGATAGTCGATACACATAAGTGGGTGGCTTGCTGGGATAACAAGTGCATTGAATACCCCAATAACTCACCATGGAAGCGGTAGTTGCATATCGGGGTTGAAGTTATTCCAATTTACGATAGTATACAAGAAACGATCCCTAATTACTTGAGGTGATAGGGTTTATCTGGTGCGAGAACGCCTATACTTCGATGTGAGTTCCGACTGACTGGAGATTACCAGAAAGTTTCCGTGAACTAATGTTGGGTATAGAGGAACTCGTATGCAGATTCATATCATCAACAAAGGATCCATTGACCCGACTTGATAGGTTGGGAAATTCTCCTATGGATTTCTGTGAGAAATTAATTTTGGTAAAAATCCTTGGCCAAGGTATCTGACGACTTTATGTAAGTAGCTCATAAAGATTAAGTCAAAGAGAATTATTTCGAGACCAGAATACATAAGGTCATGACAAAATAAAAGGGAGACCGATGAAATACCATACCATTAAGTCTCGACTGGGAGATTGATCGATGGAGAGATTATGGCGTATATGGTAATTGTAAATGATAAAAGGCTCATTGAATTAATTCACCAGTGATTGGGCTCCATGGGCATGTGTCCAGGCATCAACCGTGGAGTGTAGGAGAATTCCTATATTGGCAGGGGTGCTAATTTTGGAATGGTCAGTCGACAGAGTGTTTGACTGATTTAGAAAGTATTTAATACTTGAATAATTAAATTAATATTTAATTATAACCTACGGCCAATTACGTGGTGAACCTATACACAAGACACATGAAGCGAAAGTGAAGGAAAATGAAACAACTGGGTCGACTGGGTCGATTGGGTCTGAAAAATCGACTAGGTCGATTGGTGACTAGGTCGACAGTCGACCCAAGTGGAACAAATTAGATCCGATTGGAATTGGATCAAGATTATAAATTAAATTTGAATTTAATTTGTGGGTTAATTAATTAAGTTGGATTTCATTAATTATAGAAAGATTTAATTAAATAGATTTGGAGTCTAATTTAATTAATTGGGAGAGTGGTTAATTAATTGGGCTATTTAATTGGGAGATTAAATAAAGTCTGGTCAAAATTAATTAACTGGGCCATGAATTAATTGAAAGACTAGTCTTCTAATTATAAAGGGCCATGGCCCATGTAGGAGACTTGGAGTCGTAGTCCTAGGAGGATTAGGAGAATGAGATACCTATAAATAGGGGACTTGATGTCATATCTCATACACAACTTTAAGAGCCAAAAAGCCAAGTCAAGAAAAACACTCTCTCCCTTTCTCCCAGTGAAATCGGCCGAATCCATTCTTCCTTTTGGAAGAATTTTTCGATTTTTGTTCTTGTTCCAAATTCGTTTCCTAAACCCAGATCTTAATATATCCTGTGTTCAAGCCGATCAGGGTATATTAAATTTCGTGTAATTGTGGTGTATCAACCCATAGAGGCGCAACACGTGGGGCGCTGCTGCAGGCCATAGTATCGACCAACTCGAGGGAGGAACTTGACTTCGTCTACCAATTGGGATTTGCAAGGAGACAGGTATAACGTGTAAACTGTTTATACTGTCATTTATTTATATATATACACCTAGAGTAGTATCCTGGCAAGATTCCATAAGAGATCCTAAAAATTATTATATTCCGCTGTGCCTAGGGCTGTTTATCTTACCGAATCCCACCAGTGGTATCAGAGCCAACTCTAGGCTTTGTATATATATGAATTTGCAAATTATGTGTTATAAATCATATGTTTGATTTATGTATGGCTAGTTCTTTAACTTTGCATGTTTTAGGACGTTTGTTATTTAACTTGGAGTTATAAAAATTTAAAATTTAAAATTTTATCGTGTTAATTTTTATTTTGGATTGGGAGTTAATTGAACTGGATGTGTTTCTAATTAAATCAACAAGTAATCGAACAAAAAAAAACTTTAAAATTGGATCCAACCGCGGTGACCGGCGGCCACCGCGAGCTGCTGCCCACGGCAGCGTGGGGCACACGGCAGCAGCCTACGGGCTGTCTGCCGAGTGCTGTCATGCACAGCCGCGCGCTGCCGTGCGCTGCCACGGACAGCCTACGCGCGGACTTTGTGGCCGCATGTGTTGGCCACGTGGCAGTCTTCGATTGGCCTCGACTGGTTGATTTTGGTTGGACTCTAATTTTGCCTATTTTGATAAATCTGAAAATCTTGGAGATTTGGGTGTTATGGAATCTTGGTGAATTTTGGATTGATCTTAGAGATCTAATTAACAAGGAAACTTAGAGTTTCATTTGTGATAAGATATTAAATTAGAATTAATGTCTTCTAGTAAGTTACCAAGATTAAAGATCTTAGAGATCTTATTAAACAAGGAAATTTAGAGTTTCAATTGTGATAAGAGATTTAATTAAAATTAATCTCTTCTAGTAAGTTGCCAAGATTAAAGATCTTAGAGATCTTATTTAATTATGAAACTTGGAGTTTTCGATAAGGTAGAAATCTTGGTGGATTTGGACACTACCTTAGTTAACTAATCTATTCAAAATAGGATTATCTTGAGAATCTTGGAGATTTGTAAAATTGGGAAACTTAGAATTTTGGATAAGATAGTAATCTTGGAAGATTTGTAACTATCTTAATTAACCAACTTTATCAAGATAAGAATTGTAGATTACTTAGAACTCAAGTAAGAGTTAATTAATCTTAGAGATTAATTGTTAATTCAAAATTAAATTAACTTGGATAATTTTTGTGAATTAAAATTAAAGGAGCCGGTAAATTTACATTTATGCCCTTATGTGAATTTATCCATGTTCTTAAGTGAATACGTGGATTGGTCGATTTTGCCCCTAAGCCCTATGTAGTTTTGGTTTATTTATTTTATGGTTTGTAATTAAATGGGCCTGATTGGTGCCCTTGCTTGCGCAAACGAATGTAAAAGAATAGGGCCTTTATTTTTATAAGCTAGGCTTGGAGCCGATAAGACCTCATGAAGACTTGAGGATCCACATGGAGGCCCATAACCTTGGAGGACGTGGAGGCCCAATCAAGGTGGATATTACAAGAAGGCCCATGATGTATGAGTTAAAAAATTATAATAGTTAGGACATTTAATTTTCACCCTAGATTGACCAATTGATCCATCACATGGCTCGTGATGGATCGCATAGGATGGGCAATCGATCAATCATATCCTGCTAGGTGATGTATGTTTACTTATATTCTTTGATGTATGTCTTGCATGCTTAGAATAGATCATGTAAACAATATAAAGCATAATCTGATAAGACCTCGCACAAGAAACACATAAAACCTCTAATTGAACTTAAAATTCGATTAGAATATTAAATCGAATAACGGGCGCATAAGAATAGTGTCTATGGTCCGAGCCTATCCAATTACTAGGTTTTAGGCATATTGTACGAATATATCTCGATGTCTCACGAGTCGTGGGTCGAGCTATAGGAAGATGATATGTTTATTGCCTCGATGCACGAGTTTAGTGCCAAGGGAGGGATATCAAGGTTTTAGGCACTGTCTCACGAGTCGTGGGGCGTCTAGGATTGAACTATTTCTCTCCACGAGTATTAGACATGATTTAACGTTAGTAAGTATGGATGTCTCACGAGTCGTGGGTCCATATCGAAAAACGAGGCTAAATGAACTCAAGGGTTAGCTGCGATGGTTAACCGACGACGTAGTCGACCACCAAGTGAATCAAATAGTATGGCCAACGAGTCGTGGGTACTAGGAGATTGCATTTGGCCCTTGAGCCCGCTAGGATATTTTAAATTCCCGAAACTTATGTGGGGGCATAAGATTTTGATTAAAATAGTGGGAGTAATTTACAAATAAAACCCATGTTTGTAAATTGTGCATTTTAAATTAATCTTTCGCGTATTTATTTCTTCTATCGTCGTTTTGAAGATATGATGTCAAAAGAGCTTAGAGCACTTAGAGATTTGTCCATCTCATACTTGAATCAAATAAATTGACTGAACCCAAATAAATTTTGAATGATTTCAAAACTTGAGAAATTATTCTCGAGTCCAAGCAAGGACAAATCTCCTTACAAAGATTTCATTGGTTTTCCTTTCGAAGTTACACTTCGACTGGAATGGTGATAGGTTTCACCAAGCTGCCTTTTTCGAAGTTACTCTTCAAATAAGAAAGGTGATAAGTTTCACCAAAGGGTTGAGGATGGTTCTCAAGCCCAAAATTTTCTTGAAGGCAAACATGAAGTCTCCCATAAATGGTAATAACATCTCGTTGAAAAGCTAAAAAAGACTTATGAGATGGTAGAAGAGGAATAAATCCTCTCTAAAGGGAAATAACCTTAGAGGTTTTTCTGTAAGGATGATAAGTTGTAAAGTCAATCAAAATGGTTCTTCCATGGATTAAGATCAAGGGAAAGAAGGAATTGAACCTAGTCATCTCGTAAGGGATGATTACATTTTATTGAACTTAACCTTATGATCAAAGTAATGCATAAGGGTGTTGGACGCCCGATGAAGTACTCATTGATGCATTCAAATGCATCTAAAGCCATGAATTATTTATATCATTAGAATTTGCTTATACCATCCCTTGTCTTAAGGGATGTGATAGTTCCATAATGATTGGAACTGATTGCGCTATATGATTTATACGCAAAAGGTTTAAATAAGCAAATGAGTATGAATACTCATATAATGACTAAATATATTATGCATAGTCAATAAAATATAAATAATCAAGATTCCACACACTTGGTTCGTTGAAAAACCGAAAGGCGATACACGAGCACTAAAACATATTTCCGAATTAAAGATTCAAAGAATGAGCTCGACTAGGTCGAGCTTGACTGGGATGCTATACATAGTAACCGACTTTTGAATCTTGCTTAACGGAAATTAAATTTAGTAGTTGGTTGCTAGGCAACCAAGAGACATAAACAATTGCAATGGATTCAATCCATTTAATAGTGTGGAGAAACACTAAATCATTAGTGGGAGATAAGACGTCTCTTGTACCCTCATGGGTAAAAGTACGTTGTGATGTACAATTCCAAATTATTTTTGAAATAAAGAAGAGAGCCTAATCAATGAAAGCATGTAAGAGATTTGGATCGATTCAAAATCGAACATGCATTAACAAAATACGCCATCGATTATTTAGTAGAGAATTAGATTCTCGAAATGTAAGATTCGCTCAAAACATTGACAGTTGTTGAGCATTCTGGACATGTAAATGTCTATTAAGAAATCTTACATGAAATTCCTTATTCAATCAAATAAAACTTGATCGAGAAAATCGAAGATACTGAGGTAAGTATCTATGAAGCCAGTTCCAAAACATATCAAGTGATATGGGTTTTGGTATTGTACCTCCATATGCATTCATGCGCATATGGGGTCTCCCACTTATGTGAATAAGCTAGTGGGAGATAAGTTGGAAATAAAATTCATCTTATGCATTTTGTGGTGTATCCAGAAAATTCAATAGAATACGAGTTCTACGATCCTACAAGACAAACTACGTTTGTCTCAAGGAACGCACACTTCTTGGAGAAGGATTTCTTGGTGGACAAGAAGGAACACAACGTAGAACTAGACGAGGTCACTGAAGCTGAAAAGGCTTAAGAGGTCGATCAAGTTGACCCATCACCCCAGGCAGGGGGAGAACAAGAGCATGAAAGTGCACCAGAGAGAACACCGATACTTCGTACGTCAGAAAAACAACGTAGAGAACTCGAAAGGTACTACGGTCTGCTGCATGAGACTGGACAGTCTCTAACCGACCCAAGGACTTACGAAGAGGCTATGTTAGACATAGACTCGGGAAAAATGGTGCGAAGCCATGGAATCCGAATTGGACTCCATGCACTCAAACAAGGTCTGGGCCTTAGTTGATCCACTAGTGGGAGTGACTCCCGTGGGTTGCAAGTGGATCTATACGCGAAAGCTTGGAGTGAACGGAGAGGTAATAACCTACAAGGCGCGACTAGTAGCAAAAGGATACACTCAAAGGCCAAGTATCGACTTTGAGGAGACCTTCTTGCCCGTCGCAATGCCTAAATCCATTCGAATCTTGCTGGCCATAGCTGCATGGTATAACTACGAGATATGGCAGATGGATGTAAAGACTGCCTTTCTCAATGGGGACATTGACAAGGAGATCTACATGGAGCAACCAAAAGGATATGCATCCAAAGGAGATGAACACAAAGTGTGCAAACTCCAGAGGTCCATTTATGGACTGAAGCAAGCTTCCCGAAGTTGGAACATCCGTTTCGATGAAACAATCCAAACATTTGGATTCATCAAAAGCGTGTTCGAACCTTGCGTGTACAAGAAGATCAGTGGGAGTACAATTGAATTTTTGGTGCTTTATGTTGATGACATTCTTCTCATTGGAAACAACGTGAAAGTGTTGTCCGAAACTAAAGCATAGTTATCTACACAATTCTCAATGAAGGATTTGGGAGAAGCATCCTTTGTACTAGGTATAAGGATCTACCGAGATAGATCAAAAGGACTAATGGGCCTCTCCCAATCCCAGTACATAGATAAAATCTTGAAGAGATTTAATATGGAAGAATCCAAGAGATGATTGCTTCCAATGAGACATGAAATTGCACTCTCTAAGTCTATGGCCCCAAAGACGCATGAAGAGAGAAGCAATATGTCTCGAGTACCATATGCATCCGCAAGAGGAAGCATAACGTATGATATGTAATGTACTAGACCAGACGTAGCGTACGCTTTAAGCGTTACAAGTCGCTACCAGTCTGATCCAGTTGAGTAGCACTGGATAGCCGTAAAGGCAATTCTGAAGTACCTGAGAAGGACTAAGGAATTGTTCTTGGTATACGGTGGAGGAGAATTGAAATTGGAAGGCTATACAGACTCGAGCTTCCAATGTGATGTAGACGACTTCAAGTCGACATCTGGATACGTATTATGCCTCAATGGTGGTGCGGTTAGCTGGAAGAGCTCCAAGCAAGACACTACCGCAGATTCAACCACCGAAGCAAATACATTGCCGCATGTGATGCAGCAAAGGAAGGTGTTTGGATGAGAAACTTCATCCAGAAATTGGATGTGATACCTAGCATCGCTGAGCCCATTACTATCTTCTGCGATAATAATGGGGAAATAGCGCAAGCAAAGGAGCCGAGATCTCATTAGAAATCCAAGCATGTACAAAGACGATACCACGTGATAAGAGATATCCTTGGTAGATGAGACATTAGGATGGAACGTGTCGACTCAGAAGATAATACCGCAGACCCACTAACGAAGCCTCTGCCTCAAAAGGTATTTGAGAAACATCTGCTTAAGATGGGATCAAGACATAAAAGACTGGCTTTAGGACAAGTGGGAGATTGATAGAAATAGTGTCCTGCAAGCCAGCTGTATGGCTAGCATTTATTGTAATAAATAAGGAACTATTAAATTTTGATTAATAAAAGCATTTTATTATATGGTCATCTTTATCTTATGTAATAACTATCTACGCATAAGGATAGAAGTCCTTAGATCACAGGGCTATGGGACAACCCGTGGACTGATCTCCAAGGCCGTGATCTAGAACATATTCAAGAGTCGTTGAATCCAATCGAGATGGGACATCGTTGGATTCGGTTAGACTCTCACTGTTGTGTATACTCCGATGAACTGGAGAACGCTGAGGTCCACGAGCGTGACTGGGATAGTCGATACACATAAGTGGGTGGCTTGCTGGGATAGTAAGTGCACTGAATACCCTAATTAGGAAATAACTCACCATAGAAGCGGTAGTCGCATATCGGGGTTGAATTTATTCCAATTTACGATAGTATACAAGGAACGATCCCTAATTACTTGAGGTGATAGGGTTTATCTGGTGCGAGAACGTCTATACTTTGATGTGAGTTCCGACTGACTGGAGATTACCAGAAAGTTTCCGTGAACTAATGTTGGGTATAGAGGAACTCGTATGCAGATTCATATCATCAACAAAGGATCCATTGACCCGACTTGATAGGTTGGGAAATTCTCCTATGGATTTCTGTGAGAAATTAATTTTGGTAAAAATCCTTGGCCAAGGTATCTGACGACTTTATGTAAGTAGCTCATAAAGATTAAGTCAAAGAGAATTATTTCGAGACCAGAATACATAAGGTCATGACAAAATAAAAGGGAGACCGATGAAATACCATACCATTAAGTCTCGACTGGGAGATTGATCGATGGAGAGATTATGGCGTATATGGTAATTGTAAATGATAAAAGGCTCATTGAATTAATTCACCAGTGATTGGGCTCCATGGGCATGTGTCCAGACATCAACCGTGGAGTGTAGGAGAATACCTATATTGGCAGGGGTGCTAATTTTGGAATGGTCAGTCGACAGAGTGTTTGACTGATTTAGAAAGTATTTAATACTTGAATAATTAAATTAATATTTAATTATAACCTACGGCCAATTACGTGGTGAACCTATACACAAGACACATGAAGCGAAAGTGAAGGAAAATGAAACAACTGGGTCGACTGGGTCGATTGGGTCTGAAAAATCGACTGGGTCGATTGGTGACTAGGTCGACAGTCGACCCAAGTGGAACAAATTGGATCCGATTGGAATTAGATCAAGATTATAAATTAAATTTGAATTTAATTTGTGGGTTAATTAATTAAGTTGGATTTAATTAATTATAGAAAGATTTAATTAAATAGATTTGGAGTCTAATTTAATTAATTGGGAGAGTGGTTAATTAATTGGGCTATTTAATTGGGAGATTAAATAAAGTCTGGTCAAAATTAATTAACTGGGCCATGAATTAATTGAAAGACTAGTCTTCTAATTATAAAGGGCCATGGCCCATGTAGGAGACTAGGAGTCGTAGTCCTAGGAGGATTAGGAGAATGAGATACCTATAAATAGGGGACTTGATGTCATATCTCATACACAACTTTAAGAGCCAAAAAGCCAAGTCAAGAAAAACACTCTCTCCCTTTCTCCCACTGAAATCGGCCGAACCAATTCTTCCTTTTGGAAGAATTTTTCGATTTTTGTTCTTGTTCCAAATTCGTTTACTAAACCCAGATCTTAATATATCCTGTGTTCAAGCCGATCAGGGTATATTAAATTTCGTGTAATTGTGGTGTATCAACCCATAGAGGCGCAACACGTGGGGCGCTGCTGCAGGCCATAGTATCGACCAACTCGAGGGAGGAACTTGACTTCGTCTACCAATTGGGATTTGCAAGGAGACAGGTATAACGTGTAAACTGTTTATACTGTCATTTATTTATATATATACACCTAGAGTAGTATCCTGGCAAGATTCCATAAGAGATCCTAAAAATTATTATATTCCGCTGTGCCTAGGGCTGTTTATCTTACCGAATCCCACCAGTGGTATCAGAGCCAACTCTAGGCTTTGTATATATATGAATTTGCAAATTATGTGTTATAAATCATATGTTTGATTTATGTATGGCTAGTTCTTTAACTTTGCATGTTTTAGGACGTTTGTTATTTAACTTGGAGTTATAAAAATTTAAAATTTAAAATTTTATCGTGTTAATTTTTATTTTGGATTGGGAGTTAATTGAACTGGATGTGTTTCTAATTAAATCAACAAGTAATCGAACAAAAAAAAACTTTAAAATTGGATCCAACCGCGGTGACCGGCGGCCACCGCGAGCTGCTGCCCACGGCAGCGTGGGGCACACGGCAGCAGCCTACGGGCTGTCTGCCGAGTGCTGTCATGCACAGCCGCGCGCTGCCGTGCGCTGCCACGGACAGCCTACGCGCGGACTTTGTGGCCGCATGTGTTGGCCACGTGGCAGTCTTCGATTGGCCTCGACTGGTTGATTTTGGTTGGACTCTAATTTTGCCTATTTTGATAAATCTGAAAATCTTGGAGATTTGGGTGTTATGGAATCTTGGTGAATTTTGGATTGATCTTAGAGATCTAATTAACAAGGAAACTTAGAGTTTCATTTGTGATAAGATATTAAATTAGAATTAATGTCTTCTAGTAAGTTACCAAGATTAAAGATCTTAGAGATCTTATTAAACAAGGAAATTTAGAGTTTCAATTGTGATAAGAGATTTAATTAAAATTAATCTCTTCTAGTAAGTTGCCAAGATTAAAGATCTTAGAGATCTTATTTAATTATGAAACTTGGAGTTTTCGATAAGGTAGAAATCTTGGTGGATTTGGACACTACCTTAGTTAACTAATCTATTCAAAATAGGATTATCTTGAGAATCTTGGAGATTTGTAAAATTGGGAAACTTAGAATTTTGGATAAGATAGTAATCTTGGAAGATTTGTAACTATCTTAATTAACCAACTTTATCAAGATAAGAATTGTAGATTACTTAGAACTCAAGTAAGAGTTAATTAATCTTAGAGATTAATTGTTAATTCAAAATTAAATTAACTTGGATAATTTTTGTGAATTAAAATTAAAGGAGCCGATAAATTTACATTTATGCCCTTATGTGAATTTATCCATGTTCTTAAGTGAATACGTGGATTGGTCGATTTTGCCCCTAAGCCCTATGTAGTTTTGATTTATTTATTTTATGGTTTGTAATTAAATGGGCCTGATTGGTGCCCTTGCTTGCGCAAACGAATGTAAAAGAATAGGGCCTTTATTTTTATAAGCTAGGCTTGGAGCCGATAAGACCTCATGAAGACTTGAGGATCCACATGGAGGCCTATAACCTTGGAGGACGTGGAGGCCCAATCAAGGTGGATATTACAAGAAGGCCCATGATGTATGAGTTAGAAAATTATAATAGTTAGGACATTTAATTTTCACCCTAGACTGACCAATTGATCCATCACATGGCTCGTGATGGATCGCATAGGATGGGCAATCGATCAATCATATCCTGCTAGGTGATGTATGTTTACTTATATTCTTTGATGTATGTCTTGCATGCTTAGAATAGATCATGTAAACAATATAAAGCATAATCTGATGAGACCTCGCACAAGAAACACATAAAACCTCCAATTGAACTTAAAATTCGATTAGAATATTAAATCGAATAACGGGCGCATAAGAATAGTGTCTATGGTCCGAGCCTATCCAATTACTAGGTTTTAGGCATATTGTACGAATATATCTCGATGTCTCACGAGTCGTGGGTCGAGCTATAGGAAGATGATATGTTTATTGCCTCGATGCACGAGTTTAGTGCCAAGGGAGGGATATCAAGGTTTTAGGCACTGTCTCACGAGTCGTGGGGCGTCTAGGATTGAACTATTTCTCTCCACGAGTATTGGACATGATTTAACGTTAGTAAGTATGGATGTCTCACGAGTCGTGGGTCCATATCGAAAAACGAGGCTAAATGAACTCAAGGGTTAGCTGCGATGGTTAACCGACGACGTAGTCGACCACCAAGTGAATCAAATAGTATGGCCAACGAGTCGTGGGTACTAGGAGATTGCATTTGGGCCTTGAGCCGCTAGGATATTTTAAATTCCCGAAACTTATGTGGGGGCATAAGATTTTGATTAAAATAGTGGGAGTAATTTACAAATAAAACCCATGTTTGTAAATTGTGCATTTTAAATTAATCTTTCGCGTATTTATTTCTTCTATCGTCGTTTTAAAGATATGATGTCAAAAGAGCTTAGAGCACTTAGAGATTTGTCCATCTCATACTTGAATCAAATAAATTGACTGAACCCAAATAAATTTTGAATGATTTCAAAACTTGAGAAATTATTCTCGAGTCCAAGCAAGGACAAATCTCCTTACAAAGATTTCATTGGTTTTCCTTTCGAAGTTACACTTCGACTGGAATGGTGATAGGTTTCACCAAGCTGCCTTTTTCGAAGTTACTCTTCAAATAAGAAAGGTGATAAGTTTCACCAAAGGGTTGAGGATGGTTCTCAAGCCCAAAATTTTCTTGAAGGCAAACATGAAGTCTCCCATAAATGGTAATAACATCTCGTTGAAAAGCTAAAAAAGACTTATGAGATGGTAGAAGAGGAATGAATCCTCTCTAAAGGGAAATAACCTTAGAGGTTTTTCTGTAAGGATGATAAGTTGTAAAGTCAATCAAAATGGTTCTTCCATGGATTAAGATCAAGGGAAAGAAGGAATTGAACCTAGTCATCTCGTAAGGGATGATTACATTTTATTGAACTTAACCTTATGATCAAAGTAATGCATAAGGGTGTTGGACGCCCGATGAAGTACTCATTGATGCATTCAAATGCATCTAAAGCCATGAATTATTTATATCATTAGAATTTGCTTATACCATCCCTTGTCTTAAGGGATGTGATAGTTCCATAATGATTGGAACTGATTGCGCTATATGATTTATACGCAAAAGGTTTAAATAAGCAAATGAGTATGAATACTCATATAATGACTAAATATATTATGCATAGTCAATAAAATATAAATAATCAAGATTCCACACACTTGGTTCGTTGAAAAACCGAAAGGCGATACACGAGCACTAAAACATATTTCCGAATTAAAGATTCAAAGAATGAGCTCGACTAGGTCGAGCTTGACTGGGATGCTATACATAGTAACCGACTTTTGAATCTTGCTTAACGGAAATTAAATTTAGTAGTTGGTTGCTAGGCAACCAAGAGGCATAAACAATTGCAATGGATTCAATCCATTTAATAGTGTGGAGAAACACTAAATCATTAGTGGGAGATAAGACGTCTCTTGTACCCTCATGGGTAAAAGTACGTTGTGATGTACAATTCCAAATTATTTTTGAAATAAAGAAGAGAGTCTAATCAATGAAAGCATGTAAGAGATTTGGATCGATTCAAAATCAAACATGCATCAATACGCCATTGATTATTTAATAGAGAATTAGATTCTCGAAATGTAAGACGCTCAAAACATTGTCAGTTGTTGAGCATTCTGGACATGTAAATGTCCATTAAGAAATCTTACATGAAATTCCTTATTCAAACAAATAAAACTTGATCGAGAAAATCGAAGATACTGAGTAAGTATCTATGAAGCCAGTTCCAAAACATATCAAGTGATATGAGTTTTGGTATTGTACCTTCATATGCATTCATGCGCATATGGGGTCTCCCGCTTATGTGAATAAGCTGGTGGGAGATAAGTTGGATAAAGTCCATCTTATGCAATTCGTGGGGTATCCAGAAAACTCTATAGGATACAAGTTCTACGATCCTACAAGATAAACTACGTTTGTCTCAAGGAACGCACACTTCTTGGAGAAGGATTTCTTGCTGGCAAGAAGGAACACAACGTAGAACTAGATGAGGTCACTGAAGCTGAAAAGACCAAAGAGGTCGATCAAGCTGACCCATCACCACAGGCAGTGGGAGAACAAGAGCATGAAAGTACATCAGAAACACCGATACTTCGTAGGTCAGAAAGACAACGTAGAGAACCCGAGAGGTACTACGGTCTGCTGCGTGAGACTAGACAGTCTCTAACCGACCCAAGGACTTACGAAGAGGCTATGCTAGGCATAGACTCGGGAAAGTGGCGTGAAGCCATGGAATTCGAATTGGACTCCATGCACTCGAACAAGGTCTGGGCCTTGGTAGATCCACCAGTGGGAGCTCCCGTGGGTTGCAAGTGGATCTATAAGCGAAAGCTTGGAGTGAACGGAGAGGTAATAACCTACAAGGCGCGACTAGTGGCAAAAGGATACACTCAAAGGCCAAGCATCGACTTTGAGGAGACCTTCTCGCCCGTCGCAATGCCTAAATCCATTCGAATCTTGCTGGCCATAGCTGCGTGGTATAACTACGAGATATGGCAGATGGATGTAAAGACTGCCTTTCTCAATGGGGACATTGACAAGGAGATCTACATGGAGCAACCAAAAGGATATGCATCCAAAGGAGATGAACACAAGGTGTGCAAACTCCAGAGGTCCATTTATGGACTGAAGCAAGCTTCCCGAAGTTGGAACATTCGTTTCGATGAAACAATCCAAACTTTTGGATTCATCAAAAACGTGTTCGAACCTTGCGTGTACAAGAAGATCAGTGGGAGTACAGTTGAATTTTTGGTGCTTTACGTTGATGACATTCTTCTCATTGGAAATAATGTGAAAGTGTTGTCCGAAACTAAAGCATGGTTATCTACACAATTCTCAATGAAGGATTTGGGAGAAGCATCCTTTGTACTGGTATAAGGATCTACCGAATAGATCAAAAGGACTGCTGGGCCTCTCCCAATCCAGTACATAGATAAAATCTTGAAAGATTTAATATGGAAGAATCCAAGAGAGGATTGCTTCCAATGAGACATGGAATTGCACTCTCTAAGTCTATGGCCCCAAAGACGCCTGAAGAGAGAAGCAATATGTCTCGAGTACCATATGCATCCGCAAGGGAAGCATAATGTATGGTATGTTATGTACGAGACCAGACGTAGCATACGCTTTAAGCGTTACAAGTCGCTACCAGTCTGATCCAGGTGAGCAGCACTGGATAGCCGTAAAGGCAATTCTGAAGTACCTGAGAAGGACTAAGGAATTGTTCTTGGTATACGGTGGAGAGAATTGAAATTGGAAGGCTATACTGATTCTAGCTTCCAATGTAATGTAGACGACTTCAAGTCGACATCTGGATACGTGTTCTGCCTCAATAGTGGTGCGGTAAGCTGGAAGAGCTCCAAGCAAACACTACCGCAGATTCAACCACCGAGACATACATTGCCGCGAGTGAAGCAGCAAAGGAAGGTGTTTGGATGAAAAACTTCATCCAGGAATTGGATGTGATACCTAGCATTGTCGAGCCATTACTATCTTCTGTGATAATAATGGAGCTATCTCGCAAGCGAAGGAGTCGAGATCTCATCAGAATCCAAGCACGAACTAAGACGATACCATTTGATATTATATCATTGGTAGAGGAGACATAAAGATGGAACGTGTCACCTCAAGGGATAATACGACGGACCCGCTAAGCCATTGCCTCAAAGGCATCCGAAAACATCTGTCTAAGATGGGAATCAGAAGTATGAAAAGTTGGCTTTAGTACAAGTGGGAGATTGATAGAATAGTGTCCTGCAAGCCAACTATTTTGGCTGCATTTAATTGAAAGGACCATTCAATTGGATTAATAAATGCATTTTATTATATGGTCATCTTTATCTTATGTAATAATTATCTACGCATAAGGATAGAAGTCCTTAGATCACAGGGCTATGGGACAACCCGTGGACTGATCTCCAAGGCCGTGATCTAGAACATATTCAAGAGTCGTAGAATCCAATCGAGATAGGACATCGTTGGATTCGGTTAGACTCTCACTATTGTGTATACTCCGATGAACTGGAGAACGCTGGGGTCCACGAGCGTGACTGGGATAGTCGATACACATAAGTGGGTGGCTTGCTGGGATGTAAGTGCACTGAATACCCTAATTAGGAAATAACTCACCATGGAAGCGGTAGTCGCATATCGGGGTTGAAGTTATTCCAATTTACAATAGTATACGAGGAACGATCCCTAACTACTTGAGATGATAGGGTTTATCTGGTGCGAGAACGTCTACTTTGATGTGAGTCCGACTGACTGGAGATCGCCAGAAAGTCTCTGTGGACTCATATTGGGTATAGAGGAACTCGTATGCAGATTCATATCATCAACAAAGGATCCATTGACCCGACTTGATAGGTTGGGAAATTCTCCTATGGATTTCTGTGAGAAATTAATTCTGGTAAAATCCTCGGCCGAGGTATCTGACGGCTTTATGTAAGTAGCTCATAAAGATTAAGTCAAAGAGAATTATTTCGAGACCAGAATGCATAAGGTCAAGACAAAAGAAAAGGGAAACCGATGAAAGACCATACCCTTAAGTCTCGACTGGGAGATTGATCGATGGAGAGATTATGTCGTATATGGAAATTGTAAATGATAAAAGGTTCACTGAATTAATTCACCAGTGATTGGGCTCCATGGGCTTGTGGCTGGACATCGACCGTGGAGTGTGGGAGAATTCCCAAATTGGCAGGGGTGCTAATTTTGGAATGTCAATCGACAGAGTGTTCGATTGATTTAGAGTATTTAATACTCGAATAATTAAATAATATTTAATTATAACCCACGGCCAATTATGTGGTGAACCTATACACAATACACATGAAGCGAAAGCGAGGAAATAAGAACGGAGTCGACTGGGTCGACTGGGTGAAAATCGACTGGGTCGATGGGTGACTGGGTCGACCCAATTGGAACAAATTGGATCCAATTGGAATTGGATCAGGATCATAAATTAAATTGGAATTTAATTTGTGGATTAATTAATTAAGTTGGATTTAATTAATTTAGAAAGATTTAATTAAATGGACTTAGAGTCTGATTTAATTAAATGGGAGAAGTTAATTAATTGGGCTATTTAATTGGGAGATTAAATAAAGCTGGTCAAATTAATTAACTGGGCCATGAATTAATTAAGACTTGGTCTTCTAATTAAAAGGGCCATGGCCCATGTAGGAGACTAGGAGTCGTAGTCCTAGGAGGATTAGGAGAATGAGATACCTATAAATAGGGGACTTGATGTCATATCTCATACACAACTTTAAGAGCCAAAAGCCAAGTCAAGAAAACACTCTCTCCCTTTCTCCCACTGAAATCGGCCGAACCAATTCTTCCTTTTGGAAGAATTTTTCGATTTTTGTTCTTGTTCCAAATTCGTTTATAAACCCAGATCTTAATATATCCTGTGTTCAAGCGATCAGGGTATATTAAATTTCGTGTAATTGTGGTGTATCAACCCATAGAGGC
>CM064883.1:62569546-62849560 GCA_003313485.2 Penstemon barbatus | reverse complement strand
AAGAAGATCTTCTTCTAGAGAGATTGTCGCCCCCGATAATGAGGAGGAGTTGCATTCTAGTCTTTTGGGCGAACAATCTACTGTAACCGACTTCGTCGTCCCGAGTAGATACCTTCAAGGTACGAATCCTTACTGACGCGGATGTGGCTGCCCGAGCCAAAAAGGGCAAAGGTACTGTTCCTCAGATTCTGAACCAATTGAGGACGTTGCTTGTGCTTATACAGTGGAAACATTTCCGGAGGTTGTGAATAATTATACCAAATATTTCCCGGAAGGTTCCGAGATAATTCTTCCTTCCCCTACTGATAGGGTCACATCTCCACCAGAGGGATGTCGAGCTTTTTATTCGGCCCACTTTAATAGCGGACTGCGTCTTCCCTTGTCTCCCCTTTTTCTTGAAGTTTTGAAAACTTTCACTGTGTGCCTGACACAGCTGGTTCCAAATTCCGTTGCTTTTGTAGTTTGCTTTTCTGTTTTGATGATCGCAAAGGGGTTTAAACCTTCTTTTCGTAATTTTACGCAACTTTTCCGCTTCAATATTTCTAGTTCTTCAAATCGTGGATACTTCTTCGCTAGTCAGCGGCCTAGTCGAGCGATCTTTGACGCCCCTGTTTCTAGTAATCCTTCATGGAAATCTCATTTTTTCTTTGTTCGTCCTCGTCTAATCTTTGCTTGGCGGATGGTTCGAGCGTGCCTTTTTCATGGGATCATGGTTCCAGTTGGATTCCTGGAGGTCGCTTACCGACAGGCGAACTAGTTCCCGACGATGCAAAGTTTATCGCTGAGATCTCCGAAATGCGTGCAAACAAATATCAAAGTGCTCTTCTGATCGGGGAAGCTTTCCTTCGTAAGGCGGGGTTAAGTGTTCACAACTATCCCATCAATTCATCATCTGAACTTCTTGGTTAGTACTTTATTTTAGCCTGGTGTTGTGATGATACCGTTTATAGGGAAGATAAATAACTTATAATTTATTTCTTTTTCAGCTGATATGGTAGAAAGCTCTCGACACTCTTCGAAGGGAAAAATGGTGCTGTCGAAATCTTCCAAATCCGTAGAGAACGCCCCTATTGAGCAGAGAGCGTCACGAAAAAGGAAGTTGGAGTTAGGTCATGAATCTGAGGAGGACAGAGAGGAATCTCCAGAATCTCCTCATGAGCTCCCTATTCATCAGGGCACGGATCTGGTTATCCTCCTCTTCATCTTAGAACATCTTTGGGTGTCCGAGGATGTCGCACCTGGTCGATGCCTCATCCTACTAATAATCCAGTTGATAGAAAAGCACGGCTCGAATTAGTGAGCTCGAATCTCAAGTGTCAATCCTTGAAACTTCTTTAGAGGAGTACGAAAAGGATGTTCCACTTAGTGGACTTAGGGATCGATACGGTAGGAATCCTGACGAAAGAGTTGTTCGTGAATTCCTTAATTCTCCTGTTCATACGGCGTTGGTGTATCGGATGGTCGGTCCTTTACTCGAAAATACTTTTAAGAAAGCGATTCATCAGCTGGTCGCCCTGGAGATGATCGACGACCGTCGAAAGGAGTATTTTAAGGCTGCTCACATTCGGTTGAATCGCTACGGTGAACTTTATTCTTCTTCTGAGGTTCCAGATGTTGTATATCAAGGTTTTCCTTTGGCTCACCTTGTCGAAGAATTTGGAAATCCATTGCCGATTCCTCCTTCCGATGTTAACGAGGAGCTCGATAATACTTTTATTGATCCCGAAGTCGAAGAAGAAGAGGAAGATGATATAGGTATGACCGAGGATGTCGGTAGTGATCAAAGAATTCCGGATAGCGAGCAGGCTTCTTAAAATAGTGATTTTTTGAAATAATCATTGTAATTATTTACTCGTAGGTTTTAATTGTAATTTTACCCTTTTTTCTCTTTGTACCTTAAACGTTTCGTATTCTGTCAGTCGCGTCTTTTCACATTCGCCGTAATAATTCAGACAAGTCATTAAATTCGCCGTAATCATTATGCGTGTGTCTTTTCAAATTCTAGCGTTTGCTCCAAGGTCAGTTCTTCTGTTTCGCGCCCTTTCTTTGGGTCTGTCGTGTCCTTTCGTGCAGTATAAATATGAAAGGTAAAAACTCGACTTATTTTTTACTGCTATACTCCCCTCTTAACAGAATACTCTTTCTTTGGCTAGTCGATAAACTTTCTCGATATTAATTTGTATTTTTCCATAATCCGATCATGAGTAACCTTTTTGGTAATACTTCGAAGCGACCTTCTCGTGAGGGCGCTAGAGATAATAGACCCAAAAAACATCGAAGAGATGGGCCGTCGATTGAGCCTCCTCGTTCATCCCCAATAATTAGGTCGGAGATTGATACTCGCGTTATTGCCTCCGAACCTCTTTCTGTAGTAAACTCGTCGTTTTCAGAACCAGTCTTCTCTTCTTCCACTCAAATAGGGAGCATGCCTTCCCCTGGTCGGATAGCTTTCGGAGATTCTTCTAACGTAGAGCAGGTTTACAATATACCTGTTTCATCAGGTTTTTCTTCTTACGAGTATGGGGGGGATTTTGTTAGTTCCCTTCCTTTTTCTACTTCTACTGCCCCAGTCGCCAGCGGAGGGCGAGCTGGTGATGACCTTTTTGTCAATCCTTCCGCAACACAATCTATTTTGCAAGATTGTCCTGAATATTTGTTTCATGATACCACAATAACGGCTGCTTCTTTTGAATCTGGAGGACCTTCTGAGGGTCAGTTTGGGTCAAGGTCTGGTCGTCGGACCGTTATTTCTGCTTCAGGCAAGGAGACCTCCGTTAGCCCTGACGAGAGGGGATCTCCTCGTCTGCTAGATGATCGATGTATCTTTGAACAAGTCAAGGATATTATGTTGTCAGAGACTCCTCGTTCTGATGGTGTCCCTTCCAATAGTGAATTGCCCGGCTCAGTTGAGCCTGATGCTTTGTCATGGGATCTGGGTTTAAGCACTATTTTGCCTGGTGAGCTGAAGAAGCTTGAGGATGCTTCCAACGTACGCCTTGTTCAATCACTGGTGAAGATATGTGAGCAGGTGGGCGAGTCTTTTCATTTTTTCATTTGTTTTAGTTTTTGACTTCCTTCTTACGTAAGGATTGTTTTCTTTTTTTCCAGGGTAAGTACTTTGCACTCCAGCTGGGTGTGCAAAACGATGAACTGTGGAGAAGTAAAGGTGCTTATCAACGTCGTTTGGAGTCGAGTTGGCGAAGGTTGCTGGGCAGTCTCTCGAACTGCAGCTTGCCAAAGATGATTTGAAAAAATTGCAGGAGGAGAAGTCCGTCTGGGAGAAAGAGAAAAGTGACTTGGCTCAGGCTGCTGCCTTAGCGGAGGAGTCTCAACGGCGGTCCTATGAGGAAGGATATGACGCTGGTTATCTAAAGCGTCAAGAAGAGTTGATGGCTTTTGCTGGCAATATGACTCCTCGGAAGGCTGTTTCTGGTAGTCGGCCTGCTGACCGTTCTTCTCAGTGACCTTTGCTCGACCTGATGGCTCTCTCTTTTTTTTTTTTTTTTTTTTTTTTTTTATTGGTTGCCCGACTTTTGTGCATTTGTTTGGGCTGAAATTTTTGTAATGGGAGAAGCTCTAAATTGGGAATCATTACCTTTTGTAGGCAGATTCTTGCCTTGATCAATCTTCTTCAGTAGATATACTTTGTTATTCTCGTTCTTCCTTTGTGCATGAATATAATGTTTGCTTCAGCAAATCAAATCTTTATACAATGTTTGCTTCTGCAAGTCAAGTCTTTTGTTGATCAAATCCAGTATATTCCTTTGGTTTACACGCACCAGCATGTTTTACGTCATAATTTAGACAATAGGTTATTCATATCGATAATGCCCCTCATCTTGGTCGATGCTCAATCTAAGCCTTGTACTTTTGTCTTTTTGTGACCTAAATCTTATATAAAGAGGCTATTGTCCCTTTGTTGAACATCGTTTTTCTTTACGTCAACCTAAAGAAAAATATCCCTTTCAATCTCTTCCAAACCCTTATGTTTCCTAGCATTAATGTTGAACAATATGTTCCTTGGCTAGTGTATTATTATATCACTTTCTTGATATGGGAGGAATTGGAAAATGTAGTGTTCACGGCCAGATCTATCCTGTTCAGACCTCCTTAAGCAATTCTTTGGTATGTTAGGCAGTTACGTCCTTGCTGTTTCGAATAAGGAGGACTATTCTCCTGATTTCTATATCAGATATCTTGGACTCCATAGGAGTTTCTGTACAGCTTAGTCAATGGTCATCCATATGATGTATGAGGCAGTGACGTCCCTCGTATGGTGAATGGTTTGGTCTTTTATCTTTTATCTTTTATCGAGCAACTGTCCTTTTCGCCGCGATTTTAAAGCTTGTATGACTTTGTTTGTGGATTCCAGGTTTTTAAGCCATCGACCATGAAGTATGACCGTTCCGGTATGTCCGATCTGGAGTTCTTTTAAGGTTTGCTTGTGTTATTTGGGCGATCGCTTCGATCCCTGACCTCTTTTGTTGTCGACCAGTTGAGGCGAATAGATGGTGCCGTTCCAACTTATTTGCATTTATTACGGGGAGTCAAAGGGTCGTATCCATGTCCGTTTATCAAATACTTTTTCAGCCGTTGGATCCCTTGGATCTACCCCTATAAATAGGGGGGTGGTTTATATTCTTCATTTGCAATTTCCCAAAAAGGATGGAGATCTCAGATTCCTTAGATTTTATTCTCCCCTCTGATCCCATTGTCTTCAAAAAATCACATTATTACGATTTGTTTATTCAAAATAGTGAAATCGTTCCTAGTCTTGTATTGACGGGTCCCATGCCAGCCCTACCTTGTATCGACGGGTCCCATGAGATCTCTGCATTGGTCTTCATCATCTTAGAGGTCCGTGGTTTCTTGTTTGCACATGGAGGGTTCATACCTGCCAGTCATCCCCGCTCTTGGATGTTACCTCAGGGGTGATGGACCACCGGGGTGGCTGGTAAACTTACCGTTTCACGACGGTCCCGAAGAGATGCTGCTTTAGGATAAAATGTTTTATAGATAATGTAAAAGCAGTATCTTTTCGTGGGTGAGTGAGCATTGCTAGTTATCTGGCTAGCAATGCTCATTTCGTCTGGAAGAACACTTGATCTTCAGAGCCTAGCCATCGAACTAAAGAAGTCGACCATCCTGAGCAGCATGCTTCTTAGGTGGTTCATTATAATCGACGAGGTACTGGGGAGGAGATTGGTGTTTCCGTGGACATTGTCGTGAAGATCGCCGATCTTAGAGGATCATCTTATTTAAATCATTGTAACGATCTTTAAGTAGCATGTAGATCTTTGTAACGTAGGATTTTTGTATGTAACTGATTTGATGAATAAAATATTACTTTTATCCTTCGTATATTCCTTGTCGTTAAGTCTGTCATAATTTATTTACGAGCAGCATTTTCCGAGCAGACGGTTTTATACTCAGTCTTTCTTCAAAACTTCAAGAGTATTAGCAGATCATTTAGATGGTTAGGAACATAGCAAGGAGTTTTTATTGAGCGGATCAACGTTTACTCAACTTATTTTTAATTTAGACTTAGGTTTTTAGTACCTGAAAGTCTTTTTGATATATCGAGGAGTTTATATTGAGCGGATCAATGTTTACTCGACTCGCTTTTAATTTAGACTTAGGTTTTTAACCCAAAAGTCTTTTGACACATCGAGGAGTTTTTATTGAGCGGATCAATGTTTACTCGACTCGTTTTTAATTTAGACTTAGGTTTTTAACCCAAAAGTCTTTTTGTTCGTTGGATATATATCGAGGAGTTTTTATTGAGCGGATCAATGTTTACTCGACTCGCTTTTAATTTAGACTTAGGTTTTTAACCCAAAAGTCTTTTTGTTCGTTGGATATATATCGAGGAGTTTTTATTGAGCGGATCAATGTTTACTCGACTCGCTTTTAATTTAGACTTAGGTTTTTAACCCAAAAAGTCTTTTGACACATCGAGGAGTTTTTATTGAGCGGATCAATGTTTACTCGACTCGTTTTTAATTTAGACTTAGGTTTTTAACCCAAAAGTCTTTTTGTTCGTTGGATATATATCGAGGAGTTTTTATTGAGCGGATCAATGTTTACTCGACTCGCTTTTAATTTAGACTTAGGTTTTTAGTACCTGAAAGTCTTTTTGATATATCGAGGAGTTTATATTGAACGGATCAATGTTTACTCGACTCGTTTTTGACAGTCGGAATGAGGAGTGTGTATTGAGCGGATCAATGTATACTCGACTCATTATAATTTAAACTTAGGTTTACCACCAAAAAGTCTTTAGGTCGATGAGACTGAGCGAGGAGTTTTTATTGAGCGGATCTATGTATACTCGACTCGTTTCGTTCTAATTTCCGTCAATATGATTGTGCAATTCCAAGGAGTGTTAACCGAAATAATCGATGTATAGGAAAAAGATCTTTAATAATTGAACTGTAGGCTAAGGCCTTTGTTACAAGGATTGAAACTTGATAAAGTAAAATAAAACAATGCAGTATAATCTGCTAAAATTTATTTACCATAGTATTTCCTAAGGTTGACCGCATTCCAGGTTCTTGGTAAGGCTGTTCCATCCAAGTGTGCGATTTTGTATGAACCTTTCTTCCCTACACCAATGACGATGTAAGGTCCATCCCAATTTTGTTGTAACTTTCCCACATGCTTGGATACTTCTACCTTTTTCAAGACCAAGTCCCCTTCTTTGAAGGTTCGGATGCGTACTTTTTGATTGTATGCTTTCTCCATATTTGCTTTAGTGGCTTGTAGACGTACAACAGCTTTATCTCTTAAAGCTTCTGTTAAATCAATGTCATTTTCTCTCAACTTTTCATTTTCTTGATCATCGAACATCTCTATTCTTGGCGTTGGGATTAAGGTTTCAACAGGGATAACTGCTTCCGACCCATATACCAAGCTAAATGGGGTTTCCCCGGTTGAGCTCCTTACTGTGGTCCGATTAGCCCATAGTACTCCTGGGAGTTCGTCAAGCCATTTTCCTTTGGCAGCTCCTAATCTTTTTTCCAATGATTTTATTATCTCTCGGTTTGCTACTTCAGTTTGTCCATTTGCTCGAGGATGTCCTACTGAGGTAAAATTCTGTTGAATTCCAAGTTTTGTGCACCATTCTATTATTTGTTTTCCCGCGAACTGAGTTCCATTATCGGAGATAAGGATCCTTGGGATGCCGAATCGACAAACTATGAATTTCCATATGAAGTTGATAACTTGGAATTGGGTTATTCGTGTGAGGGCGACGCATTCTATCCATTTGCTGAAGTATTCTACAGCGACCAGGACATAGGATTTCTTAGATCTAGCTGCTGGGAATGGTCCCACAATATCCATTCCCCATTGGTCGAATGGCCAGCATACTGGAAATGGGTGCATGTTTTCTGCAGGTCGATGACATATGTTAGCATGGATCTGGCAGCGATGACATTCTTGGACATATTGAGCGGCATCTTTATTGATGGTAGGCCAATAGTAACCTGTCCTGAGACATTTTAAGGCCAATGCTCTTGATCCGCTGTGATTTCCTGCATCCCCTTCATGAATTTCTCGAAGTATATCGATGGTTTGTGATTCAGGGACGCATTTTAGAAGAATTCCTGATACCGATCTTCGGTAGAGTTTTCCTTCTATAAGTGTGTACTTAGGGGCTCGATATATTATTTTCCGAGCTTCATTTTGGTCAGGTGGTAATTTTCCTTCCCGAAGATATTCTATCATCGGTGTCATCCAGTTTTCTTCGGCTTCTCCGATTTCCATTATATCGACTACTGGTGTTTCATCGATGTCGATCGCCGGCGTATTAGAGATCAACCAGTTGATCACCCGTTCGGTCTTTCCGTCATGGGATCCTGTGAATCTTGATAGCTGATCAGCCCATTTATTTTCCGAACGTGGGATGTTCTGGATACTAAAGCTTTCAAATTTCTCAGCTAGTGTTTTCACTTTGGCGAGGTATTTGACCAAATTGAATTCTTTAGCCTCGTATAGGCCTTCAATTTGTCTTTGCACTAATTCTGAATCAGTTAGTACTTTAAGACTTTTTATGTTGGCTTTGATCGCCATCTCCATTCCCGCAATCAACGCTTCATATTCTGCTTCATTGTTTGTTACGACGAAGTCCAATGTTATTGCGTAATTCAAATCTTCTTTATTTGGTCCGGTGAAGTTGATTCCGGCGCCTCCTCCTTCTCGGCACGAAGCACCGTCGACATGCATTAACCAAGTTTGGTTTTCTACGATCAAGACATCGTCGTTGAGGCAACTCGACGATTCAGTTGTCTGTGTCGGTGTTTCTAATATAAAATCAGCCAATACTTGGGCTTTAATTGCGATTCTTGGTTTGTAATCAATTTCGAACTGGCCTAGTTCGATCGCCCATTTAATTAGTCTTCCTGAGGCTTCTGGTTTTGCTAAGACTTGTCTTAGCGGTTGGTTTGTCAAAACCACTATTTTGTAAGTTAAAAAGTAAGGTCGAAGTTTTCGTGCAGCCACCACTAAGGCCAGCGTGAATTTTTCAATTTCCAAATAATTCTTCTCAGCTCCCTGCAATAACTTGCTTAGATAATAGACGGGCTTATGTTCTGAGTCTTCGACCTTAATTAGTACTGAACTAATTGCTACGTCGGAGATGGAGATGTACATATACAATGGTTCTCCTTCCGTTGGTTTTGCCAACATCGGAGGTGTTGTCAAATATTCTTTGAGTTGCTCGAAGGCCTGATCGCATTCTCCGGTCCAAACAAAGTTCTTTGCCTTTCGGAGAGTTTGGAAAAAAGGGAGGCTTTTGTCTGCTGACTTTGATATGAATCTGTTTAATGCTACGATCTTCCCAACTAAGCTTTGTACTTGGGAGATGGTTTTGGGAGGTTTCATTTCAGTTATGGCTCGGATTTTTTCTGGGTTGGCTTCTATTCCGCGTTGGTGAACTAAATATCCCAAGAATTTTCCTGATTTGACACCAAAGGTGCATTTTGCGGGGTTTAACTTCATACGATATTTTCTTAAGATCTGAAAGCATCGATCGAGATGTTTTACGTGATCCGCTTCGTTCATACTTTTGACCAGCATGTCGTCCACGTAGACTTCCATCAATTCTCCGATTAACTCTTTGAACATTAGGTTTACTAACCTTTGGTAAGTAGCTCCGGCATTTCTTAAGCCGAATGGCATTACTATGAAGCAATATACTCCCTGCTCGGTTACGAATGCAGTCTTTTCTTGGTCCCGCTCATCCATGTATATTTGATAAAACCATTGAAAGGCGTCCATCATGCTGAATATCGCAAAGCCAGCGGTCGAATCGACCAATAGGTCGATCCTCGGGAGGGGATATGGGTCGCGCGGGCATAACTTGTTAAGATCAGTAAAATCATTACACATTTTCCATTTGTTGTCCTTTTTATCCCCTTTTGCCACTAGGACAACATTGCACAGCCATTCCGAGAAGTGTATTTCTCGGATTTGTTTCGCTTCAAGCAGCCTTTCTACCTCAGCTTTAATAATCTTATCTTTTACCGGTCCATGATTTCTCTTCTTCTGTCTGGCGGGTTTCGCCAAAGGATCTATTTTTAGGGAATGCTTGATTATTCGAGGATCGATTCCTTCAATGTCATTTGCGCTCCAGGCGAAGACGTCGGCATTGTCTCTAAGGAAGTCGATTAGCATTATTTCCCCTTCTTCGCTCAGTTCTGTACCTATTCTCGTTGTTTTGGACGAGTCCCCTTGTACAAGAATTATATCCTTATGTTCTGGAGGTTTCAATGATAAATCTAGCGGTTCCTTTCCCTTTTTATCCATTCGATCGGTACTTGGGATTTCAATTTTATTTCTGCTAAGATCTTCTTCAATCTTCCTTTTGCTTGGAGTAATCGATTTTTGGTGTTCTTTCATAGTTAACGAGGTACTGTAGCAGTCCCAAGCCATGCAATGGTCGTTCGTTATTTCTCCGATGCCTCTATCGGTCGGAAACTTTATTTTCTGATGATAAGTAGAGACAACGGCTCGAAATAAATTGAGAGCTGGTCGTCCCAATATTGCGTTATAAGCGAAAGGGGTTTCTACCACTAGAAATTTTACTAGCTTCACTGTCCGGTGGGGTATTTTTCCGAGCGATACACTTAAGGTTATCGTTCCGCTGGGGATTATTTCGGACCCTCCGAATCCTATTAATGGCGTAGCTACCTTCTGTAGGTTTATCTGTCCCAAGTCCATTTGGGCTAAAACTTCTCGGGAGATGATATTGGCTGAGCTCCCATTATCGATCAGGATTCTCTTGACATTGTAGTTTGCTATTTCTAACGAGATTACCATCGGGAAGTCGGGGTTATCCTCTTTTGTATCCCAGACGATATTTTTAGGTGCTTCGCCTTCGTTAAAGCTGATCGGCTGATCGTTTGATGGCCTGCTTTCCAGGGTCCAAATTTATTTTGGGTATTTTGAGTTTCCAATTATGGATCGGGCTGTTCTTCGTCGGGCGTTACGACTATCTCCACCCGCGGGCCCCCGGATATCGTATGGATAGTTCCATTGATCTGGTCGTGATTCAACTCCTGAGTAGGTCGGCGTTCAGGTGACCTTCGATGAGAACTTCTCCTTTGATTACCGTTCTGAGGGCTTCTACTTCTTTCCCTTTTACGATTATCTCGCTCTATGTATTCGTCAAGTTTTCCTTGTTCGATTAGTTTTTCAACTTCTCTCTTAAGGTGAAAACAATTCTCCGTTCGATGTCCATGTTCCCTATGGTACTTACAGTATTGATCGTAGTTTCGAGACCCTGGTCTCGGCTGCGCGATTTTCCTCGCCTCGGGAATCCAGTTATTTCTTTCTAGAACTTCCAATATTTCTTCCATTGGAGCGTTTAACCTTGGGTGTTCTACATGATTCACCCTGCTTCTGATTGGTTGTTCATGGTTTCTTGGTCTTTGGTAGAAATTAGGTTGCCTATCTTGGTCGGCTTTGTTGTATTCCTGGAAAACATTACCTCTCCTGGAAGATCGCTCGTAATCCAAAGATTTTTGGGCAGGAAACCTGTCATGCCGTTTGGAGCCTGAAGTTGTGGCTTTGTTTTTGTTTTTATCCTTAAAGGAATTCATCTCTTCTTGGGTCATATACTTAGACGCCAAGCTCATAATGTCGGCAAACGTTCTTGGTTGTTTTCGACTGAGGGCGTTTCCAAACTGCCTATTTTTAGTGAGATCGAAGAGGATAGAAATTATGTAATCGATATTCGGAGAATCGATTTTGAGTAATTCCACATTGAATCTCGCCAACCAATTTCTTAGGGACTCTCCCTCTTGTTGGTGTATGGTTCCTAGGTAGCTCATCGGGAGTTTTTGTCTTTTCTGACTGGCAAACTGCTGCGTTAGTTTATTGCATAATTCCCGGAAACTGAATATAGAGTTGGCCGGCTGTTTGGCAAACCAATCCAGCGCGAGTCCTTCGAATGTGGTCACCATTAACTTGGCGGTGAATTCGGCGGAGTGGGCATATAAATTCACTATGTTCGTAAAGCTAAAGATATAATCATCCGGGTCGGTGGTTCCATCGTATCGTGGTAATCTACCTGGGACCTGTCCCGTGGATTGCGCCTCTTTTATTTCCCTGCAGAAAGGAGAGCAAGCCGCAAGGCTTTCCTGGAGTTCCGCAGTCCGGGCCCATGGGTTTTTAACAGATCGTAGTCGTTGTTCGAGTCGCTCCTGTACCATCCTATCAATTTCTCTTTCTGAGAATTGAGTTGCTCGCGGTCGATCTGGGATTGCATCATCTACATCATCCTCGATAGGGATGATTGTTCGTTCCTTCGATCCGCTGCGACCCGCTTGTGGTATTCTTCGACCAGGTCTTCTTCGGGGATGGTTATCGGAGGGTTTAGAATTGACCTGCTGTGGGCTGTGTAGCGAGCGTCGCTCACTTGCTGGGCTGTCAGCTTGTTGAGAGGTCCGTTCGTTCGGCCTTGGCACTCCTGGAGCAGGAGTTGTCTTGGCAGCCGTAACGTTTCGAGGAATTTGATCTAGTACTAGTAATTCTTTTGGAGAGAGTGATTTGAAAAGCATTGCTATTTGTCGCAATTTCTCCTGAGCGCCCGGGAGAGGAACGGGGACTTCGGGGCCCTCTGGTTATTCCCGTATGGCACCGGGAAGGCCTCCTTGGGGTCCCTGCTGTCGGGGGTGTGTATCTTGGACATTCTCGTCGGTATTGGGAACGTTATTATCGTTGTTGTCCTGTATGTCTTCCGATGTGTTATGGCCGGTGGTTGTATTGCTTCTCGCTCCGACACGAGCGCTTTTCCTTGGGCGAGCCATGTGTCAATCGAATAATTAACCTAGCCCCACGGTGGGCGCCAACTGATTTAACCTGATTTCGTCTGGTTAATTGAGTATCAGTGAATTTGTAATATCGGGGGGGGATTTACGATATTTGTATATATATTTAGTAGGGCTCTGTTACTTTATTCCGGATGGATCGATTACAAAGAAAAGCAATAATCAAGAACAAGAAGTAAAACCACAAACAAATCTAAGAACACACCGATATGGAGATCAAAAGCTATGAATGATATTGAATCTTATTCCGTTGTGCTGCAGTAAGCAGTGTATATTTATGTATTCATGAAGTTGAGGGATTTCGTAGTTGTTTAATACAATGATTAACTAGGTATTTATACAATGTTAAACCTAGCGTTACAAGGAAACATAGTCCTAATAGGACTCGGCCCAAATGTCCTTCATGGGTCCGGAATATTGTCTTCTGATCGAAGAGAACTGTATTCGGTCTGGTCGATGAGATGATCTTGAACAGCCTGATTTGGTCGAACTGATCTCAATGTCTTTAGTCGATAGTACAGTATGTAGGGTGCGAAATAGCCCCCATCAAATATGGAGATATAAAAGATATTTAGTGTTTCTTTGACTCAGTTGGTTCCCAATTTTGTGGCGTTCGTCGTTTCTTTTTCTGTATTGATGATTGCCAAAGGGTTCCAACCTTCCTTTCGTAATTTTAGTCAGTTATTTCGTTTCACCATTTCCAGTTCCTCCAATCATGGTTATTTTTTTGCAAGCCAAAAATCTGGTCAATCTATCTTCTATTCTCCAGTTTCCAGTAATTCCGACTGGAAGTTTCGCTTTTTCTTTGGTCGCCCTCCCACTCATCTGTCTTTAGCAGATGGTTCCAGCGAACCCTTCTCCTGGGACCATGATTCCGAGTGGATTTTTGGTGGTCGCTCTGTTGAGGGTCAGTTTATCCCTGATGATCCGAAGTTGATAGAAGAGATAGAGGAAATGCGTGCGGATAAATATCAATGCGCTGTTCTCATTGGCGAAGCTTTTCTTCGTAAGGTTGGCTTAAGTTCTCACACTTATCCTATATCCTCCTCCTCTCAGTCACTCGGTAAGTATTATGTTTATCCACCATATTCCCTTTATCCTTATTCCCAATAATGATTATAACTGGATTTTTCGTTCTCTTCAGCCTCCATGTTCGAGAACTCCAGGCATTCTAAAAAAGGGAAAATGGTTCTTTCAAACTCTACTAAGATTGTGGAGAATCATCCCATTTAGCAAAGTGTGTCAAGGAAAAGAAAATTGGAACTAGGCCAAAATTCTGATGATAATAAAGAAGAGTCCCCAGATCCTTCCCAGGAGATTCACGATGAACCTTCTTCTTCCCAAGATCCAGGTTCCACAAGGACTGGACAAGGTTATCCTCCCCTGCAACTAAGGACTTCCATAGGTATTCGGGGCTGCCGTAATGTTGGGATAGTGGTTGGGTTGCCTCGATTGTCAGAACAACAGAAGTGCGGAATTTAAAATTTTCGAAGCACCCAAGGTCCCATATATGAATCTCATATTATATATACGCAAGCATGAAACAAAAACACACAGAGTAATAAACAAGGGGGTTTTTGCGATTTACCTCACCACAGGCAAGGTGGTTGCAACCTTCAGTTCTGATTTTGAATCTGGATCTGGATCTGGTTCACAGGAGTGATCCAAATGTCTCACCTCCAAAGATAGTCCACACCAACTGGATTCTGGTAACACCTCCTAGTCTTAGGCTCAGAACTGGATCTAGGAGATTTGTTGTTGCAGGACTGTGCAGATCTACTTGGCAAAGCAAGATCTACCACGGTGGAACGAGGGAGAGGCGGCGGCGGTGCTAGGGCAGCTCACGGTAGCAAGGTGGCGGCGGCACTAGCTTGGCGGCGCAGGGTTGGGGGCGCAGGTCAGAGAAAAGAGGCCAGGGTTTTTGTGCTAGGGTGTTAGCTTTCTGAGCTCTGATAGAACTTTATTTATAGAGTTCTATTTGACCTAGGTTTGCAAGACTCCTTATGAGCTTTTTAATTAAAGGCCCATGTCTTGCAAGCCTTTTCATTTAATTAATAACTTTAATTTAATGCCCAATCCAAATAAATCATTATTTCTTTTATATAATTAATTAGCAACTTAATTAAGTATTTAATTAATTAAGTCACCTAATTAATTAATCTCCCACTTGAATTAATATTTTAATTCATTTAATTGATTTAATTACCTTTAAATCAATTAATTCCTTTCATGTCCTTTTTCAACAGTCACCGTCCAATTGTATTTTGTGTGACCCTCTGGGTTCACCATCAATTGGCAGCAGGCCCACGAATTCTTCGTGATTTAATTTATGAACAATAAATTGCTCCGGTCAATTAAACAACCTTTAATTGACCACTCCAAGAATCAAATCCTCTATTAACTCAGGAGTACCTACACTTCATGGTCGATGTCTAGCCACAAGCCCATGAAGCCCAACTTCAGGTGAATTGATATTTGTGAACCTTGTCTCATATAATTACCATGTACATACGGTCCTTCTATCGACTAATATTCCCGATCAAGACTTAGGGTGTGTGAATTGACCGGCACCTCTAAATTTGTCTCGATAACTATACTTTCTAATTCAGGATAATATTCCAGTGTGACTCTTAAATTGGGAAACCCCTTTCCAAATCTGTCACTGACTACGGCCGTAGATTCTTTTGATATATTATCTAAGAATCGTATAGGAAATTCTCTCATCCATTACGATGAGTCAATAGATTCCATATTGGTACTAACCACTCGCGTACATGTCCATACGCACCCAACCTAGGCATGTTATGACCAAGCTAAGTGGCCTATACCTAGATCTAAGTACTCACTTTCATGCACCGAATTTGCCCTAGTACCTCAAGTCAAAGGACTAAATCGTACACTATTATAATCCTTGAGAAACATCCCATCACCGATATGCAACATGCGCTTCCACAATAGGTTTTTCTGTTCGGGTCGTTCGATGTGTTCAATCTTCCATTGAACCACCTACTCATATGCACTGGCCTCAAATGCCTTGCTCATGAAACGCTACAAATTCACTCGATGTGAATCATGCATACTTGTACTTGTTGGGATAGTGGTTGGGTTGCCTCGATTGTCAGAACAACGAAAGTGCGGAATTTAAAATTTTTCGAAACACCCAAGGTCCCATATAAGATTCTCCATATTATTTATACGCAAGCAAGAAACAAAAACACACATTGAATTAAACAAGGGGGTTTTCACGATTTACCTCACCACAGGCAAGGTGGTGGCAACCTTCAGTTCTGATTCTGAATCTGGATCTGGATCTGGTTCACAGAAGTGATCCAAGCGTCTCACCTCCAAAGATAGTCCACACCAACTGGATTCTGGCAATACCTCATAGTCTTAGGCTCAGAACTGGATCTAGGAGATTTGTCGTAGCAGGACTGTGCAGATCTACTTGGCAAGGCAAGCTCTAACACGGTGGAACAAGGGAGAGGCGGCGGCGGCGGCGCTAAGGCAGCTCACGGCAGCAGGTGGCGGCGGCTCTAGGTTGGCGGCGCAAAGGAGAGGGGGCGGCGGCTAGGTTAGAGAAGAGAGGCTAGGGTTTTTCTAGGGTGTTAGATTTTTGAGCTCTAGTGGAACCCTATTTATAGACTCCCTCTTGACCTAGGTTTTGCAAGACTCCTTATGGGCTTTTCATTAAAGGCCCATGTCTTGCAAGCCTTTCATTTAATTAATTACTTAATTAAATGCCCAATCCAATTAAGTCAATATTTCTTTTATATAATTAATTATCGACTCAATTAAGTATTTAATTAATTAAGTCAGCCAATTAATTAATCTCACACTTGAATTAAATACTTTAATTCATTTAATTACCTTTAAATCAATTAATTCCTTTAGTATCCTTTTTCAACAGTCACCGTCCAATTGTATTGTGTGTGACCCTCTGGGTTCACCATCAATTGGCAGCAGGCCCACGAATTCCTCGTGATTTAATTTATGAACAATAAATTGTTCCGCTCAATTAAACAACCTTTAATTGACCACTCCTAGAATCAAATTCTCTATTAACTCAGGAGTACCTACACTTCATGGTCGATGTCTAGCCACAAGCCCATGAAGCCCAACTTCAGGTGAATTGATACTTGTGAACCTCGTCTCATATAATTACCATGTACATACGGTCCTTCTATCGACTAATATTCCCGATCAAGACTTAGGGTGTGTGAATTGATCGGCACCTCTAAAGTTGTCTCGATAACTATACTATCTAATTCAGGATAATATTCCAGTGTGACTGCTAAATTTGGAAACCCCTTTCCAAATCCGTCACCGACCGTGGCCACGGGTTTCTCGGATATATTATCTAAGAATTGTATAGGAAATTCTCTCATCCATTACAATGAGTCAATAGATTCCATATTGGTACTAACCACTCGCGTATATGTCCATACGCACCCAACCTAGGCATGTTATGATCAAGCTAAATGACCTATACCGAGATCTAAGTACGCACTTTCATGCACCGAATTCGCCCTAGCACCTCAAGTCAAAGGACTAAATCGTACACTATTATAATCCTTGAGAAACATCCCATCACCGATATGCGACATGCGCTTCCACAATGGGTTTCTCTGTTCGGGTCATTCGATGCGTTCAATCCTCCATTGAACCACCTACTCATATGCACTGGCCTCAAATGCCTTGCTCATGAAACGCTACAAATTCACTCCATGTGAATCATGCACACTCGTACAAGTCTTAGCGATTCCTACGATACCCCGTCTCGTTCGGAATCTATGACTTGGAACAGTTTTAAGATTACGACCTTTGAGACTGTTTCATGATTGCACTCAGTACTGAAGTGAATCGTCTCATAGTCAAATGTAATCTAAGGGTTTCAACCAATCGCTTAAATGTGTTCGCGAGAAATGAAGTTGGCCATTGTTTATCCTTATACTTGTATAAATAAACGTGCGTACTAACTCATTTATACCTAAGAAAGATAATGATAGTTCCATTACAAGCTAAATGTATTGGCTTGCAGGGCACTATCCCATCAGTACAAGTCTTGGCGATTCCTACGATACCCCGTCTCGTTCGGAATCTATGACTTGGAACAGTTTTAAGATTACGACCTTTGAGACTGTTTTATGATTGCACTCAGTACTGAAGTGAATCGTCCCATAGTCTATTGTAATCTAAGGGTTTCAACCAATCGCTTAAATGTATTCGCGAGAGATGAAGTTGGCCATTTTTTATCCTTATACACATACAAATAAACGTGCGTATTATTATAAAATCAAAAGATTGTTTCTTACAGAATAGACCTATTACAATCTAATTGAACTGGCTTGCTGGGCACTATCCTATCAATCTCCCACTTGCCCTAAAGCCATTCACCGATGTTTCTAAGGCCCATCTTTTCTAGATGTCCCTCGAACGCCTTTTGTGAAAGTGGCTTAGTTAGTGGGTCAGCCATCTTGTCTTCTGATTTGACATACTCCATGTGCATGTCTCCTCTACCAATGTGAAAGGATAGTGCCCAGCAAGCCAATATTAATTAGCTTGTTGAAGTACTATTTTCTTATGGTTTATAATTTATACGCCCGTTCATTCATAGTACGTGAAACTGAACAATGGCCAACTTCATCTCTAGCGAACTTATCTAAGCGATTGGATGAAATCCTAAGGTCACAATAGACTATGGGACGATTCACTTCAGTACTGAGTGCAATCATGAAACAGTCTCAATGGTCGTGATCTTAAAACTGTTCCAAGTCATAGATTCCGAACGAGACGGGGTATCATAGGAATCGCCAAGACTTGTACAAGTATGCATGATTCACATGGAGTGAATTTGTAGCGTTTCATGAGCAAGGCATTTGAGGCCAGTGCATATGAGTAGGTGGTTCAATGGAGGATTGAATGCATCGAACGACCCGAACAGAGAAACCCATTGTGGAAGCGCATGACGCATATCGGTGATGGGATGTTTCTCAAGGCTTATAATAGTGTACGATTTAGTCCTTGGACTTGAGGTGCTAGGGCGAATTCGGTGCACAAGTGTGCGTAGTTAGATTTAGGTACTGGTCACGTAGCTTGGCCACAAAGTGCTTAAGTTGGGTGCGTACACGACTGTACGCGAGTGGTTAGTACTAAGAAAGGATCTATCGACTCATCCTGATAAGATGAGAGTATTTCCTGTACGTTCTTCGATAATATGTTCCGAGAAATCCATGGCCATGGTTGGTGACGAATTTGGAAGGTATTTCCAAATTTAGCAGTCACACCGGAATTATTATCCTGAATTAGAAAGTACAGTATCGAGATAATTAGAGGTGCCGATCAATTCACACACCTTAGGTCTCGATCGGGAAATCATCGTAGAAGGACCGTATGTACATGGGAATTATAAGAGGTGAGGTTCACAATAATCAATTCACCTTTGATTGGGCTTCATGGGCTTGTGGCTAGAGATCGACCATGAAGTGTAGGTACTCCTAAATTGATAGGGAAATTAATTATAGGAGTGGTCAATTAAAAGTTGTTTAATTGATCGAAGCATTTAATTGCTCGTTAATTAAATCACGAAAGTCGTGGGCCTGCTGCCAGTTGATGGTGAACCCAGAGGGTCACACACAATACAATTGGACGGTGACTGTCTTAAAGGAAAAGCAAATGATTTAAAGTTGTTAAATCAAAGTAATTGAATTATGGTATTAATTCAATTGGAGAATATTAATTGGATGTCTAATTAATTAATGTTCAATTAATTAATTAGAGTTATCTGATTAACTATGGAATTAATTAAAGTAGTTAATTAATTGGAAGAATAAATAATTAACCAATTCTAGGATTGGATAATTATGGGGTTGATTTTGCAATTAACTTGAAATAAGGGGAGTGGGCGATTTTTTATGAATGAGGAAAAAGAGTTTTATTTCTTGGAGAGCAAGCTAGAAGAGATTTACCAAATCTCACATTCCTAAGTTGATTAGGAATGAAGATTTGATATGGGAAGGAGATATCTTTTTAGAGAAGGACTCTTCTCTTATAAATACTCCTTCTCCTCTCTTCATAAAGAGTATCACTTTGCACAAATTTCACAACCCTAAAAAGCTTTTGAGAGAAAACACTTTGCTGAAAATAAAGAGAGAAAATCGATTTACATAGTGAGGAAAATCAGATTTTCGAACAAGAATTTTTAACTACAAAATCGCCCCAAAAGTTTTCGCCGCAACCCCAAGTCGCCCGAACCAAACTCGGCCGAACCCAAGCTCGACCAGATCTGCCCTGGCCGAACCCTGCTCGATCACACAAGCCCTGTGATTCGATTCTTCCATCTATATCTCCTTATCTCGTTCAAGATCTTAAGTCCAGATCTGAAATCCTTTGCTGACCAACCTGCGAGATCCAGTTCTAAGCCTAAGACTTGTAGGCGTCACTACAATCCGATTGGTGTGGACTAAATTTGGAGGTGAGACACATGGATCACTCAAGCTGTGGATCGAACCAAACACGTGGAGGAAACTACCACAAATCCGTGGTGAGGTAAACTGCGATTAAACCCCCTATGCTTAATTAAGTGTTTGATTCATGCTTTTCGTATAAATAACTGTGGAGAAAGATTAATGGGACATATAGGGACCTCGAAAAATTTTAAATTCCGCACTCTGTTGTATTGACAATCGAGCCCTAGATAGAATATCCCAACAGTGGTATCAGAGCCAACTCTATACATTTTTATACGAAAAGGCCTGAACATAATGTGTTTTCACTGTATATGCTTGATTGTATGTATGAGAACGCGTGATAATTATGTTCTAGTTATTGATTCTTGCTTGTTATGACTGGATCTATGATTGGGTATAATTGTTTTTTAAGATCTTTGGCGAATTTATAGTTTTTCGAAAAATCAGGACTTTTTGTGCAAATAATCGCATATCTCAAAATTAGGGCTGAAAAATTAATTTTATGTTTCTGGAAATTTTTGAAAAAATCTGGGCTGTTTCTGAAAATATGATCGCACGAGTTTTTGGGGCTGTTTTGCAAATTCCGAAAATTCAAGGACTGTTTTGTAATTTCCGAAACTTCAGGGGTCAGTTTGCAAATTTGAAAATTTTCTGGATTTCAAAATTTTATTTTCTGGTTCTTCTGTCCGAAAACTGTTTTGGGGGTATTTTGTAACTTTTCAAAAGTTTTGGGGTCAAAAGTGCAATTTCCAAAAGTATAGGGGTCGAACTGCAATTTTCAAAAGTTGAAAAATCAGAATCTTAATTTGAGGCAGAAAACTTGTTTTAATTTATCCGAGAATTTATTTGTCATAATTAGTAGCGACTAAAAAGCAAGAATCATAGGATGTTATTTTAAAAGGTAGTTTTAAAATTAAGAAAGAAATACGTAAAAGTTGTTTGCATGTTTCTTGCTCTACGTGAACTATTTACGTGGTTTTCGATCACGCCGAGCCTTGACCATTAGGTTAGATGTGATTGGTTTAATTTACTGCATGGTTTTTATTGGGCCTGCGAGCCTGTTATTATTTTTGGGCCACTTTGAGCCTTTGTAATAGAATAGGGCTTTACTGCTTTCCTAGTCTAGGATGGAGGCCCGTTTACAAGCAAGGTGGGAGCCCAAGAAGAATTGAAGGCCATGTATGCATGGTACATTGTGTAATAGCATAGGCCCATTTACAAACCCTTTAGATTGACCAATTGGGCCAACATCATTGGCTCGATGATGGCCTGCATAGGAGGCTCCCGATCGAAAACATATTGTGGTAGTATGCATGCTAAGCTTGTATGGCTTTTATTTATTAGTCGATTTATGATTGCTTGTGTGTTTGCGCGCTAGAATCTAGATCGTAAATAAAAGATAAAGCATAATTGAAGCGGTGAGATCTCGAGGAGAGTTTCCTTAAACTTTCAAAACCGAAAATTCCCCTCTCGAATAAATATTAAGTCATATTGGGTTAAATATAAAATGAGGTTTTATAAAATCCAAGCCTTCCATTAATAGGGACTAGTGCATGTTGTTTACTTATCGATAGAGGTGATCCAGAGTCTGGCACCCGAGTCGAAGAAAGGGGCAATGCACGAAATTCCTTGATTCTAGTTTTAATAAAACTTGACAAGGGTAGGGACTGGTCGGGACGTGAAGATCGACCGATAACTAGTTACGGAGAATTCATGACCGGGCCCGTTGCTTATCATGATTAATGGGTTAGACTTAACGCGTAGTAACATTTATGATGTAGCAGTGCTAGATAAATGCAAAAAACGAGGCAAAATAACTTGAAGGTTGTGTAGTAGACACAATTGGTAAAATGTATACCTACCTAGGGAATTAATTGTATGGCCACGAGTCGTGGGTGCAACTAATTGCTGCTGGGACGTCAAGGCCTACTAGAAAATAGATTTTTCCCGAAACTAGAAGGGGTTATTGTTTCGATAAAAATAGTGGGAGAACTTTTACGATAAAAAGTCCAAATTTCGTTAATTATAAGTATTAATATTAAACTTGTCTGCTTATAATTGTCTGTTTTATTTTTAGCCACTTACCATCTACTATTCCGTTCAAACGATGCTTAGTGCGTGTTATAAACGAACCAACTTTGGGGTCCATTATGCGCAATCACCTTCACGAGACGAGCATGGCTGAGTTTGGCAATGTTAGAGAATATTGTTCTTACTTAACCAAAATGTTCAAACGAATTAAAAAGTTTGGAGCTCAATTGTCTTTAGAAGATGAGATAGAAATTACTCTCAATGGCTTGTCTGACATCTTCACTCATTTCATGCAACATTGTATTATTCAGCCTGATGGAATTAAAACAAAACACTTGCATGAGTTATTAGATAAATATGAGGAAATTCATCTGCAAGGATGGGGTCTATACGAAAGGGATTGCCACATGTGTAAGTACGAAAACAAATTAAGGAGGCTTGCTGAAAAGAAATTCCTGAACAGACTTAACAACGGTATGACTTAAAGTTATACACCTGTTAATTCTTTTGATGTAAGACATCTGATAAACCTTCATTTCTGTAAAAGTGTTTGCAGGAAATGATGGCATTCCCTCTCAACCTAAAAGGAGGAAATTCCTTAAAAGGAAAATGCAAGAAGTGCGAAGAACCATGAGGGGATGTTGCTTCAGGGATTGGGTCAAGGGACATCTGGACCTAGACATTACTTTTTAGCAAAAGAAGAAGTTTTTCGTATTAGCAAAAGTTTTTTTAGTTTTAGTTTATTTTGAGTATTATTTCAAATTTTGTACAAGACCTTATTGCTTTACCATTGAGAATGGAATTTATTTAATTAGAGCGATTTAACTTTGTACAAATGTTGATGTTTTGAAACATAGAAATAAACAATGATAAACAAATCAAAACTTCGAAGACTGTATGCTGAATCGAAAAACATGGATAATCGTTCACTGAAATGTTTATTTTGGACATTCTTCCTAAAGAAAGATTCGAAAGGAAAGGTTTTTGTCTACTGTTCTTGAAATAAGGAACTTGGATAAAACTCCGAACTTTCAAATCTTGTCTTAAAGGATTAATAACCGAAATAAAGGATTGCTAGGCATTCCAAAACATTTCAAATCAATTAGAACTAAAAGCACTAGTTCAAAAGAAGTATGAAACTATTGAAGTAATTCAATAGACGTTTTGGAAATGAAGTAATTAGATGCATTATGTCAAAAGCAATTTGATCTAATCAAACTTGCTGAAACATAAGCAACTAAATCCACGATTATCTAAAGGAGAATAGAATTCTAAACAAAGCAAATCAAAGAAGAAAATTGAACTTTGATAAAACTTAGTTCGACTCTCGACTGTGATCTTGCTAAACTCCTATATTCACATTAGGGGATAACCTCCCCTGACTCTTCAGAAGTACTTGGTCTAGTATTTTTCGAAGTAAGTTCTTACACCGCCATGTCATCTAAAGACATAGCAACACACCCTTATATGAGAAATTAGATGGTAGATCTAATTCATATAAAGTTTGTGGGGTATCCGACGAAATCCATTGGATACCTGTTCTACGACAAAGAGAAACGAAAGTATCTCGTAAGAAGCTTCTTCCTCTGTTGACGAAACTCTTGTCAAAGGAAATAAGCAACGTCATAGAACTTGATGAAGTCCAAGAACTGGACCCATCCCCACAAACAGTGGGAGTAAACCCCGAAACCTACTAAACCGATCCATGCACAAATTAGTAATCTAATCAAATTCGTAAGGAACTCAAAATTCCATTTTACGAAATTGAGAAACTGGATTCTAATCCAAGATTACAAAAGAACTAAGGGATATGGCATGAAGCCATAAGATTCAAAGTGGAAACTTTGACTCACATAATGGCGATAGGTCACTCTTCAAAAGTCCTTCTAGGACCAATGAAAGTACCTTCTCCGTTTGCTACGTCAAAATCCATTTCGAAACTATTAGCCATAGAAAGGTGGTTTTAACTACCGAAGAATGACTATTGGAAATGAATCCTGCATCTCACAATTGAAAATTGATGAGAAGATCTCTATTCAAATCCAAAGGTCAATCTGTGACTTTTTCCCGAACTTGGAACATGCAACTTGATAAGTCAATCAAGAATGTTGAAGTTGTCAAAAGGCATATGGATTCCAAATGTGCAAAAGGATCAGTGGGAGCATAGTTAAATTCGCAACGAACGAGATGTTGATCTACACATCAAGTACGATATAAGAATATCAGAGAAGCACTGACGAAAGCGTGATATTCACGCAATTTTCCATGATAAGATTTTGGAATTACATCTCACGTACTGGCAATACGTATTTATGGAGATAAAAGAGAAGAAGATGTTGCAATTCACCAAATCAAAGTACAAAGACGATATATTGATTAAATTCAATATATGGAAGAATCCAAGAAAGGATTAGTTCCAAAGAGACAAAACTCTCTTACTTATTTAATGAGCCCTAAATTTAATAAGTAAAGAAGTAACTGTCTCAAGAAACCTTATGCTTCAAGCATTTGGATTGCATGTAGCATGCAAAGTCTTGTACTAGACCTGACACATCAAAATGCTCTGATCATTCAAGAGCTACTGATAGTCAAACTCCAGTAAAGGACACTGGACTACCATTAAAGCAATCCTCGAAGATAATTAAAGGATATAATGCTGGTCTGTGGTAGTAGTGGAAAATTGAAAAACTCGAAGAATTTAGTGATTCGAGATTTCTAGTCTGAAGTGGATGATTTATCCTGTTTCGATGGAGGGATGGTAAATTGGAAGAAATTCCAATAATATACCATTGCCGACTCAATCAGAATAATAGCACCATTATGATGCTGCACAAGAGAAAGTGTTTAGATGAGAAACATTCGTCCAATGATTGGATGAATCACCTAGCATGGCAAAAGCCTGTTATAATCTTAACCGATTTAAACAAGGCGATTGCTCAATGAAAAGGAAACGAGATCTCACCGATAGACTGAACACAATATCATATGATTGAACAAGTCATAGATAACTGAGACGCGTAAAAGTACTACGTTATCTCAACAAAGACAAACTTAGCAGATCCACTAATTAAGTTCTTTCACAAATGGTTCGAGGGACATCTTGGTATAGATGGGTCTTAGATATGTTGTGATTGGCTTTAGGGCAAGTGGGAGATTGAAAGGATAGTGCCCAGCAAGCCAATATTAATTAGCTTGTTGAAGTACTATTTTCTTATGGTTTATAATTAATACGCCCATTCATTCATAGTACGTGATACTGAACAATGGCCAACTTCATCTCTCGCGAACTTATCTAAGCGATTGGATGAAATCCTAAGGTCACAATAGACTATGGGACGATTCACTTCAGTACTGAGTGCAATCATGAAACAGTCTAAAAGGTCGTGATCTTAAAACCGTTCCAAGTCATAGATTCCGAACGAGAGGGGGTATCGTAGGAATCGCCAAGACTTGTACAAGTATGCATGATTCACATGGAGTGAATTTGTAGCGTTTCATGAGCAAGGCATTTGAGGCCAGTGCATATGAGTAGGTGGTTCAATGGAGGATTGAATGCATCGAACGACCCGAACAGAGAAACCCATTGTGGAAGCGCATGACGCATATCGGTGATGGGATGTTTCTCAAGGCTTATAATAGTGTACGATTTAGTCCTTGGACTTGAGGTGCTAGGGCGAATTCGGTGCACAAGTGTGCGTACTTAGATTTAGGTACTGGTCACGTAGCTTGGCCACAAAGTGCCTAAGTTGGGTGCGTACACGACTGTACGCGAGTGGTTAGTACTAAGAAAGGATCTATCGACTCATCCTGATAAGATGAGAGTATTTCCTGTACGTTCTTCGATAATATGTTCCTAGAAATCCATGGCCATGGTTGGTGACGAATTTGGAAGGTATTTCCAAATTTAGCAGTCACACCGGAATTATTATCCTGAATTAGAAAGTACAGTATCGAGATAATTAGAGGTGCCGATCAATTCACACACCCTAGGTCTCGATCAGGAAATCATCGTAGAAGGACCGTATGTACATGACAATTATAAGAGGTGAGGTTCACATTGCACTAGAACCTCTTTTTACATCTGAAGTAGTAATTTGTGCACCCATACTACATTCAATTAGCACTGTTAAAGTTTGTCCGGTAATTTTTTTGAACCAAGCTTGGTTGTGGCTATGGCGGAATATTACGACGATATAACCATGGGTAAATGCTCTTATCGTTGTCGTTTCATGTGCTCGTTAGCTAAATTTCAATTTAGTAAACCGAAAAACTTAAAATCAACTAAAATTGGATGAAATCTGATATAATTAGTGAATAAATTAACAAATGGGATAAAATTTACTAAAATATGATTAAATTGAAGAAAATGGTTGAATTAATTAAAAATCGTATAAAATTGAGTTCAACCAGGGAGAAGCGTATTGATTATCCATGGGTATAAACCACAAAAAATCGGTGAAATTGGTAAACGAATAGGTTAAAATTAAAAAAAAATAAAAGAAATTGTAAACTCAGGATAAAAGCGGTTGAAATAGATATTTCTTCGGAATGTTCTGCGTTAAAAAAAATTGTAAAATCAATGGAAAAATTATTTAGATAAAAAAAATGAGTTCAACACAATTTTTTTTGACTAAAATTTGGTTAAGAGAATTGATTAATAAATGGGATAAACCATGAGAAAGGGATGAACTATATGAATGAATTAGTTAAAATAACAAACAAAAAAAACAGTAAACTCAATGTAAAAGCGGGTGAAATCGTTAAAAAAGGGGGGGATAAAATAAAAAAAAAAGTACACTAAATATAAAAGCGGGTGAAATCAATGAAAAAATAGGTTTAGTCGACAAAATGTACATAAAATTATGCAAACATGTAATTTCAGGTTAAAAATACCAAGTAATTATAGTTTGTTTTCAGATTTTGAGTCTTTATTTTTGGTATATACAATCTAAATATTATTTTTTGGTAACATATATTAATTAAAGTGACTTAATAAAAAAAATTTGTAGAATGTCATTAAGACGATAGTATGATAAAAAAAAATAGTAAATGATGATTCGACTAATGTAATTAATTAGTTAGTAACGTGCAACACACATGCACGTTTCTAGTATACAAATTATATGGAAGATTTAGTACTGTTTAAGAATTATCATTTTGTTTTAAATTTTAAATTTTTAAGATTTCTAAATGGTACAAATTCAGTGAGTGGTTTAAAATAAATCATATAAATCTCTTAGTAGGTAGAGGCTTCATATTGATATGAACAAATTGAGCGGTGCTAGGTTCATATTTATAAAATAATACATTTATGTGGACTCTCTTTGTAAAGAGGATTTCGACAGCCTCATCAAAACACATCCTGATTACCTTTTTATTTGATTTATGACAGGGACCTGTTATGGAGGCATCAAGAGAGGTCGCTAGTAAGTTTAGCACAAAAATCGAAAACCTCCCATAATGCATTCTTATCCATATCCTTTTATTTCTGATGAATTTGGATGCTATAAGAACAACTCTAATTTGTCTACATTGCGAAACCTCTGGTATCAAGTCATGTCCCTCTGTTTTGACATAATTCCATTACTCTCCCCTTCCAATCCCTACATCACAACACGAAATAAGTTTATTAAATGTGTTAATCAAGACATATCCATCCACCGCTTTACCCATGTTAAAAAATTCAACATCCGTATTGACTGTTGGGTTGCTGAAAGACATATCAATAATGTCCACAATTGTGTCTCCATGCCAATAATTCCCAAATCATCGAGCTTGATATTGACTTTGATATATGCGACTTATATAGGACATAGACCGACAAATTCTATCGTGAAGTGGATAAGTTTAAGGAATTTCTTTTTTATTTTTCCCATCTTAAAGATAGCTCAGTCAAAGTATTGAATCTTAGAAGAAGTTCCATTAACTATCCTTAATATGTGCTGGGATCATCTGGTTTCCAATCTGCTCAATCATTTTTTTCAATTATTTGAATTTGGTGAATAGGGAAGTTAATTACGTGATTTAGTTATGTGTCAACCTCGAATACCTTAATATACGATACTTTGATATTCCAAAATGTTTAGAGATTTACTCTTTAAAACTTTAGAAATGCGCACTAGAACCTCTTTTTACATCTGAGGTAGTAATTTGTGCACTCATACTACATTCAATTAGCACTGTTAAAGTTTGTCCGGTCAAGTGTTTTTTTGAACCAAGCTTGGTTGTGGCTATGGCGGAATATGACGACGATATAACCCTGGGTAAATGCTCTTATCGTTGTCGTTTCATGTGCTCGTTAGCTAAATTTCAATTTAGTAAACCGAAAAACTTAAAATTGACTAAAATTGGATGAAATCGGATATAATTAGTGAATAAATTAACAAATGGGATAGAATTGACTAAAATATGATTAAATTGAAGAAAATGGGTGAATTAATTAAAAATCGGATAATATCGAGTACAACCAGAGAGAAGGCGTATTGATTATCCATGGGTATAAACCACAAAAAATCGGTGAAATTGGTAAACGAATAGGTTAAAATTAAAAAAAAATAGTAAATGATGATTCGACTAATGTATTAATTAGTTAGTAACGTGCAACACACATGCACGTTTCTAGTATACAAATTATAAAGAAGATTTAGTACTGTTTAAGAATTATCATTTTGTTTTAAATTTTTAATTTTTAAGATTTCTAAATGGTACAAATTCAGTGAGTGGTTTAAAATAAATAATATAAATCTCTTAGTAGGTAGAGGCTTCATATTGATATGAACATATTGAGCGGTGCTAGGTTCATATTTATAAAATAATACATTTATGTGGACTCTCTTTTTAAAGAGGATTTCGACAGCCTCATCAGAACACATCCTGATTACCTTTTTATTTGATTTATGACAGGGACCTGTTATGGATGCATCAAGAGAGGTCGCGAGTAAGTATAGCACGAAAATCGAAAACCTCCCATAATGCATTCTTATCCATATCCTTTCATTTCTGATGAATTTGGATGCTATAAGAACAACTCTAATTTGTCTACATTGAGAAACCTCTGGTATCAAGTCATGTTCCTCTGTTTTTACATAATTCCATTACTCTCCCCTTCCAATCCCTACATCACAACACGAAATAAGTTTATTAAATATGTTATCAAGACATATCCATCCACCCCTTTACCCATGTTAAAAAATTCCACATCCGTATTGACTGTAGTGTTGCTGAAAGACATATCAATAATGTCCACAATTGTGTCTCCATGCCAATAATTCCCAAGTCATCGAGGTTGATATTGACTTTGATCTATGCGACCTATTTTGGATATTGACCGACAAAATCAATCGTGAAGTAGATAAGTTTGAGGAATTTCTTTTTTATTTTTCCCATCTTAAAGATTGCTCAGTCAAAGTTTTGAAGCTTAGAAGAAGTTCCATTAACTGTCCTTAATATGTGCTGGGATCATCTGGTTTCCAATCTGTTCTATCATTTTTTTCCATTATTTGAATTTGGTGAATAGGGAAGTTAATTACGTGATTTAGTTTTGTGTCAACCTCGAAAACCTTACTATACGATATTGTGATATTCCAAAATGTTTAGAGATTTACTAATCAAAACTTTAGAAATGCGCACTAGAACCTCTTTTTACATCTGAGGTAGTAATTTGTGCACCCATACTACATTCAATTAGCACTCGTAAAGTTTGTCCGGTCAAGTGTTTTTTGAACCAAGCTTGGTTGTGGCTATGTCGGAATATTACGACGATATAACCCTGGGTAAATGCTCTTATCGTTGTCGTTTCATGTGCTCGTTAGCTAAATTTCAATTTAGTAAACCGAAAAACTTAAAATCGATTAAAATTGGATGAAATCGGATATAATTAGTGATAAATTAACAAATGGGATACAATTGACTAAAATATGATTAAATTGAAGAAAATGGGTCAATTAATTAAAAATCGGATAAAATTGAGTTCAACCAGAGAGAAGGCGTATTGATTATCCATGGGTATAAACCACAAAAAATCGGTGAAATTGGTAAACAAATAGGTTAAAATTAAAAAAAAAAACAAAGAAATGGTAAACTCAGGATAAAAGCGGATGAAATAGATATTTCTTCGGAAAGTTCTGCGTTAAAAAAAATTGTAAAATCAATGGAAAAATTATTTAGATAAAAAAAATGAGTTCAACACAATTTTTTTTTACTGAAATTTGGTTAAGAGAATTGATTAATAAATGGGATAAACCATGAGAAAGGGATGAACTATATGAATTAATTAGTTAATATAACAAACAAAAAAAATAGTAAACTCAATGTAAAAGCGGGTGAAATCGTTGAAAAAGGGGGCATAAAATAAAAAAAAATAGTAAACTAAATATAAAAGCGGGTGAAATCAACGAAAAAATAGGTTTAGTCGACAAAATGTACATAAAATTATGCAAACATGTAGTTTCAGGTTAAAAATACCTAGTAATTATAGTTTGTTTTAAGATTTTGAGTCTTTATTTTTGGTATATACAATCTAAACATTATTTTTTGGTAATATATATTAATTAAAGTGACTTAATAAAAAAAATTTGTAGAATGTCATTAAGACGATAGTATGATAAAAAAAAATAGTAAATGATGATTCGACTAATGTAATTAATTAGTTAGTAACGTGCAACACACATGCACGTTTCTAGTATACAAATTATAAGGAAGATTTAGTACTGTTTAAGAATTATCATTTTGTTTTAAATTTTTAATTTTTAAGATTTCTAAATGGTACAAATTCAGTGAGTGGTTTAAAATAAATAATATAAATCTCTTAGTAGGTAGAGGCTTCATATAGATATGAAAAAATTGAGCGGTGCTAGGTTCATATTTATAAACTAATACATTTATTTGTACCCTCTTTCTAAAGCGGATTTCGACAGCCTCATCAAAACACATCCTGATTACCTTTTTATTTGATTTATGACATGGACCTGTTATGGAGGCATCATGAGAGGTCGCTAGTAAGTATAGCACAAAAATCTAAAACCTCACAGAATGCATTCTCATCCATATCCTTTCGTTTCTGATGACTTAAGATGCTATAAGAACAACTCTGATTTGTCTACATTGCGAAACCTCTGGTATCAAGTCCTGTCCCTCTGTTTTGACATAATTCCATTACTGTCACCTTCCAATCCCTACATCACAACACGAAATAAGTTTATTAAATGTGTTAATCAAGACATACCCATCCACCCCTTTACCCATGTTAAAAAATTCCACATCTGTATTGACTGTTGTGTTGCTGATAGGCATATCAATAATGTTCACAATTGGGTTTCCATGCCAATAATTCCCAAATCATTGAGCTTGATATTGATTTTGATATATGCGACTTATATAGGATATAGACCGACATATCCTATCATGAAGTATATAAGTTTGAGGAATTTCTTTTTGATTTTTCCCATCTTAAAGACAGCTCAGTCAAAGTTTTGAAGCTTAGAATAAGTTCCATTAATTGTCCTTAATATGTCCTGGAATCTTCTGGTTTCCAATCTGTTCAATCATTATTTTTCGATTATTTGAAGTTGGTGAATAGGGAAGTTAATGACGTGATTAAGTTATGTGTCAACCTCGAATACCTTACTATCCGATATTGTGATATTCCAAAATGTTCAGAGATTTACTCATCAAAACTTAAGAAATGCGCACTAGAACCTCTTTTTACATCTGAGGCAGTAATTTATGCACCCATACTACATTCAATTAGCACTCGTAATGTTTGTCCGGTCATCTGTTATTTTGAACCAAGCTTGGTTGTGGCTATAGTGGAATATGACGACGATATAACCCAGGGTAAATGCTCTTATCGGTGTCGTTTCATGTGCTCGTTAGCTAAATTTCAATTTAGTAAACCGAAAAACTTAAAATCGATTAAAATTGGATTAAATCAGATATAATTGGTGAATAAATTAACAAATGGGATAAAATTGACCAAAATATGATTAAATTTAAGAAAATGGGTGAATTAATTAAGAATCGGATAAAATTGAGTTCAACCAGAGAGAAAGCATATTGATTATCCAAGGGTATAAACCACAAAAAAACGGTGAAATCGGTAAACGAATGAGTTAAAATAAAAAAAAATGGTAAAATCAGGATAAAAGCGGATGAAATAGTAAAATCAATGGAAAAATTATTTAGATTAAAAAAATGAGTTCAACACAAATTTTTTTGACCAAAATTTGGTTACCATGAGAAAGAGATGAACTATATGAATGAATTAGTTAAAATAACAAACCAAAAAAATAGAAAACTCAATGTAAAAGCGAGTGAAATCGTTGAAAAAGGGTGGATAAAATAAAAAAAATATAAACTAAATATAAAAGCTTGTGAAATCAATGAAAAAATAGGTTTAGTCGACAAAATGTACATATTAAATGATATCAATAATGTCCACATCCGTATTGACTGTTGTGCACAATTTTTTAGATAAAGCGGATCAATGGAAAAATTATTTAGAAAAAATAATGAGTTCAACACAAATTTTTTTTGACTAAAATTTGATTAAGAGAATTGATTAATAAATGGGATAAACCATGACAAAGGAATGAACTATATGGATGAATTAGTTAAAATAACAAACAAAAAATAAATTGTAAACTCAATGTAAAAGCGGGTGAAATCGTTGAAAATGCGGGTATAAAATAAAAAAAAATAGTAAACTAAATATAAAAGCGGGTGAAATCAATGAAAAAATAGGTTTAGTCGACAAAATGTACATAAAATTATTCAAACATGTAGTTCCAGGTTAAAAATAACTAGTAATTATAGTTCGTTTTCAGATTTTTGGTCTTTATTTTTGGTATTTACATTCTAAACTTTATTTTTGGGTAACATATATTAATTAAAGTTACTTCATAAAAAAATTGTGTAGAATGTCAATAAGATGATAGTATGATTAAAAAATATTAAATGATGATTTGAATAATATAATTAATTAGTTAGTAACATGCAACGCACATGCACGTTTCTAGTATACCAAAGTATAAGGAAGATTTAGTACTGTTTAAGAAGTATCATTTTGTTTTAAATTTTTAATTTTAAAATTTCTAAGTGCTACTAATTCAGTGAGTGGTTTAAAATAAATAATATAAATCTCTTAGTAGGTAGAGGCTTCATATAGATATGAACAAATTGAGCGGTGCTAGGTTCATATTTATAAAATAATACATTTATTTGCACCCTCTTTGTAAAGAGGATTTCGACAGCCTCATCAGAACACATCCTGATTAACTTTTTATTTGATTTATGGCAGGGACATGTTATGGAGGCATCAAGAATAGCACAAAAATCGAAAACCTCCCATATTGCATTCTCATCCATATCCTTTCATTTCTGACGACCTTAGATGCTATAAGAACAACTCTGGTTTGTCATACATTGCAAAACCTCTGGTATCAAGTCCTGTCCCTCTGCTTTGACATAGTTCCATTATTCCCCCCTTCCAATCCCTACTTCACAACAGGAAATAAGTTTATTAAATGTGTTAATCAAGACATATCCATCAACCCCTTTACTCATGTTAAATAATTCCACATCCGTATTGATTGTTGTGTTGCGGAAAGCCATATCAATAATGTCCACAATTGTGTCTCCATGCCAATAATTCCCAAATCATCGAGCTTGATATTGACTTTGTTATATGAGACCTATATAGGATATAGACCGACAAATTCTATCGTGAAGTAGATAAGTTTGAGGAATTTCTTTATGATTTTTCCCCTCTTAAAGATAGCTCAGTCAAAGTTTTAAAGCTTAGAAGAAGTTCCATTAACTGTCCATAATATGTGCTGGGATCTTCTGGTTTCCAATCTATTCAATCATTATTTTTCGATTATTTGCATTTGGTGAATAGGCAAGTTAATGACGTTATTAAGTTATGTGTCAACCTCGAATACCTTACTATCCGATATTGTGATATTCCAAAATGTTTAGAGATTTACTCGTCCAAACATAAGAAATGCGCATTAGAACCTCTTTTTACATCTGAGGTAGTAATTTATGCACCCATACTACATTCAATTAGCACTCGTAAAGTTTGTCCGGTCATGTGTTTTTTTGAACCAAGCTTGGTTGTGGCTATGGTGGAATATGACGACGATATAACCCAGGGTAAATGTTCTTATCGGTGTCGTTTCATGTGCTCGTTAGCTAAATTTTTATTTAGTAAACCGAAAAACTTAAAATCGCTTAAAATTGGATTTACTCGGATATAATTGGTGATTAAATTAACAAATGGGATAAAATTGACTAAAATTTTATTAAATTGAAGAAAATGGGTGAATTAATTAAAAATGAGTTAAAATTGAGTTCAACCAGAGAGAAGGCGTATTGATTATCCAAAGGTATAAACCACAAAAAATCGGTGATATCTGTAAACGAATGGGTTAAAATAAAAAAAATGGTAAACTCAGGATAAAATCGGATGAAATAGATATTTCAACGGAAAGTTCTGCGATAAAAAAATTGTAAAATCAATGGAAAAATTATTTAGATAAAAAAAATGAGTTCAACACAATTTTTTTTGACTAAAATTTGGTTAAGAGAATTGATTAATAAATGGGATAAACCATGAGAAAGGGATGAACTATATGAATGAATTGGTTAAAATAACAAACAAACAAAAAAAGTAAACTCAATGTAAAAGCGGGTGAAAACATTAAAAAAAGGGGGGATAAAATAAAAAAAAAAATTGTAAACTAAATATAAAAGCGGGCGAAATCAATGAAAAAATAGGTTTAGTCGACAAAATATACATAAAATTATGCAAACATGTAGTTTCAGGTTAAAAAGACCTAGTAATTATAGTTCGTTTTCAGATTTTGAGCTTTATTTATGGTATTTACAATCTAAACTTTATTTTTTGGTAACATATATTAATTAAAGTGACTTAACAAAAAGTTGTGTAGAATGTCAATAAGACGATAGTATGATAAAAAAAATATTAAATGATGATTCGACTAATGTAATTAATTAGTTAGTATCGTGCAACGCACATGCACGTTTCTAGTATACAAAGTATAAGGAAGATTTAGTACTGTTTAAGAATTATCATTTTGTCTTAAATTTTTTATTTTTAAGATTTCTAAATGGTACAAATTCAGTGAGTGGTTTAAAATAAATAATATAAATCTCTTAGTAGGTAGAGGCTTCATATTGATATGAACAAATTGAGCGGTGCTAGGTTCATATTTATAAATTAATACATTTATTTGCACCCTCTATGTAAAGAGGATTTCGATAGCCTCATCATAACACATCCTGATTACCTTTTTATTTGATTTATGACAGGGGCCTGTTATGGAGGCATCAAGGAAGGTCGCTAGTAAGTATAGCACAAAAATCGAAAACCTCCCAGAATGCATTTTCATCCATATCCTTTCATTTCTTACGACTTTAGATGCTATAAGAACAACACTGATTTGTCTACATTGCGAAACCTCTGGTATCAAGTCCTGTCCCTCTGTTTTGACATAATTCCATTACTCTCCCCTTCCAATCCCTACATCACAACACGAAATAAGTTTATTAAATGTGTTAATCAAGACATATCCATCCACCCCTTTACTCATGTTAAAAAATTCCACATCCGTATTGACTGTTGTGTTGCTGATAGCCATATCAGTAATGTACACAATTGGTTTCCATGCCAATAGTTCCCAAATCATCGAGCTTGATATTGACTTTGACATATGCGACTTATATAGGATATAGACCAACAAATCCTATCGTGAAGTAGATAAGTTTGAGGAATTTTTTTTGTATTTTTCCCATCTTAAAGATAGCTCAGTCAAAGTTTTGAAGCTTAGAAGAAGTTCCATTAATTGTCCTTAATATGTGCTGGGATCTTCTGGTTTCCAATCTGTTCAATCTTTATTTTTCGATTATTTGAATTTGGTGAGTAGGGAAGTTAATGACGTGATTAAGTTTTGTGTTAACCTCGAATACCTTACTATCCGATATTGTGATATTCCAAAATGTTAAGAGATTTACTCATCAAAACTTAAGAAATGCGCACTAGAACCTCTTTTTACATATGAGGTAGTAATTTGTTCACCCATACTACATTCAATTAGCACTCGTAATGTTTGTCCGGTCATGTGTTTTTTTGAACCAAGCTTGGTTGTGGCTAAGGTGGAATATGGCGACGATATAACCCAGGGTAAATGTTCTTATCGGTGTCGTTTCATGTGCTCGTTAGCTAAATTTCAATTTAGTAAACCGAAAAACTTAAAATCGATTAAAATTGGATTTAATCGGATATAATTGGTGAATAAATTAACAAATGGGATAAAATTGACTAAAATTTGATTAAACTGAAGAAAATGGGTGAATTAATTAAAAATGAGATAAAATTGAGTTCAACCAGGGAGAAGGCGTCTTGATTATCCAAGGGTATAAACCACAAAAAATCGGTGAAATCGGCAAACGAATGGGTTAAAATAAAATAAAAAAAATGGTAAACTCAGGATAAAATAGGATGAAATAGATATTTCATCGGAAAGTTCTGCGATAAAAAAAATTGTAAAATCAATGGAAAAATTATTTAGATAAAAAAAATGAGTTCAACACAATTTTTTTTGACTAAAATTTGGTTAAGAGAATTGATTAATAAATGGGATAAACCATGAGAAGGGGATCAACTATATGATTGAATTAGTTAAAATAACAAACAAACAAAAAAAAGTAAACTTAATGTAAAAGCGGGTGAAATCGTTAAAAAAGGTGGGATAAGATACAAAAAAATAGTAAATGAAATATAAACACTGGTGAAATCAATGAAAAAATAGGTTTAGTCGACAAAATGTACATAAAATTATGCAAACATGTAGTTTCAGGTTAAAAATACCTAGTAATTATACTTCGTTTTCAGATTTTGAGTCTTTATTTTTGGTATTAACAATCTAAACTTTATTTTTTTGTAACATATATTAATTAAAGTTATTTAATAAAAAAATTGTGTAGAATGTCATTAAGACAATAGTATGATAAAAAAATATTAAATGATGATTCGACTGATGTAATTAATTAGTTAGTCACGTGTAACGCACATGCACGTTTCCAGTATACCAAATTATAAGGAAGATTTAGTACTGTTTAGGAATTATCATTTTGTTTTAAATTTTTAATTTTTAAAATTTCTAAATGGTACAAATTCAGTGAGTGGTTTAAAATAAATAATATAAATCTCTTAGTAGGTAGAGGCTTCATATTGATATGAACAAATTGAGCGGTGCTAGGTTCATATTTATGAAATAATACATTTATTTGCACCCTCTTTGTAAAGAGGATTTCGACAGCTCATTAAAACATATCCTGATTAACTTTTTATTTGATTTATGGTAGGGACATGTTATGGAGGCATCAAGACAGGTCGCTAGTTAGTATTGCACAAAAATCAAAAACCTTCGGTATCAAGTCCTGTCCCTCTGCTTTGACATAGTTCCATTACTCTCACTTCCAAACCCTACATCACAACACGAAATAAGTTTATTAAATGTGTTAATCAAGACATATCCATCAATTCCTTTACCCATGTTAAAAATTTCACTGTATTGACTGTTGTGTTGCGGAAAGCCATATCAATAATGTCCACAATTGTGTCTCCATGCCAATAATTCCCAAATCATCAGGCTTGATATTGACTTTGATATATGTGACCTATATAGGATATAGACCGACAAATTCGATCGTGAAGTAGATAAGTTTGAGGAATTTCTTTTATATTTTTCCCATCATAAAGATAGCTCAGTCAAAGTTTTGAAGCTTAGAAGAAGTTCCATTAACTGTCCTTAATACGTGCTGGGATCTTCTGGTTTCCAATCTGTTCAATCATTTATTTTCGATTATTTGAATTTGGTGAAGAGGGAAGTTTATGACGTGATTAAGTTATGTGTCAACCTCGAATACCTTACTATCCGATATTGTGATATTCCAAAATATTTAGAGATTTACTCATCAAAACTTAAGAAATGTGCACTAGAACCTCTTTTTATATCTGAGGTAGTAATTTGTGCACCCATACTACATTCAATTAGCACTCATGTGTTTTTTTGAACCAAGCTTGGTTTTGGCTATGGTGGAATATGACGACGATATAACCCAGGGTAAATGTTCTTATCGGTGTCGTTTCATGTGCTCGTTAGCTAAACTTCTATTTAGTAAACCGAAATACTTAAAATCGATTAAAATTGGATTAAATCGGAGATAATTGGTAAATAAATGGACAAATGGGATAAAATTGACTAAAATTGGATTAGATTGAAGATAATGGGTGAATTAATTAAAAAGGGGATAAAATAGAGTTCAACCAGAGAGAATATGTATTGATTATCCAAGGGTATAAACCACAAAAATGAGTGAAATCGGTAAGCGAATGGGTTAAAAAAATCGTTAACTCAGGATAAAATTGGATGAATGGATATTTCTTCGGAAAGTTCTGCGATAAAAAAAATGATAAAATCAATGGAAAAATTATTTAGATAAAAATAATGAGTTCAACACAATTTTTTTTGACTAAAATTTGGTTAAGAGAATTGATTAATAAATGTGATAAACCATGAAAAAGGGATGAACAATATGAATGAATTAGTTAAGTGATTTAACCGTTTTTCATATGATTTGATTAAATCAATAATGAGTTTTACGGGGTTAGGTTTATATGTGTTATTAGGCCTAGTTACTTTATTCTGGATGAGTCAATCTCAAGAAAGAACAATATGTAAAGAGCAAATAAGAACACAAGATGATGAATATTGAATATAGTATTGCAAAAGTTTTTCTATAAATTTATTATCAGATTGCCCAAGTATGGAGGTGTAAGTTCTGAATTGTTGTTTTTTTCCTGTAATACAATGTTGATCTAGGTATTTATAAGATGTAAACCCTAAGCATACAAGGAAACAGAATCCTACTAGGACTCGGCATATCTATCCTTCTTGAGTCCGGATTGTAGTCTGGTTCGCCCATGAGAATCGTTTTTGATCGGGGCGATGGATGATCCCGAATGAGCTTGTATGGTCGAACCAATCTGAGTATTATATAGGGTGTAAAATAGCCCCCATCAGTACTCCCTCATTTCTTCGAGCGCATTCGTAGTAGAAGCTCGTAGAAGTAGAAGGTGTCATACGACTGTCTTTTCTATGAACTGTGCCTCGTTAAAAACCTTACTTGGAAAAAACCCAGTGGGAAAAAATCCTAATCAAGGAAAAGAGTGCTACATTTCATAGATAGTCGTTTAATTATTTCTGAACTGTAGCGTTGTTTCATTTCGAGGAGGCGGTTTTTCTTCATTGGTTGGCGGGAGTATGATTAGTCACAAAGATTTTAAACGTCTTTTCGACCTTTTATATAAATAGGCAATCACTGTTTCACCTATTTTTAACTTTCCACCTCCCATTTTCTCGCAGTAATTTTCTTACTCGATAATTCTTCCAATATATTGTATTCATCGACCATTTATTTTCGAGGATTTAAATAACATGGCCTCCATTTCGAAGAACCCCTCCTCTTCTTCTGTTGAACAAGTCTCTCCTGTTATCTATGCGGGGGCTTCTCCTAGCCCTCCATCAGTACAGATAGGAGTATCTGAGATAATTATTCCTGACAAAGACACTTTTAAAGTGTGGATCATATCTGACGCCGAGGTCGCGGCCAAGGCTAAGAAAGGCAAGGGTTCCGCTCCCCAAGTTTCTGATCCGATCGAGAACCTTTCATGTGCGTATACCGATGAGACTTTCCATGAGGTCACGGGTAATTATGCAAAATATTTCCCATAGGGTTCTGATATTATTCTTGCATCTCCTTCTGATAGGGTTACCTCTCCGCCGGAAGGTTGTTAGGCTTTTTACACTGCCCATTTCAATCATGGTCTCCGTCTTCCTCTGTCTGCCTTATTATTTGATACTTTAAGGATATTCAGCGTCTCTTTGACGCAACTGGTTCCCAATTCCGTAGCTTTTGTTGTTTGTTTTTCTGTCCTGATGATTGCAAAAGGGTTTCAACCTTCTCTTCGTAATTTTACTCAGTTGTTTCATTTCAATATTTCTAGTTCTCCCAATCACGGAAACTTTTTTGCTAGTCAAAAGTCTAGTCGACCTATTTTTGATTCCCCCGTTTCAAGCAATCCTGCTTGGAAATCTCACATTTTCTTTGTACGTCCCCCTTCGTATCTTGTCTTAGCAGATGGTTCTACCAAGCCATTCTCGTGGGATCATGATTCTAAGTGAATTTCTGGTGGTCGCTCCGTTACGGGCAACTTTATTCTCGACGATCCAAAGTTAGTGGATGAGATAGTGGAGATGAGTGCTGACAAGTACCAATGTGCCCTTCTTATTGGAGAGGCCTTTCTTCCTAAGGCGGGCCTGAGTCCTCACACCTCTCCTATCTCTTCTTCCTCACAGTCGCTTAGTAAGCGTTATATATCATTATTGCATTTACTTTATATTTTCTTTGAGTAGTTTATTTAACGGGAGTTTGTTTTCTTCAGTTTCCATGGTAGAGAATTCACGACACTCTTCAAAAGGAAAAATGGTTATGTCAAAATCCACCAAAACAGTGGAGAACCATCCAATCGAACAAAGAGTGTCAAAAAAGAGAAAATTAGATTTGGGCCACGATTATGATGATAGAGAGGAATCTCCAGATTCTTCTCAAGAAACTCCTCTCCAACCTTCGCCTTCACATACTCCGGATCATCCAAGGACTGGACAGGGTTATCCTCCTCTCCAGCTCAGAACTTCGCTCGGTATCCGTGGTTGTCGCAGCTGATCAATGCCCCATCCTACCGACACGCCAGTTAAAAGGAGAAAGCAATACTATGGTCGCTCCGGTGAGGACCTCTCTTTGCTTGACGAACAGCACTCGAAGCCTACTGTCGTTGAGATGATCGAAGATCATTTATAGGGAAAGAGGGCGGCTGGTTACCCCGAGAATGATTCTTTGATCCATGACGAGAATGAGAACGCAGTCGATAAGGCTACCCGTATCCTTCTCTCTGGTGTTTTCACACGTGACATCAATAAGTTTCTCCGTAAGGATCCCTTGGAGAAGTTACAGAAGGCTTCTCGTTATGCCGCGAAGGTATATTATATTACATACACTTCTTCTTAACTTTCTTAATGGATTTTCTACTCATCGATTTATTCTTATGATTTCCTCAGACTAGTACTTGTCTGATGTCATACGATTACGAAGCTGCTCTTTGGAAGCAACAATGTGAATTTCTTGAGGAAAGGAATAAGGCATTGCTTCAGAAAGCTCCTGCTTCAGAGGCTGGTCTTTCTATGTCCTCCTCCCTTCCACTTCCAATCAGAGATTCTCATCTTATGGGGATCGATGACCCCGAAATTTTAAACAATATTTTTTGGAGACTTCTCGCGTCCAAGAGTGGGCTAACCAGCTGGGTAAGGAGCTGGGAAATTTTCAAATTTAAAGTACTACTCGTATCAGCGAGCTGGAGTCGCAGGTCGCTAGTCTTTAGGCTTCCTTGGACGAGTATGAGAAGGATCTTCCTCTTAGCGGACTTACTGATCGATACGGTAGAAATCCCGACGAGAAAGTGATTCGGGCATTCCTTAGTTCCCCGGTCCATACCACTCTGGTGTACCAGAAAGTCGGTCCACTCCTTGAAAGCACTTTCAAGAAAGCGATCCATCAGATGGTCACTATGGGATTGATTGAAGACCGCCGGAGGGAGTATTTCAGGGCCACGCATGTTAGCCTCAATCGTTATGGCGAGGAGTATTCTTCATCCGATCTGCCTAGTGTTAAATACCAACATCTTCCATTGGCTCATCTGGTCGAGGAGTTTGGAGAACCTCTGCCAATTCCTTCTTCAGACATCCAGCCCGAAGTTGACAATAATTTTGCTGATCAAGAGAGTGAGGAGGAGAGTCCTGAAGTTGTGAATAATGCAGATGATGAAGGAGGAACGACTGGCGATCCGGATGTTCCGGCTGGCGATCAGGTCGTGCTAGGGAGCGACCAAAGGACTTTGGATAGTGGCAAAAAACAACCTTTGATTATTACTGTATAATTTGTAATATTACTTTTTTATCCTTTTGAATAAGACGATTTGTATTCTTCATGCGTGATGTTTCAACTTCTCCATTAATTAAGATAATTCAGACATAAATCTTTAACTCAGGCGTAATCATTATGTTTTATGTCTTTTCGAATTCGTATGATTGTTCATTGGCTAGGTTCTATGTTTCGCGCCCGTCCTTAGGGTCTGTCGCGTCTTTTCATTCAGTATAAATACACACGGTAAAAAGTTTACTCGCTATTCACCGCTCTTACTCAATTCCGATAGAATATTCTCTCAAGGAAGGTCGATAAGCTTTCTCGATAGTTAAAATCATTTTTTAATTTCCGAGTATGAGTAATCTCTTCGGTAACACCTCAAAGCGTTCTTCACGTGATAATACCAGAAACCTTAAGCCTAAGAGATCACGCAATGAGGGGCCCTTGCCGGATTTTCCTTGATTCCAGAACATTAAAAGGTCGGGGACTCAGACTTCTGTAGTCCATTCCGAACGTTTGGCCGATGTGAATATTAGCTCGGAGCCTTCTCAACAAAATCCTATCGTCTCTTCTGAGTTTGAAAGGAGACTTTCCCCTGGTCGGGTTCCATTTGGGGATATGTCCAACATGGAGCAGTCCTTGAATATTCCTGTTTCTTCCACTGTCCTTTCTTCCGAGCATAGCTTGCATGAGTATGCTCATGATAACCCAATCCTGTCCTCTTCTGCTACTGAACTGGTTGTTGGTGAAGGCCAGGGGGACGTTATTGTGGGAGCGGGTAGCGGCGGTCCCTTCTTGAATCCATCTTTGTCACAATCTGTGACCCAGGGTTTTCCTGACTTTTTACTTAATGATACTACTGTTATGGCTACTTCTTTTGAAGCTGGTGGTTCTTCCGGAGGTCGGGCTGGACCAATGTCCGGTCGGCGGACCGTTATCTCTTATTCGGGGAAAGAAACTTCAGTAAGTCCCAAAGAGAGGGAATCCCCGCGTGTGTTGGACGATCGTTGTATCCTTGAACAAGTTAGGGATATAACGGAGTCAGAAACTCCTCTTCATGATAAGATCCCCCTTAATAGTCGACTGCCTGATTCTTGTGAACCTCATGCTTTGTCTTGGGATTTGGGTCTCAGTACCATTTTGCCCGGTGAGCTGAAAAAGCATGAGGGTACTTCCAATCTTCGCCTCGTTCAGTCCCTTGTCAAACTATTTGAGCAGGTATCCATCTTTCCGAATTTATTCTTGTATTACCTTGGATTACTTTGTTACATACGAGTTCTCTCTTTTTCAGGGAAAATATTATGCTCTTCAACTGGGTGTTCAAGGCGATGAATCGCTTGGACTCGGAGACCGCGAAGGTCGAGGGGCAGGCTCTCCAAATTAGGCTACTTAATGATGATCTTCAGAAATTACGTGAAGAAAAGTTAGCTCTTGAGAAGGAGATGGATGATCAGACCCAGTTGAACGCCCATTTAGAGGAGTCTCGTCGGCATGCATATGAGCAAGGTTATGATGCTGGTTATTAGAAGCGTCAGGAAGAGTTGATGGCGTTTCTGGATACTGCTACTCCTCGGAGGGGTGCTTTTTCTAGTCGACCCGGCGATGGCAATCAGTCTTGATGACCTGTCTAATTGTCCTGCTTCTTTATTTTATTTTATTTTATTTTTTTATTTAGAGTATGTTGGCTGGAACCAATATGTGGTTATTTGCCTAAATATTATGCTGTATAAATTTAATGACAATTTCACTTTTAGTTTAGTAAATTGCCTTGATTATCTTAGCAAGTAGATGAGTTTAGACTTAATATATCTTTAACTCAATACCGTTATAATCAAATACAAATATCTTCAGTAAGTAGGTGATTCGCATTTAGAAATCATTAGAGACTTATCTGATATTGACTTGAGGGCGATCAGCTTTGTCTGAAAGAGTGGTTTATGGCTGCCGACCAGCCGCGAGTATTTTCAGAATGTAAGTAAATAAGCAAGTAAATAAGTTCATTGATTGACTATGCACAATCCTTAGTCAATTCCTTCAGTCGCCTTGGACATCATAAATTGTTGATTGTTCGAAAAGGAATATTTCTCTAAACTTCTTTCTTGTATTCAGCTTTCAAAGAACTGTAAGCTTATTACGCTTGTCGATGATCGATCAGTCACCGTTATAATTTTTATCTGTTATGAAGTGCTATATAAGGGCTTTACTGCAACTTTTCTTTAAGCATTACTTTTCCTTATAATTGAATCTCTTAGTAGAGCTCATCTGCCACCTTTTTTAATTCCAAGTTTTTGTGTACTGATTGCGAGCTTCATTTTTCTCAAATAAAACAACCAGTGTACCAACATGTCAAATCTTTGGTATGGGAGGAATTGAAAAATGTAGAACCATTAGTTAGATGCGGCTTATTAAGACCTCCTTAAGCAATTCTTTGATATATGAGGCAGTGACAAATTTGTATGCCTTAACAGGGACGACTGTCTCTTCTACTAGTCCGTCAGATTTCTTGGACTCTAAGAGGGAAGCTGGATTCTATGTCGTCAGGCTCTTATTTGTCGTCAAAACGATCAACTATTTTGTCCACCTGCTTATAGATCATTTATTTTTGGTAGAAATAATTATTCCTCGTTGTAAATCTCCTTTTCTTAAGGACTATGTTCGTCGGTCGAGCATTCTTCGTAAAGTTCCAAGTTGTCTCTCACTGAATCCATTGGAACATATATGTATTTTCCATTCTGGTCGTTTCGATCTTGATACTTCATTCTCATCGAGCAGTTTTATCGACAATCCTAGAGCCGTTCCATATTACTCGCATTAAATTCGGGAAGTAAAAAAGTCGTATTCTCATCCCTTGATCAGATTTCTATCCAACCATAGGATTAACTTAAAAATTTCCCTATAAATAGACATCCAGTTTCTTCCCATATCTATCCATACCGTGCAAAATGGAGATATCAGCTTCTTTGGGTTTTACTGTTGAGTCTTTAACAAAAGAACATTACTTGTAGAAAAATCTATTCATGTAGTATTTGATGAACCAAACCAATCTTCTGAAAATAATCAAAGTACTAATCCAAATATGTCTGCTGATTTTCAGAAATTGAGTGTTGAAAGGAAAGAATAATATGTACCCATCATACTACTTGATCTCAACTCAACTGCTAGCTCAAGTGCTGTTCAAAATCGATCTGCTGATTTTCTAATAGACAAGTTGCCAACAGCTGACAGACCAGAGACTGTTTAACAAACTACAAATGTTCAACATACTACTACTGGAACTCCAACAGTAGTGTTGCAAGATCAATCAAAAGGACAACATCCAGATTTGCAACCTGATCTCAGATGGCTCAGAGATCACCCACCTGATCTAGTGATTGGTGATCCTTTGGACAGAGTAAAGACTAGAAGAGTTGATTCAAATGAAGCTATGTTTGTCAGCTTCCTATCCCAAGTTGAGCCAAAACAAGTTGAAGAAGCTCTTAGTGACTCTCACTGGATTGAAGCTATGCAAGAAGAGCTGAATCATTTTGAAAGGAATGAAGTATGGTACTTAGTTCCTAGACCAAGTATCATAACCCGTTTTCGTGACATGTTGCATGTGGGTGTATGTGCATATATTATATTGGGCACTGCGTGCTTTGCATTCATTAGTTACTAGATAATATTATTTTATATGGTTTAAGCCATAATTATGTGTTATATGACTTCATTTACATGTTCATGTGAGTTGTTAAACTCAAAGTGTGGATCTACAAGTTTTTCGGGGCTTTGTGAACCAAATTTGAAGCCCTAACTTCAGAAAATCATAATTAATTCATACGACCTCGGAATTAGGTGATTCAAAAGGCTAACTTGCCTAATTTTTCATGATCTAGCTAATGGAAGAGATTTTGATTGCTTTTTGTTCAGTAAAATATAACAAACTAGCCCTGGACAGAATTGAAAAGGCTAGGCAATCTAGAAGGGTCAAAATGGTCCTTTCTCATTTCCACTCACTTATCCTCTATAAGATTGTCTTCAAACTTATTTCCAAATCATATAGAAATAGAGAAAACACATTCAGGTCTTCTTGGAGGGTTTCAATACATCAAAACAATTGTTAAGAAATCAAGAAAAATCGGTTACGGTGTCGGCTTTGACCAAAGTTGCTTCTTGTGTCTTCGTCTTCAAATTGCACCGATTATTTTCTCTTGTAAGTGATGTTGTTAACTTCTAAGATTCATCCATGTTTATGGATAATTAAGATTAATTCATGGGGTGGTTATATACTTGTTATAAATTGTTCTAGCTTGGTACTATGTAGAAGTTATGGCTATAATTGTGAGTTTTCCCATGGATGTATTATAGGTATGGGCTGATTTTATAAGGACTTTATGGTTATGTTTTAGGAATATTTAGTAGGATCTATTGTGACAAATTGAGCTTCCTTGACATATAAAACATTGGTGAAATTGTTGGACTAGTTTTAATTGACTAGTTTTATGAAATTATGCACATATCATAGTTATATGTACATGGAACATTAACTTGTCATTGCTGGAAATTAGTGTTCAATTTCTTGATGTTCTTGGGTGGCTTATTGCTATATAGAACAATAACTTGTACATATGAGATATTGTTATTTGGTGATGTATTGATTATTGATATAATTAGGCATATGGAATTCATCCATGTACTTTACCTTGGATGAAATTGGTTTTATAGTTCATTGATACATCATATGGAAACCATGGTTTTATTTGTGCATACTCGAGGTGATGGTTTTTTTGTGGAGCCTAACCGACCCTTGATCGTTGGCTACTGATCTTACGTGTTTTCGCTTATCCGATCTAATTTGTGTAAAATGCCATGCTAATGCTTGTAAGCAGAAATAAAAGATCAATAGTATTGTATTCGGAATAACTGAGTACAAATTACAAGTATCGAGAGTCCTATCCGAGCATTATGGGATGCCGTACAAGCTAGAGGGTGAAATACATATAAATTGCCTATACTATTCTTCCTAAGTAAGTCCGAGCAGCTGCCTCGGAGGAAGAGCACCTGGGAAGTTGTCTCTCGTCATAAATGCTTGGGGTATTTATAGCTGAGATAATGGGCTTTCTGACACACTTGCAAGAGTACTTTTCTGGCCTGCTGGCTTGGGCCTGGGCTCGGCCCAATAGTAACCTTCGACCTTGGATTTTCTTTATTAGCTCGGAACAGTTCACTATATACCCCGGTTCGGTTCGGCACTTTTGGGACGGAAACTGGTGTTGTTCGATCCACATCGAGCTAGCAAGAATAGGGGATCCAAATTACCCCTCATCAATACTCCCCCCCTTCTCGAGCGTAAAGTGGAGCTTGCGCTCGAAGAAGTTTAAGCTAGGTTGAACGCTGGGGTGAGATGAGCCGTTCAGAATATGTTTCGGGTATGCCTCATTAAAAACCTAACTCGGAAAAACCCTTTGGGATAAAAACCGAGCTAGGGAAAAAAGTGCATATATAGGAAACAATATAACGGCGTGTCGAGATGATAACCTCGTCGTCCATCGTTTGCGTAGGACCTCTAGATCGGAATTTTCCTTATTGTATATTACTGTGATGCTTCATTCAATTGCTTAGCGAATGCTTCATTCAATTCCTTAGCGAATGTTTTCTTAATTTTCCGACCACAACACAAAGGATCAACGGAATACCATAGGAACAATTTCCAAGGAACATACCCCAATTTTGGAAAGTGGGGGATCAAGAATGCAATTCTCAGAAAAATAACTTTAAATTTTTACCTAGTGTAAGTTCAACCGTCGCGGTTACTCGGGGACCTGTTTGCAATTTTACCTTTTTAACCCCGTATATATATGTTGACTCGTTGACAAATTACTTACAAATCACATACTTTCTTGAGCTCGGAGCATTCGGGTCGAAAGAGCATCTGCTTTAGTATAATCGTTTCCCAATCCATAATGTCAAGTTCCAGAAATTCGAGGGGCAAGAACAAGGTCGGAGAGAATCAAGAATCCGACCCTCTGTTAAAGCTTGTGGATGATTACGAGGATGGAGAGTTTCATCTAGAAGATGAGGATGCTGGTCCGACCGCAGATCTAGAGGAAAATGTGGTCGAGAAGCTTAGCATCGGCGAGGGAGCCTTTGTCAGGATTTTTAAACATACGCTTCCTTCTTACACCGCCATCTTAAACAGGTTAGAACTTCCTGCCGATCAAACTTCCTGTTGTTTTTCCAAAAAGGATCGTGTTTATCTTGAGGTGGAGTTCGGGAAATTTCTACCTAAGGGTTTTTCGATCGTCATTCCCTCTTACACCGAGCGTGTTACCGAGCCTCCAGCTGGGTGTCAAGCCTTATACAAGAAGCAATTTTCTTGTGGCTTGCGTATTTCGTTTATTCCCCTTATCCGAAATATCTTGACTTTCTTTTCGCTTTCCCCCGCCCAGCTTCTCCCTCATTCTATCGCGTATATTGTAGCGTTCAGCACTCTTATGGAGGCCAAGGGGAAAGAGGCCTCTTTTAGTAATTTTTGGCAAATATTTCGAATGGACCTGTGCAAGTGTTCGAATGTAGGGTTTGTGTCCATCCGCCAGCGGTCGAAGCAGCCTTTTCTTACGAATATAACAACGGAAAAGAGTAAAGGTTGGAAGAGGAGGTTCTTTTTTGTGAAAGGCCCTGATGTTCCAGTATCAGAAGGTAGCTCGAAGACCCGACCATATCGATGGGATGGCGTAAATTCTTGGTCATACGGTCGTCGCAGGATTAAAGATAAGCTCAACCACCGTCTTTCCGATGAATTTCTCGAGCAGTTACGGTCCAATCCTTACCAAACCATGCTTCTAGTTCAAGAAGGTGTTTTGCGGTTGGCTGGGTTGAGCAAATGTGAGTATCCTGCCCCAATGATCAAATACTCTTACCCTTTACCCAATCAATCCTTCGAAGGGTCCCTTCAGCCGCTCGGCGACTTGCCTGCTTCTGCTGCTCCGCCCCTCGCCCCTCTTTCTTTGAGTATGTTTTTAGTTTCTTCATATTTCAAGGTGTGATAGATTAATTCTTCTTGTTTAAAATCATGTATACCTTGTGTTTCCTTTGCAGGCCGGATTGTTGAGAGGTTTCGACTGTCCACTGCTGGCTCGGTTGGAGATATGCCATCCTACTTCGAGCCATTACCATATACATCGAAAAGAAGAGCGGATGCAAGTAATTTAGGCGGAGATTCAATTGATATACCAATTATACTTCCCGATCTGAGAGGGCTTGGTACTATGAGTTCCTTGAATTCTGCCACTGCTGGACCTCTTAGAAGTCTGTTCTCCCCTGATACTTCTACTCTTTCGTCCGTTGGTTATAGTCAACATTCCTGGAACCCTATTCTGGGTGTTCAGGAGTATGAGAAGCTCCTGAGTCGAAAGAGGAATGCTGACCATCCGGGACCCTCGAGGAGGGTAAAACCCTTTGGTGTGAGTTCTAACTCGGTTCCATGTCGAGAGGGTAGGTCGGAGCCAGATGTGGCAGATTTCATGGACGAACATTTCCGCGGTAGCAGGGCTGCTGGATACCCTGAAGACGGGACTATTCAAACCGATCTGGATTCAGGTGGTGAGAATGAATTCGACAAAGCCACTAGAATTTATATGGCTGGTCGGTTTAAGCGGGATATGTTGCTTCAAATCATCAAAGGTAGTTTTGAGGTTCTGAGTGATTTCTCTCGGACGTATCATGAGGTAAGAATTTGTCTTTTGACTATTTCTTCTTTCTTTAGATTCTCTATCATTTACTGATAACCGAAGTTTTCTCATAGGTCGGGGATTTGTTCGCTCTTCAGAACTATCGATTAGCATTGCTAGAGTAGGAGTCGCGGATGCTCACGATGCATACGCACAAATTTTCGTTGATAACCAAACCCTTCGATCTCAACTGGCAGAGAGCCAACGAGAATTGTCTCAAGTAAAGAAAGAGCTCGAGAAAACAAGTATGAAACATTCCTCATCTGTGGAAGAGGATTTGTTATCATCCGTTAAAGAGAAAAGTGCCCTCGAGGAAGAGTTCAAGAAAGTAAAAATCGAACTTGAGCAAGCGAAGCAAGATTCCGAGCGAGCATATGCCCAAGGCCGGGAAGAGGCTGTGATTCCAGCCATACGAGAATTTTTGAAGTCCCCTGTCCTAGATCCTTTAGTTCAAAGGAGAATGGGAGGGATTCTACAAAGGGGTTCAACAACTAGTTTCGGCCAAGAAAATTCCAAATAACATGGACGAATATTTTCAATATATGAACCCTTATAAGAATGCTGAAGGGAAGGACTATAAAGCTTCCTCTTTACCCAAGGCAGATATGAATTAGCAGGATCATCATTTAGCCCCCTTAGTTGAGGAGTTTGTCATTCGATGCCTAACCCGGATTTGCTCGAGCGGTCCGACAACAATCATCAATCTGCCTCAGGAGAACACGAAAATGTCAACATAGAGGACGGATCGGACGAAGAAGATGATCGACCCTCTGATTAGACCGTTCCATTAGGCAGCGGTGATGAAGATGGCGGTGTTCCGAACGCTGGGTTTAAGCGTGATGGGGGGAACGATTCATAGCCTTATAGTAAGGACTCAAATGTGTATATGCATGTAATTCGTTTTTTTTTTTTTTTTTTTTTTTTTTTTTTTTTTTGTAATCGGATTTGTTTCCTTTACGATCTGGTTCGCATGACTTGTAAATTCTTATCTTACAAAACTTTTGACATCATTTGCTTTTCGAAGTTCGATATCTTTTCGCACTCTATGCTCGAAACTTATTTATTCCAAATGGAATCTTTCTAGAAAGTCGCGTCGATCCACTACTGTAATCATAGGGCGTAGCGCCTATAAATATGAGGATCTCTTCAAATTATTTACACGACACCTTTGTTTACAGAGATCGGAGCTCTTCCTCTATATTCTGTATTTTTCAAATCTCTTAACTCACTTCCCGTTTATCATGGAAGAAATACTGGGCAAGGCTATCAACCCCAAACTACTAATTGGCGGTTCGAAAAACAAAATTCTGTCCAAAGAGCAAAAACCAGCCAAGGAGGCCAAACCCTCCAAATCCTCTTCTAAAACCTCCGTGTCCTCTCCCAAAGCTCCTAAGGGAGGGGAAAATAAGAAAGAGAAAAGCGCTTCGACGGGGTCACTCCCATCGAGGCTTTGCAGAAGCTTGCTATTGGTAACAAGCCATCATCTGATGATTCTTCAGCCGTCCCCCCCACAGGAGGTTTGAGCAAAAGACCTAAGTTGGATATTGGTGGAGAAGCTTCTGCTGAATCCTTGAGAACTGATAATCTTTCCGAACCCCGAGTTGACTCCGCTCCTCCGATAGTAACTCCTTCCCGCCTAAGGAGTCGAAAGACGGGTCCATATCTAAGGCTGATCCCATAGATAGTCTGTTGCGGGTTGACCTTACTTCTTCTGAAACCGACATGTCCAAGGAGAGAAATTTAGAAGAGTTGTTCCAATCTGGGCCGCACTTTCTGTTTCAGGTGTTATAATCTCTCTCTCTCTCTCTTTTTTTTTTTTTTTTTTTTTTTTTTTTTTTTTTTAACTTATCCGAACCTTTAATAGGCCGGACAAGATTTTCTCGAACTCAAAACGTTTGCTGAGCGGGAAACAAATCGGCATGCTGCTATCTCCCTCGAGCTGGAGAAGAAGAAAACCGAATTCGACCGTGTCTTTGAGGAGAAGCTTGCTTTAGAGAGAGAGAAGGCTGCTAAAGATCAGGTAGAAGAAATCCACAAGAAAATGAGTGAGGAGCTCGAGAAACTGAAAAGTCTTCACGAGCAGGAGAAACAAGACTTCGAGCGCCGTGAAAAAGAGGCTTACGACCGTGGATATGAGGCTCGTAATGCTGAGCTTCAGAAGATTTTCTCCGACAATAAGCTTCTCTAGATGTTGTCTTTTATTTTCCCAGACTTGCTGTACGGCTATACTGCTTTATTTCTGTGTAATCATGAATACTTCCTGACATTCTTATCCCCTGTGGTTTGTAATAATTTATTTATTTATTTCTCGGATTGCATGCTCTTGTATGATTTGATGTGTTCTTTTCATTTGTACTTTAGCCTGCTTTCTTTGTTCGAACTTGTGATCTCGACCGTCGGGATCCTTGATCTTCGATCTTCGTATATTAACTTCGCTTATTTCCAAAATCAGATTATCTTCTTTTCCCGCTCAAATTCTCAGGAAGCGTAACAGTCTTTTGATCTTGATCGTTCCTTTTGTTTTCTGCTAACCGTAGGATTTCTTAAAGTTGCATCTATAAATGGGGTCTTTCATTTTGTATCCTTAGAAAATTATTTGAAGGCAGATTCCTTCGACCATGCTGATTAACAGATCTTGTTGCATGGCTCAACATTTTGAATTTCGAGTTAGGACCTACTTTGCAGATTATAGGTAGATTAGTACTTTTACTTCGACTAGGATACCTGCAGGCGAACGCTATCCCGACCTTGGAGGCCAATAAGCCTCATTGCTGACCACCCACGACCCAGGTAGCTCCCGCGACCTTTTGTGGATTAGGGGAGGCTCAAGCATCAAGTTTCTCAAGGGTGTTCGGCGGTTTGTTTGGTTCTTCCTCGAAGATGTTAGGGGTGGTGCTTCGAGGATCGAGGTCCTCATAAAGTATTCACGTTACACCTAGAAAAATATGCATTACCCCTCTCCTCTTTGAAAAATCATAAATAAAGATAAAAGGCTGTTGGCTTGACAGGCTCCTCATTTTTGAGTAAGGACATTATCGTCCGCCGAAAATTTCATAGGATTGCCTGGTCATGAAGGTCTTCTCACGTTCGGATATAGAGATTAGTTTTTGTCGATATTTGTAGGATTGTAAAATGTACTAGTATCAAAAGATTGGCTTGATATGTAATAAGAGTTGATATTTTTGTAATTTGTAATTGCTTGACATATCAAACTTCGGAAATCATAGTCTTTTGATTAACCTTTGCAATCGTTCTTAGATACAGTACTTTATCGATCTTGGTCATTTTTAGGCTTGTTACTGATGATGCTTTCTTTAACAGCTATACTTAGAATTTTTCTTTGTGGCTTTCTTCGATGACCGGAATTGAGATTACAATAAATCCGAGCAGGACTAATTTTGACATTTTCTTCATTTACCCAAACGGTTCCTTAATTCTCAGGAAACGAAACGGTCGGCGTATTTATTGCTTGTATCTCAGCCGTTAGTTCTAATAAAATCTGAGTCGTTGATCGCCCTTTCCTTTTACTATATATAGTTCCGTAGTTACCTTCATATTTTTACGTTTCTGTAATTGTTTTGATCGACTGTATGATTGAATTTTTACTTCCTTTGACCATTATGTTTTGCTTCTCATCCCCGATAATATGGTTCGAGGTTCGGGTTCGAACTATCTTCCTTTATTACTTTGGCTGCCTTCAATGGCGACTTATTTCGACTAGGGTATTGACAGACGAAAATAATTGCGACTGGGGTACCGGCAGGCGACCAGCTCTCTCTGATTCCATCCATTTAAGGCCGGTTCGAATTCATGTATCCTGTCGCTCCACCCAGTCGGATAGTGGGTCAACTCGTGGAAGGATCTTTAAGGTTTTGATCTCAACTTCTTCAAGATGCTTCCGGAGCTGGTTCACAGTATTCCGACTCGGGTTAGTGCGTACGGGGATCGATGAAGACTCCCCTCGTGCGCCGGTCCTTCATCAGTGGATCTTTTAAGCATTGGCATAGCCGTCATTATTTACTGATGAAGACTGAAGATCGGTTAATAGTCCGCGGGCATGCTCCGATCCGTTCTCCTCCGCTCCTTTTTGAATTTGAAGACCTTCAACTCTTTTGTGACACCTGTAGTAGGATATGATAAATGTAATCCTTTTTCTCTTTTGAGTTCGAACTTCATCTATGTATTCGTAGAAAAAATACTCGTAAATGTACTGAAGATTTTATGAATGAAAAATTTTCTTCTATATCGTTGTCGATACTTTTAATTTCGACCTCTGTAACTCGCCACTTTTGTGAGATAATTTGAGAGCTATAATAGGTTTGAATTTTCATTTCTGTAATATTTGAACCTTCCTTGAGATATCTTCCATAGTTTAGATTTTTCTCGGACTATGGATCTTTCACCTTTAGTCGACTAAATAATCATGGAGAAATAATATTATAGAACTTAGATCGAGCTTGAATGTACTTTAGACCTAAGTGGCATAGCAAAGGCTTTCACCCTTAGTCGAATGAATAATCTTGGAGAAATAATATGATAGAACTTAGATCGAACTTGAATGTACTTTAGACCTAAGGGGCATAGCAAAGGCTTTCACCCTTAGTCGAATGAATAATCGTGGAGAAATAATATGATAGAAGTTAGATCGAACTTGAATGTACTTTAGACCTAAAGGGCATAGCAAAGGCTTTCACCCTTAGTCGTTTTCGAGGGTCTTAGAAACAGCTTTCACCCATTTAATAATTTCGACCTAAGGGGCGTAGCAACGGCTTTCACCCTTGGTCATTTCAGAGCCTTTTTAGCCCGAGGGTCATAGCAACAGCTTTCACCCATTTAATAATTTTGACCTAAGGGGCATAGCAACGGCTTTCATCCTTAGTCATTTCAGAGCATTTTTAGCCAGAGGCACCCATTTAATAATTTCGACCTAAGGGGCATAACAACGACTTTCACCCTTAATCATTTCAGAGCATTTTTAGCCCGAGGGTCATAGCAACAGCTTTCACCCATTTAATAATTTCGACCTAAAGGGCATAGCAACGGCTTTCACCCTTAGTCATTTCAGAGCATTTTTAGCCCGATGGTCATAGCAACAGCTTTCACCCATTTAATAATTTCGACCTAAGGGGCATAGCAACGGCTTTCACCCTTAGTCATTTCAGAGCATTTTTAGCCCGAGGGTCATAGCAACAACTTTCACCCATTTAATAATTTCGACTTAAGGGGCATAGCAACGACTTTCACCGTTAGTCATTTCAGAGCATTTTTAGCCCGAGGGTCGTCACCCATTTTTATTTTTCGATCCAAGGGGCGTAGCAAAAGCTTTCACCCTTGGTCGATCTTCTAGGGTCGTAGCAACATCTTTCACCCTTTTTAATAGTAGATGGAGACAAATAGAGATTGATAATAGATGAATAGAGATCGAGAATATCAGAATATGACGAATAAATAGGAATTTTGGCGAAACGAACTTCCACTGAATAGATAACTTTGTTTGAAATAAACTTTGATGAAATAATAGTCTTCTGTAATCGTGAGAATAGATGAGACATAGCGCGATAGCAAATAGTAAATAACCCTAGGACTTAACAAATAATCCTTTTGTCTTGATAGGAATATTCTTTGCGAGGTTCTTGCTTTATTTGACCTAATGCCCTTTGTTCTTTGATGTTGTGTATATGTTCCAAATTTTGGTAAGTTTGATTTTTTCCAAACGGTTCCTCAGACTTCGAACAATCTTTAAGCAGAACAATCTTCGAGCGGAAGAAAAACTACCTCGACCTCGCTTAGAATATCGACAGGCAAATACAATTTCCATGTGGAAGGCCAATAAGCCAGACCTATGGAGTCCGCAGGTTATCGTGCAGGTCTTCGACTAGGGACATGTTGCTACAATGCATTTAGGAAGACATACTGGGGAGAGAACGACGAAGAATACAGTTACCCGACAAACCGTGCGTTCGCCCCTTCGTCTTCGGAAGATCGTAAATAAAGTTAAAAGCCTGCGGGTCCAATGGGGATTCCATGCTCGGAGCTAAATTACTTCGAATAAACGATAGGAGAGGAGAGCGAAAATTTCATAGGATTATAGAAAGTAAAGGGGTTCTTATGTAACATATTAGCTTGCGCTATGCTCGAAATGTATCTCCCATATTTTTCCTTTGAACTCTTGTATCTTTGTAATAATATTCATAAATGCCTTTTTCTCTTTTCCTTGTTGATAAAATAAAACATAATCAGATAAGTTCTCATTTTCGATAACCCGATCTCGAACACCTAGAATTAATAAGGAAATAACCGAACACCGCTTTCTTGAGTGAGTAACAAACAAATACTTTGGTAGACCTAAAATTAATAAGGAACTCGTAGCAACTGATCCTTGGTATTGTCGAATTTCCAAAGTTGTTGAACTTTTCAGTTCGAGAGTCTTGTTCGTGTAGACCGATCATAGCTTTTTCAATTCGAACATCATTAGTTGGTTGTAAAAATAGCGGTTTCATATTTAGAATATCATGTGCACCATAGTTGAATTTTGGACAAGTGTTCCAGATCCCGGTGCCGTCCTTCGAATAGGATAATAAGTAAAAATTTGTTCGAACGAACTTTTCGAATGAGTCCCTTTTTACGTACCGTTAGACCGTACGTTCTCCTAACCAAACAGGACCCTATTTCTCGGGAAGCATATCGGTCAGTTCATTTATTACGTACATCCTATCCGTTCGCGATCTGTTATCTGGGCCGTTGGTTGAAAACCCTTCACCGCTATAAATAGGTCCACTTATTTATACGACATTCCTCACTTCTCCCTTTATGCTTCCTCCGATCTCCAAGGATCGAGTTTTAGATTTCACTCATATTATCTCCAAGATAAAGGACTTTGAGATTAGAATTCGAACCCTGTTTTTCGATCTTGGTTCCTTTGGTGTAACCTTTTTCGCTTAGAATATCGACAGGCAAAAGAAATTGCGCCTAGAATACCGGCAGGCAACCTGTTTTCCTAGATATACCTTATCTGGTGCGGGTTAGAATTCCGGTTTTCTGGCGTAGCATCTGATTGGGCAGCTGGTTAATCTTAGAGGAGTTCTTTAAATCTGGAGCACCAGCTTCCTCGAGGGCTTTCTTGAAGCATAGTTCCTTCGAGCTAGCTTGGGGCGACTCCTTTGAGATAACCCTTCCCTGCACCGGTTCGGATTAACCTGTAAATAATGATTGAGTATTTCAATCATTATTTACAGATGAAGACCTAAGATCAGTTTGAAGCCCTGGAGAGGAGCTCCGATCCGGCTTTCATCCTGTGTGAAGACGGATGTGCGACACGTGGCGAGTGATGGCCACGAAGAATCACTGCTGAGTTCTGCATCTGGAGTGATCTAAAGGGAATGATGACCGAATATATAATAGGGTAGAACTACTCGTAGAATTTGTGGTAGGGTAGGAGTGATTTGTTGGGATATTCTATCTAGGGGCTCGATTGTCAATACAACAGAGTGCGGAATTTTAAAATTTTTCGAGGTCTCTATATGTCCCATAAATCTTTCTCCACAGTTATTTATACAAAAAGCATGAATCAAACACTTAATAAAACATAGGGGGTTAATCGCAAATTACCTCACCACGGATTTGTGGTGGTTTCCTCCATGTGTTTGGTTCGATCCACAGCTTGAGTGATCCACGTGTCTTACCTCCAAAGTTAGTCCACACCAATCGGATTGTAGTGACGCCTACAAGTCTTAGGCTTAGAACTGGATCTCGCAGGTTTGTCAGCAAAGGATTTCAGATCTGGACTTAAGATCTTGAACGAGATAAGGAGATACAGATGGAAGAATCGAATCACAGGGCTTGTGTGATCGAGCAGGGTTCGGCCAGGGCAGATCTGGTCGAGCTTGGGTTCGGCCGAGTTTGGTTCGGGCGACTTGGGGTGAGGGGCGAAACTAGTGGGGCGATTTTGTAGATAATTAATCTTGTGCAAAAACTGATTTTCTCTCTTATGCAAAAATCGATTTCTCTCTTAATTTTCAGCAAATAATTTTCTCTCAAAAGTTTTTCTTAACTCACTTAATGAAGAGAAGATGAGTATATTTATAGGAGAAGAGTCCTTCTCTAAAAAGATATCTCCTTCCCTTGTCTATCAAATCTTCATTCCTTATCAAGTTAGGAATGTGAGATTTGATAGATATCTTCTAACTTGCTCTCCAAGAAATAAAACCCTTTTTCTTCTTTTACAAAAATCGCCCACTTCCTCTATTTCTAGTTAATTGCAATATCAACCCCATAATTATCCAATACTAAAATTGGTTAATTATTTCTTCTTCCAATTAATTAACTACTTTAATTAATTCCATAATTAATCAGATAACTCTAATTAATTAATTGAACATTAATCAGTTAGATATCTAATTAATAATCTCCAATTGAATTAATACCATAATTCAATAACTTTGATTTAACAACTTTAAATCATTTGCTTTCCTTTAAGACAGTCACCGTCCAATTGTATTGTGTGTGACCCTCTGGGTTCACCATCAACTGGCAGCAGGCTCACGACTTTCGTGATTTAATTAACGAGCAATTAAATGCTCCGATCAATTAAACAACTTTTAATTGACCACTCCTAAAATTAATTTCCCTATTAATTTAGGAGTACCTACACTTCATGGTCGATGTCTAGCCACAAGCCCATGAAGCCCAATCAAAGGTGAATTGATTATTGTGAACCTCACCTCTTATAATTGCCATGTACATACGGTCCTTCTACGATGATTTCCCGATCGAGACCTAGGGTGTGTGAATTGATCGGCACCTCTAATTATCTCGATACTGTACTTTCTAATTCAGGACAATAATTCCGGTGTGACTGCTAAATTTGGAAATACCTTCCAAATTCGTCACCAACCATGGCCATGGATTTCTAGGAACATTTTATCGAAGAACGTACAAGAAATACTCTCATCTTATCAGGATGAGTCGATAGATCCTTTCTTAGTACTAACCACTCGCGTACAGTCGTGTACGCACCCAACTTAGGCACTTTGTGGCCAGGCTACGTGACCAGTACCTAAATCTAAGTACGCACACTTGTGCACTGAATTCGCCCTAGCACCTCAAGTCTAAGGACTAAATCGTACACTATTATAAGCCTTGAGAAACATCCCATCACCGATATGCGTCATGCGCTTCCACAATGGGTTTCTCTGTTCGGGTCGTTCGATGCATTCAATCCTCCATTGAACCACCTACTCATATGCACTGGCCTCAAATGCCTTGCTCATGAAACGCTACAAATTCACTCCATGTGAATCATGCATACTTGTACAAGTCTTGGCGATTCCTACGATACCCCGTCTCGTTCGGAATCTATGACTTGGAACGGTTTTAAGATCACGACCTTTGAGACTGTTTCATGATTGCACTCAGTACTGAAGTGAATCGTCCCATAGTCTATTGTGACCTTAGGATTTCATCCAATCGCTTAGATAAGTTCGCGAGAGATGAAGTTGGCCATTGTTCAGTTTCACGTACTATGAATGAACGGGCGTATTAATTATAAACCATAAGAAAATAGTACTTCAACAAGCTAATTAATATTGGCTTGCTGGGCACTACTCTATCAATCTCCCACTTGCCCTAAAGCCAATCACAACATTTCTAAGACCCATCTATACCAAGATGTCCCTCGAACCATTTGTGAAAGAGCTTAATTTGTGGATCTGCTAAGTTTGTCTTTGTTGAGATAACGTAGTACTTTTACGCGTCTCAGTTTATCTATGACTTGTTCAATCATATGATATTGCGTTCAGATCATCGGTGAGATCTCGTTTCCTTTCATTGAGCAATTGCGTTGTTTAAATCGGTTAAGATTATAACAGGCTTTTGCCATGCTAGGTAATTCATCCAATCATTGGACGAATGTTTTCTCGTCTAAAAACTTTCTCTTGTGCAGAATCATAATGGTGCTATTATTCTAATTGAGTCGGCAATGGTATACTATTGGAATTTCTTCCAATTTACTTTCGCTCCATCGAAACAGGATAAATCATCCACTTCAGACTAGATATCTCGAATCTTTAAATACTTCGAGTTTTTCAATTTTCCACTACTACCACAGACCAGCATTATATCCTTTAATTATCTTCGAGGATTGCTTTAATGGTAGTCCAGTGTCCTTTACTGGTGTTCGACTGTCAGTAGCTCTTGAATGATCAGAGCATTTTGATGTGTCAGGTCTAGTACAAGACTCTGCATGCTACATGCAATCCAAATGCCTAAAGCATAAGGCTTCTTGAGACAGTTACTTCTTTACTTATTAAATTTAGGGCTCATTAAATAAGTAAGAGAGTTTTGTCTCTTTGGAACTAATCCTTTCTTGGATTCTTCCATATTGAATTTAATCAATATATAGTCTTAGTACTTTGATTTGGTGAATTGCAACATCTTCTTCGCTTTTATCTCCATAAATACGTATTACCAGTACGTGAGATGTAGTTCCCAAATCTTATCATGGAAAATTGCGTGAATAACACGCTTTCGTCTGTGCTTCTCTGATATTCTTATATCGTACTTGATGTGTAGATCAATATCTCGTTGCGTTGCGAATTTTAACTATGCTCCCACTGATCCTTTTGCACATTTGGAATCCATATGCCTTTTGACAACTTCAACATTCTTGATTGACTTATCAAGTTGCATGTTCCAAGTTCGGGAAAAAGTCATAGATTGACCTTTGGATTTGAATAGAGATCTTCTCATCAATTTTCAATTGTGAGATGCAGGATTCATTTCCAACAGTCATTCTTCGGTAGTCAAAACCACCTTTCTATGGCTAATAGTTTCGAAATGGATTTTGACGTAGCAAACGGAGAAGGTATTTTCATTGGTCCTAGAAGGACTTTTGAGGAGTGACCTATCGCCATTAGGTGAGTAAAAGTTTCCACTTTGAATCTTATGGCTTCATGCCATATCCCTTAGTTCTTTTGTAATCTTGGATTAGAATCCAGTTTCTCAATTTCGTAAAATGGAATTTTGAGTTCCTTACGAATTTGATTAGATTACTAATTTGTACATGGATCGGTTCAGTAGGCTTCGGGGTTTACTCCCACTATTTGTGGGGATGGGTCCAGTTCTTGGACTTAATCAAGTTCTATGACTTATCTTATTTCCTTTGACAAGAGTTTTGTCAACAGAGGAACAAGCTTCTTACGAGATACTTTCGTTTCTCTTTGTCGTAGAACAGGTATCCTATGGATTTCATCGGATACCCCCCAAACTTTATATGAATCAGATCTACCATCTAATTTCTCATATAAGGGTGTGTTGCTATGTCTTAGATGACATGGCGGTATAAGAACTTACTTCAAAATACTAGACCAAGTACTTTTGAAGAGTCAGGGGAGGCTATCCCCTAATGTGAATATAGGAATTTAGCAAGATCACAGTCGAGAGTCGAACTAAGTTTTATCAAAGCTCGATCTTCTTCCTTGATTTGCTTTGTTAGAATTCCATTCTCTTTTAGATAATCGAGGATTTAGTTGCTTATGTTTCAGCAAGTTTGATTAGATCAAATTGCTCTTTGACATAATGCATCTAATTACTTCATTTCCAAAACGTCTATTGAATTACTTCAATAGTTTCAGAATTGTACTTCTTTTGAACTAGTGCGTTTAGTTCTAATTGATTTGAAATGTTTGGAATGCCTTGCAATCCTTTATTTCGGTTATTATTCCTTTAAGACAAGATTTGAAAGTTCGGAATTTTATCCAACACTACAAGAAAATTAGCTTTTTATTACCAAAGTAAAACCGTAATAAAAAGCCAATTTTCGTAATAAAAACCCTTTATTACGGGTTTGTTACGAATTTTTTGCCGTAATCTATACTGGCGTAGCAAATGCTTTGTTACGGTTTTAATATCGTAACAAAAGGTATTTATAACGAATTTTCCACAATTTATTACGGCTGAATTTCCGTAATAAATAGTTGGAGAAATGCCAACATTTTGTTACGGTAGTGTAAGGCGTAAAGAAAAGCATATTTTTTATTACAACATTTTAGTATTTGTTACGGCTACATTTTAGTAACAAAATATAATTTTGTTTTAGCAGGTAATAATTAGGCCTACAATATCATAATAAATATTTGCATTTTTTTAGGCATTTCACTAAAACAAAAACTATTTTATTTCAATATAAAACACATAAACAAATGTTATTTCAAAATGAAGATATATTGATCGAAATAATCGCTTACAAGGAGGAGGATATACCCTTACTCCCAATGAGTATTACAAAGAATATTACAAAAAAACTATAAGCAAAGGTACACAGATGTTAAGTAACAAACTCGCAAAATCTAACACGAGCGGCAACTTGTAATTAACCTCCCTAATCAAATTAAAACAGCGCAAAAAAGCATCCGAGCAATACCTAGCACCTTCACAATTAGCACCATTCAGCAACAAAAGAGCCTTAGTCGAACCAATAGTGCACGCAAGATGTTATCTTGAGTATCTCCTTCAGGATGTCAACAACTACTTCTAGAAGACAATAACCAGAGAAGATATTAGCAAGAAAACTTTGTTGACCATAGCGAAGAAATAGAATTCACCAACTTCTAACTCTTGTACTATAACTTAATATATCTTATGTCATAAATTTTTCTAATGACAACATAATATCAAATTATAGCTTAATTATTATTTACACTTGTGATGCTCCTGAACAATAGATTTCAGACTACCAACAATCAATGAAGTAGAGTTGCCACCCACAATTAAATAAGGAATGGCAGTATGAGACTTGAACATACAAATACTTGTACAAGTATTTGCCAAAGGATCACGTGCCAAAGACGGTTGCAAATTTTATTTGTTTAAAAACATGTAAGAATGTTCCAATAAGAACATAATAACATTTTCCATCTACGACAATGTGAAGAGAGTGGATTTATTGAACTATATTATGGCCATAGAATGAAATTTTTTAAAGAATTGCACCATTAATTAAAATATAATTATCAATTACTAATACTACACAAACTCATATAATTACAATAACTCTCTACTGACCAAAGAAATTAAGAAAGCTCAACTTTCAGTAATACATATAACATGATTTGAGCGAGAAATATTTGTGTTTAAAGACTTCCTTTTATCCATTACTCAATCAAGCTTTATTACACTTCTCTATATGACTTTTGGTTAATATGTAACATCGTTCCATGCTCAATATGTAAGTTCATCAATGGAATGGATTTATACATTGTATTTAACAAAGAAATAAAACAAAGCATGCCTAACAAACAATATAAGCTATAATTAGTCAACCTCAACATACTCAATGCTAAGTATTTGCAACAAAAAAATATGATGAAAATCCATATAGTAATAACCCAATGAAATTTTCATAATATACCTTTTGTAAGATACAACAATCAACTTTGAATCTTGTGATTGTGAAGGCAAATTGTTCTGCTTCTTAGCTCAATTGCGACTTTATATACAAGAATTGATTGCAAGGGGATGCCAATATCTCAAAATCTGATAAAACAATATAATATTATAATATTAGAACACAATCACAATCAACAACGGTAAAAGATGCTAATTACTTTCAAAAACTAATTAATTGTAAATCAATAAAAGTACGGGGTGATTTTGAACAGGGGCAGAACATGTGGGCTGTTTATGCAATTTAATCACCTTCCCCAAGGCTTCTTCACGTACAACAACTGTAATAGAAGAAAGTATCAAAACCCAACTCTCAATCAACCAAAATTTCAAGCAAACACCACCAAACAAATCAAATATCAGCTGAAATAATACCTTTAGAACCAAAATAACCACAAAACCAGCACAAATCCACGGAAAAGGAATAATCGTAGAAACAGGGGAAGGCCACCCGAACTTCTACCACTGATATTAGTAGCAATTGATGAAATTCCAGTGAAATTAAAGTTTTGAATATGCTCAGAAACGTGATTACAGTGGAGAAACACGAAGAAAACACATAAATTTGTCGAAATCAAAATTCCGCAATTGGGGATCGTAAAACCTAAATTCCTTAATCTGCAAAATATGATTCAAAAACCTGATTGAACTTGAAATTGTGACTGTTAAACAAGTATATTCAGCACCAACGAGTGATTCAAGTAGAGATTCACCCAATAAATTTTTTTTTGTTTCTCTTGAAACTGAACGTGAACAACAAAAAATTAAAATTTCGAATGGACTTTGAGATGTGTGAGTTATGAACGAGCTCAACGAGCACGAAAATTGAAAAAAAACTGAACATAAATTAGTGAGTAATAGCCGAAGAAGATGAATGGGATGAGTGTTTAAAGGGGACGGTTAGTAGAGAGTAGAGAGTAAATGTAGCTGGATGGAGGGAAAACATTGATATGGAGCCCAAAAAAAATTAGCCCAATAGTTTTTGTTACGCTATGAAGATTTAGTAACAAATAATTAGAAAAAACGTAAGATTTAGATTTTCTTTTATTACGCCAATATTTCGTAATAAATAGTGTCATTTGTTACGGTTATCTATAGTAATAAAAAATTTAGTAGCAAAAGGTCATTTTTCTTGTAGTGCAAGTTCCTTATTTCAAGAACAGTAGACAAAACCTTTCCTTTCGATTCTTTCTTTAGGAAGAATGTCCAAAATAAACATTTCAGTGAACGATTATCCAGGTTTTTCGATTCAGCATACAGTCTTCGAAGTTTCGATTTGTTTATCATTGTTTATTTCTATGTTTCAAAACATCAACATTTGTACAAAGTTAAATCGCTCTAATTAAATAAATTCCATTCTCAATGGTAAAGCAATAATGTCTTGTACAAAATTTGAAATAATACTCAAAATAAACTAAAACTAAAAACTTTTGCTAATACGAAAAAACTTCTTCTTTTGCTAAAAAGTAACGTCTAGGACTAGATGGCCCTTGACCCAATCCCTGAAGCAACATCCCCTCATGGTTCTTCGAACTTCTTGCATTTTCCTTTTAAGGAATTTCTTCCTTTTAGGTTGAGAGGGAATGCCATCATTACCTGCAAACACTTTTACAGAAATGAAGGTTTATCAGATGTCTTACATCAAAAGAATTAACAGGTGTATAACTTTAAGTCATACCGTTGTTAAGTCTGTTCAGGAATTTCTTTTCAGCAAGCCTCCTTAATTTCTTTTCGTACTTACACATGTGGCAATCCCTTTCGTATAGACCCCATCCTTGCAGATGAATTTCCTCATATTTATCTAATAACTCATGCAAGTGTTTTGTTTTAATTCAATCAGGCGGAATAATTACAATGTTGCATGAAATGAGTGAAGATGTCAGACAAGCCATTGAGAGTAATTTCTATCTCATCTTCTAAAGACAATTGAGCTCCAAACTTTTTGATTCGTTTGAATATTTTGGTTAAGTAAGAACAATATTCTCTAACATTGTCAAACTCAGCCATGCTCGTCTCGTGAAGGTGATTGCGCATAATGGACCCCGAAGTTGGTTCGTTTGTAACATGCACTAGGCATGGAATAGTGGATGGTAAATGGCTAACAATAAAACAGACAACTATAAGCAGACAGGTTTAATTTTAATACTTATAATTAACGAAATTTGGACTTTTTATCGAAAAGGTTCTCCCACTATTTTTATCGAAACAATAACCCCTTCTAGTTTCGGGAAAAATCTATTTCCTAGTAGGTCTTGGTCCCAGCAGCAATTAGTTGCACCCACGACTCGTGGCCATACAATTAATTCCCTAGGTAGGTATACCTTTTACCAATTGTGTCTACTACACAACCTTCAAGCTATTTTGCCTCGTTTTTCGCATTTATCTAGCACTGCTACATCATAAATGTTACTACGCGTTAAGTCTAACCCATTAATCATGATAAGCAACGGGCCCGGTCATGAATTCTCCGTAACTAGTTATCGGTCGATCTTCACGTCCCGACCAGTCCCTACCCTTGTCAAGTTTTATTAAAACTAGAATCAAGGAATTTCGTGCATTGCTCCTTTCTTCGACTCGGGTGCCAGACTCTGGATCACCTCTATCGATAAGTAAACAACATGCACTAGTCTCTATTAATGGAAGGCTTGGATTTTATAAAACCTCATTTTATATTTAACCCAATATGACTTAATATTTATTCGAGAGGGGAATTTTCGGTTTTGAAAGTTTAAGGAAACTCTCCTCGAGATCTCACCGCTTCAATTATGCTTTATCTTTTATTTACGATCTAGATTCTAGCACGCAAACACACAAGCAATCATAAATCGACTAATAAATAAAAGCCATACAAGCCTAGCATGCATACTACCACAATATGTTTTCGATCGGGAGCCTCCTATGCAGGCCATCATCGAGCCAATGATGTTGGCCCAATTGGTCAATCTAAAGGGTTTGTAAATGGGCCTATGCTATTTCACAATGTACCATGCATACATGGCCTTCAATTCTTCTTGGGCTCCCACCTTGCTTGTAAACGGGCCTCCATCCTAAACTAGGAAAGCAGTAAAGCCCTATTCTATTACAAAGGCTCAAAGTGGCCCAAAAATAATAACAGGCTCGCAGGCCCAATAAAAACCAAACAATAAATTAAACCAATCAAATCTAACCTAAGGTCAAGGCTCGGCGCGATCGAAAACCACGTAAACCGTTCACGTAGAGCAAGAAACATGCAAACAACTTTACGTATTTCTTTCTTAATTTTAAAACTACATTTTAAAACTAACTTCCTATGATTCTTACTTTTGAGTCACTACTAATTATGATAAATAAATTCTCGGATAAATTAAAACAAGTTTTCTGCCTCAAATTAAGATTCCGATTTTTCAACTTTTGAAAATTGCAGTTCGGCACCTATACTTTCGGAAATTGCACTTTTGACCCCAAAACTTTTGAAAAGTTACAAAATACCCCCAAAATAGTTTTCGGACAGAAGGACCAGAAAATAAAATTTTGAAATCCAGAAAATTTTTGAATTTGCAAACTGACCCCTGAAGTTTCGGAAATTACAAAACAGTCCTTGAATTTTCGGAAATTACAAAACAGCCCCAAAAACTCGTGCGATCATATTTTCAGAAACAGCCCAGATTTTTCAAAAATTTCCAGAAACAGAAAAATTAATTTTCAGCCCTAATTTTGAGATATGCGATTATTTGCACAAAGAGTCCTGATTTTTCGAAAAACTATAAATTCGCCACAGATCTTAAAAAGCAATTATACCCAATCATAGATCCAGTCATAACAAGCAAGAATCAATAACTAGAACATAATTATCACGCGTTCTCATACATACAATCAAGCATATACAGTGAAAACACATTATGTTCAGGCCTTTTCGTATAAAAACGTATGGAGTTGGCTCTGATACCACTGTTGGGATATTCTATCTAGGGGCTCGATTGTCAATACAACAGAGTGCGGAATTTTTAAAATTTTTCGAGGTCCCTATATGTCCCATAAATCTTTCTCCACAGTTATTTATACGAAAAGCATGAATCAAACACTTAATAAAACATAGGGGGTTAATCGCAAATTACCTCACCACGGATTTGTGGTGGTTTTCTCCATGTGTTTGGTTCGATCCACAGCTTGAGTGATCCATGTGTCTCACCTCCAAAGTTAGTCCACACCAATCGATTGTAGTGACGCCTACAAGTCTTAGGCTTAGAACTGGATCTCGCAGGTTTGTAAACAAAGGATTTCAGATCTGGACTTAAGATCTTGAACGAGATAAGGAGATACAGATGGAAGAATCGAATCACAGGGCTTGTGTGATCAAGCAGGGTTCGGCCAGGGCAGATCTGGTCGAGCTTGGGTTCGGCCGAGTTTGGTTCGAACGACTTGGGGTGAGGGGCGAAACTAGTGGGGCGATTTTGTAGATAATTAATCTTGTGCAAAAACTGATTTTCTTTCTTATGCAAAAATCGATTTCTCTCTAAATTTTCAGCAAATAATTTTCTCTCAAAAGTTTTTCTTAACTCACTTAATGAAGAGAAGAGAAGGAGTATATTTATAGGAGAAGAGTCCTTCTCTAAAAAGATATCTCCTTCCCTTGTCTATCATGTCTTCATTCCTTATCATGTTAGGAATGTGAGATTTGATAGATCTCTTCTAACTTGCTCTCCAAGAAATAAAACCCTTTTTCTTCTTTTACAAAAATCGCCCAATTCCTCTATTTCTAGTTAATTGCAATATCAACCCCATAATTATCCAATACTAAAATTGGTTAATTATTTCTTCTTCCAATTAATTAACTACTTTAATTAATTCCATAATTAATCAGATAACTCTAATTAATTAATTGAACATTAATCAATTAGATATCTAATTAATAATCTCCAATTGAATTAATACCATAATTCAATAACTTTGATTTAACAACTTTAAATCATTTGCTTTCCTTTAAGACAGTCACCGTCCAATTGTATTGTGTGTGACCCTCTGGGTTCACAATCAACTGGCAGCAGGCCCACGACTTTCGTGATTTAATTAACGAGCAATTAAATGCTCCGATCAATTAAACAACTTTTAATTGACCACTCCTAAAATTAATTTCCTTATTAATTTAGGAGTACCTACACTTCATGGTCGATGTCTAGCCACAAGCCCATGAAGCCCAATCAAAGGTGAATTGATTATTGTGAACCTCACCTCTTATAATTGCCATGTACATACGGTCCTTCTACGATGATTTTCCGATCGAGACCTAGGGTGTGTGAATTGATCGGCACCTCTAACTATCTCGATACTGTACTTTCTAATTCAGGACAATAATTCCGGTTTGACTGCTAAATTTGGAAATACCTTCCAAATTCGTCACCAACCATGGCCATGGATTTCTAGGAACATATTATCGAAGAACGTACAAGAAATACTCTCATCTTATCAGGATGAGTCGATAGATCCTTTCTTAGTACTAACCACTCGCGTACAGTCGTGTACGCACCCAACTTAGGCACTTTGTGGCCAGGCTACGTGACCAGTACCTTAATCTAAGTACGCACACTTGTGCACTGAATTCGCCCTAGCTCCTCAAGTCTAAGGACTAAATCGTATACTATTATAAGCCTTGAGAAACATCCCATCACCGATATGCGTCATGCGCTTCCACAATGGGTTTCTCTGTTCGGGTCGTTCGATGCATTCAATCCTCCATTGAACCACCTACTCATATGCACTGGCCTCAAATGCCTTGCTCATGAAACGCTACAAATTCACTCCTTGTGAATCATGCATACTTGTACAAGTCTTGGCGATTCCTACGATACCCCGTCTCGTTCGGAATCTATGACTTGGAACGGTTTTAAGATCACGACCTTTGAGACTGTTTCATGATTGCACTCAGTACTGAAGTAAATCGTCCCATAGTCTATTGTGACCTTAGGATTTCATCCAATTGCTTAGATAAGTTCGCGAGAGATGAAGTTGGCCATTGTTCAGTTTCACGTACTATGAATTAAAGGGCGTATTAATTATAAACCATAAGAAAATAGTACTTCAACAAGCTAATTAATATTGGCTTGCTGGGCACTACTCTATCATGATTGTACTGTATCTCTTGAGCTCGAGATTTAATATTATATCCGAGGCTTCGCTTGTTACTTGTTTGAAGAATGTTGCTAATAAAGCTATTGTTTTCTGGTCGAATTTCATTGTTTTATTCTTTTATGTCTCTTCAATTTTTCCGATCGAATATGAGTAAGACTCGTTGGCACTTGTAGTTATCATGAAGGTATCCATCCCTTCCCTTCGGAACCATAAATTTCTTTTAGCGATCGAACGATTGCCCATCCTCGGTTGCGACTTCGAGGATTTATATAACTTGTTGCCGTTGTACTAACATTCAATTGCAGGATTCATTAGAAATTGTCATCGAGCAAAGGAATGAAATCAAATCTATCCTAACCGATCGAGAAATGCATCAGATAATCGATAAATAATTTGTATCTATTATGCGATAGATCGAAAAATAATGAATTCGTGTAATTTATTCTGAGATTACTAAATATGATGATCGGAAAAATAAATTCCGAACACTAGTGAGCTATAACTCCATAGACTCTCATAACCCTTTGTCGTTAATTGATGATCGAGCTGATTGGATTGATTCTGTGTTAGTTAGCTGAGGACGGTATCTGTGAAACTTCTGATTCACTTATGAATAGAGAATTGATCGTTTGTGGAAAATAAATCAAACGAAGGAATAAATGAGCTGGACAATCACAGAATAAAACCACCAATCTAAAAGTCGGAAATTTGCACCGTAGGTCTTATCTTCGACCTTAAATTGACGAATGCTCCGCTGGTCGGAGGATCGCCTTGGAAAGTAAATGGCGGAGTTTCTGGTTAGTGAGGCTCTCCGCTGATATACGTATTTCTTCTCTTAGTAGGCATATTTCGATCTAATACTCGAATAAGGCCCCTCGGTGGGTGCCAATTGATCTTACGTGTTTTCGCTTATCCGATCTAATTTGTGTAAAATGCCGTGCTAATGCTTGTAAGCAGAAATAAAAGATCAATAGTATTGTTTTCGGAATAACTGAGTACAAATTACAAGTATCGAGAGTCCTATTCGAGCATTATGGGATGCCGTACAAGCTAGAGGGTGAAATACATATAAATTGCCTATACTATTCTTCCTAAGTAAGTCCGAGCAGCTGCCTCGGAGGAAGAGCACCTGGGAAGTTGTCTCTCGTCATAAATGCTTGGGGTTTTTATAGCTGAGATAATGGGCTTTCTGACACACTTGCAAGAGTACTTTTCTGGCCTGCTGGCTTGGGCCTGGGCTCGGCCCAATAGTAACCTTCGACCTTGGATTTTCTTTATTAGCTCGGAACAGTTCACTATATAACCCGGTTCGGTTCGGCACTTCTGGGATGGAAACTGGTGTTGTTCTATCCACATCGAGCTAGGAAGAATAGGGGATCCAAATTACCCCTCATCAGCTACGATTCAAGGCATACGACATTGGAACCCTTGCTAGCAAAGGGAACCTTTGCGATCCATTTATGGATTACATGATATGTTGATACCGGTACATTCTTGGACTTCTTTGTGTGATCGTTTATTTCAACACACGGCTATATATTCGACATGGATATGAGATGGACATGATTCAAGACATCGAGTAAAGCTTCATCGATAACGTATCCTAATTTCATGTTATATGCTTTCCAACGTGCCCATACATATATGGCTTGTTACATGACTTGTATATGACTTGATTTTTGATATATGGAGTTATAAATGTTATTTTGGAACAATTGTTATAATTATATAACTCTCCCACATGTATGAATCACGACATCACTTTCTAAGTCTTTCGACTTAGCCCGTTTACTTTGTTTTCCTTAGATCACAATACCACCGGCGGTAGGCCTGAGTGAGGACTGGGGATACACATCGAGTAGCCTCGGTAGGTTGTTGTACATAGTTTGGTAAGGTAGTTGTATATTGCGGTGAGGCATTTTTGTACATGTACGGATAATTTAGATCCTTTGAGTCTCTTTTGTTGTATATTCTGTAGCTCATAGCCTCACTCTTGTATGTTGTACTTTTGGCTATCTTGGTTGTATCACAGTATTAGCCACATAGTTTGTACCGTTTCAGTTGAGGAGATGACAATTATTTACTACAGGGTTTATTTATATGGTTGCTACAATATTGTGATTTATTTATATACTTGTGTTGGTGCCACAATTGGTAGTTTGATTAATTGTACATGTTATGTAATTTTGTTACGCCATATTAAAGTAGTAAAATCGCCCGATTACTTTGTATAACTAATAGTTTGCAAAATTTTAATATCCGTCCCTTTTATGACTTGCTGACTTATATATTTTACAAAGGAATTATAAGTCACAAGATATGGTTTTGTTAATAAAATGACATGTACTTGATATGATATGCTTGACATGCACGTCACTCTTCCGTGCTCGGGACCTACCCGGGATGGGGGTGTGACAATTGGTATCAGAGCGCGTTATCTATAAGCCGGGATAGGTTCCTTGGCTGTAGGTATGTGTTGACCATGTTTCTATAGTAACATATAGTGTTATGTGTAGGTACTTTGGGGTTCGTGAGTGTCGATTCTGACTCAGGAAGAGTGCCGAGAGTAACCCACCTCACAGACAGAGGAAGGAACCTGCTGGAATTGAGCATAGTGCTTCTTCTAATCATGTTCCCTAGGCTAAAGAGCACGAGATGAGTGAGATACATCAGAAGCTTGAGTATATTATGACCATGTTAGCTCCACTACAACAGAGTACTCAGCAGGCAGTACTAGATGCACGACCCTCGATTGAGGTTGTATCGTCTCCTCCGGTTGTTAATACCTCTTCTGATAAGCAGGGAAAAGCTTTAGAAAAGTTTATGAAACTGAACCCACCGAGATTTGATGGCCAGCCAGATGTGAATAAGGAGAAGAATGGCTTGAGAGCATTACTCATATTTTTGTTGCCTTAGGCTGATAGGATTCTTGGAGGGTTGTTTTTGCAGCATTTATGTTTACTGGGGCTGCCAGGAAATGGTGGCGGTTAGTTGAGGAAACTTGGGCTACTAAGCATCAACAACCGACATTGGACATGTTCAGACGAGAGTTTCGAGCACAATATGTTCCTTCCATTGTTCGTAAACAGCGGGAGAGAGATTTCTTGAACCTGATACAGGGGGATAGCACTGTGTCAGAGTATGAGGCCAGATTCACCGAGTTGGCCGCCTTTAACAAGCATTTGATAGAGACTGAAGATATGAAGATTGACAGGTTTTATCACAGGTCTAAATGATGACTACCGTGACAGGTGGGAAGCCCTAGATTTTGATAATTACCATCAGGTCGTGGACAGGGCCTTGAGGTTGGAGCAGGGCAGGAGAGATAGAAGGGCTCAGTCGGGATCCGTATCAGTTTCTGCAGTATCTACAGCCTCCGCAGCATCAACACAACAACCATTTTCCCAGAGTGGGAAAAAGTCATGGAGAGGAGGCAGGTACAGGGGAAAGGGCAAGGACTTTGGAAAACAGAGTCAGTTTTCACAGCCATCTAAATCAGTTGCAGCTAGCACAGTTGGTCCAAACCCACCTCAGACTTGTACAAGCACAGGTTCAGTGTGTAGACATTGTGGTAGGACCGGGCACACCGAGGATACATGTCGTCGTAAGCTTGGCCAGTGTTTTGTTTGTGGTGAGATGGGACATTTTTCACCAGATTGTCCCAAGGTAAAAAACAAAGGTCAGGTATGAGGAGTGAAGAGGGACAATGTAGGGTGTCCCAAGGTTCAGGGAAAGGTGTTTTCCCTAGGACAGCAGGAGGCGAAAAATTCGACCTCAGTCATTACAGGTACACTAGTCGTTTCGAACTATCATTCTAGAGTACTTATAGACCCAGGATCATCCCATTCATATGTGGCATCACATTTTGCACAACATTTGCATTTACAACCTTCTTATCTGCCATATGTGCTAGAGGTGTCCACCCCGTTGGGTGAGATGTTTGTGCCTAGGGTGGTAAATTATGCGTGTGATGTTATAGTAGAGGGTCATACTTTACATGCTGATCTGATAGAGTTACCACTACATGAGTTCGATGTCTTGCTTGGTATGGATTGGCTTGGTGCTTATCATGCCTAGGTCGATTGTTTTAACAAGATTGTGTCATTGCATGTGCCTGGCCTGGATACTTTACATGTCACTGGGGACAAGGGGAAACCTACCTTGCATATTTTATCTGCGGTACGAGCTACCAAGTTGATTAACCGGGGTTGCGAGGGGTTTCTGGCATTTGTATCTGAGACTGATAGGGGTGAGATTACACTAGAAGATGTACCTGTTGTGTGTGATTATCCTGATGTATTCCCTGAGGATTTCGCTTTTCCTCCTGAGAGGGAGATAGAGTTATGTATTGATGTTACACCAGAGACTGCACCGATTTCTATCCCACCTTACAGGATAGCACCAGCTGTTATGCAAGAATTGAAAGTACAGTTACAAGAGCTGTTGGAAAAGGGGTTTATCAGACCGAGTGTATCACCGTGGGGTGCACCAGTATTGTTTGTAAAGAAGAATGATGGGTCATGGCGTATGTGTATAGATTACAGACAGCTGAACCGAGTGACAGTGAAGAATAGATACCCGTTACCATTAATTGAAGATTTGTTTGATCAGCTTCAGGGGGCTAAAATATTCTCAAAGTTGGATCTTCGGAGTGGGTATCACCAGTTGAGGGTTCGTGACTCAGACATCCAGAAGACAGCTTTCGGTACTAGATATAGGCACTACGAGTTTATGGTTATGCCATTTTGGCTAACCAATGCTCTAGCTGTTTTTATGGATTTGATGAACCGGGTTTTCAAACCCTACCTTGATAGTTTTGTTGTGGTATTCATTGATGATATTTTGGTGTATTCCAAGACTAGGGCTGATCACGAGCAGCATTTGAGAGTTGTATTATCCACGTTGTGAGACAGGAAGTTGTATGCCAAGTTTAACAAATGCGCGTTCTGGTTGGAGCACATTTATTATCTTGGCCATGTGATATCTAGTACAGGAGTGACTGTTGATCCTTCTAAGATTGAGGCGATAGTGGATTGGAAACAACCGAGCAGTATTAGTGAGGTAAGTAGTTTTCTGGGCTTGGCAGGTTATTATCGGCGATTTGTACCAGGTTTCTCTAGTATTGCTGCTCCGTTTTCTAGTTTCACCCGAAAAGGTGTTCCTTTGTTTGGAGTGATCGTTGCGAGCATTGTTTCCAGACTCTGAAGGAGAGATTAGTTACTGCTCCAGTTTTGTCTTTACCCGAGGCATCAGAAAACTTTGTTATATATAGTGATGCCTCAAAAGAGGGCTTGGGTTGTGTATTAATGCAGAACGACAGAGTGATAGCATGTGCCTTGAGAAAACTTAACCTACATGAACATAACTAATCTACACATGACTTAGAGTTGGTCGCGGTTGTTTTTGCTTTACACAAGTGGAAACATTATTTGTACGGGGCCAAGTTCGAGATTTACACGGACCACAAAAGTTTGAAATATTTGTTTTATCAAAAGGAGCTTAACATGCGACAACGTCGATGGATGGAGTTCTTGAAGGAGTATGACTGCACGATATTGTATCATCCCGGGAAGCGAACGTAGTAGCTGATGCCTTGAGTAGGAAGACAACCATTTCTGCATCATGGCACGAGAATGGAGGCTAGTTGAGAGTGCAGCCAGATGGGATTTCACTACTATCAGATATGGGTTTATATGTGCAAGTATCCAGATTCAACCTAGGGTGTTACAGGATATGAGAGATGGACAGGCACAAGATATGAAATTTCAAGAGATTATTAAGACCTTAGGGAATATCCACGAGTCCGATTTCCGAGTACATGAGGATGGTATTCTTCAGTTTCGTGGTAGACTATGTGTTCCTTCTGTTGATAAGTTGAGACAGAAACTATTGGAGGAGGCACACCGATCTCGGTACACCATTCACCTAGGTAGTACGAAGATGTACCGGGACTTGGACAGCATTATTGGTGGCAGGGATTCAAAACGGATGTGGCAGAGTTTGTTGCCCACTGTTTGACTTGTCAGCGGGTGAAGGCAGAGCATCGAAAACCTCCGGGATTGCTTCAGCCATTGAGTATTCTAGAGTGGAAGTGGGACAACATCACGATGGATTTTGTTATAGGTTTACCACGTACGAGTCGGGGACATGATGCAGTATGGGTTATAGTGGATCGATTGACCAAGTCGGCCCATTTTCTTGCCTGTAGTATGACTTATACACCGACTCAATACGCTACCTTGTATGTTAATGAGGTTGTGAGATTACATGGGATTCCAATTAGCATTGTGTCAGATAGGGATCCGAGGTTCACTTCACATTTTTGGCGCGCTGTTCAGGATGCTATGGGGACGCGACTTGATTTCAGGACATCTTTTCATCCCCAGACCGATGGGCAGTCCGAGCGCACCATACAAATTTTAGACGATATGTTGAGGGCTTGTGTCCAAGACTTTCAATGGAGTTGGGACAAGCATTTAGCACTTCCAGAGTTTGCCTATAACAATAGTTTTCATTTTAGTATCGGTATGGCTCCATTTGAGGCTTTGTATGGGAAACCTTGTAGATCACCATTATGTTGGATGGATGTCGGAGAGGCCAATGTATATGGAACTAATTTGGTTCAGCAATCGGTTGAGATGGTGAGATTGATTAGACAGAGGCTTCTTACAACACAGAGTCGTCATAAGAGTTATGATGATCACCGTCGTCGAGAACTTGAATTCCAGGTAGGAAATTTTGTATTTTTGAAGATATCGCCAAACTGTGGGACCAAGAGGTTTGGGAGGAAAGGTAAGTTGACTCCGAGATTCATAGGCCCTTTTGAGATACTTGAGAGAGTCGGCTCGTTGGCTTACCGGTTGGCTCTACCACCATCAATCACTGGAGTACATGGTGTTTTCCATGTTTCTATGTTGCGGAAGAATATATCCGATCCGTCACATGTCTTGAAATATGAGCTACTTGAGGTTCAACCCGATGTCATATGTTGAGCATCCAGTTCGAATTCTTGACACGAAAGAATGAGTACTACGGTCTAAGGTCATTCCTCTCGTGAAGGTTCTTTGGAGAGATCATGGAATAGAGAAAGCTACATGGGAAACGGAAGCCGACATGAGATTAAATTACCCCCATTTGTTCGACGATCATGGTATGAATTTAGAGGACTAAATTCCTAAAAGAAGGGTGAGATATCATAACCCGTTTTCGTGACATGTTGCATGTGGGTGTATGTGCATATATTATATTGGGCGCTGCGTGCTTTTCATTCATTAGTTACTAGATAATATTACTTTATATGGTTTAAGCCATAATTATGTGTTATATGACTTCATTTACATGTTCATGTGAGTTGTTAAACTCAAAGTGTTGATCTATAAGTTTTTCGGGGCTTTGTGAACCAAATTTGAAGCCCTAACTTCAGAAAATCATAATTAATTCATATGACCTCGGAATTAGGTGATTCAAAAGGCTAACTTGCCTAATTTTTCATGATCTAGCTAATGGAAGAGGTTTTGAGTGCTTTTTGTGATAGAAATAGTGTCCTGTAAGCCAGCTGTATGGCTAGTATTTATTGTAATAAATGCGGAACTATTCAATTTAGATTAATAAATGCACTTTAATTAAATGGTCATCTTTATCTTATGTAATAATTGTCTACGCATAAGGATAGAAGTCCTTAGATCACAGGGCTATGGGACAACCCGTGGACTGATCTCTAAGGCCGTGATCTAGAAGATATTCAAGAGTCGTAGAATCCAATCGAGATAGGACATCGTTGGATTCGGTTAGACTCTCACTGTTGTGTGTACTCCGATGAACTGGAGAACGCTGGGGTCCACGAGCGTGACTGGGATAGTCGACACACATAAGTGGGTGGCTTGCTGGAATGGCAAGCGCACTGAATACCCCAATAGGAAATAACTCACCATGGAAGCGGTAGTCGCATATCGGGGTTGAAGTTATTCCATATTTATAATAGTATACGAGGAACGATCCCTAACTACTTGAGATGATAGGGTTTATCTGGTGCGAGAACGTCTATACTTTGATATGAGTTCCGAATGACTGGAGATCACAAGAAAGTCTCTGTGGGCTCATGTTGGGTATAGAGGAACTCGTATGCAGATTCATATCATCAACAAAGGATCCATTGACCCGACTTGATAGGTTGGGAAATTCTCCTATGGATTTCTGTGAGAAATTAATTCTGGTAAAATCCTTGGCCAAGGTATCTGACAACTTTATGTAAGTAGCTCATAAAGATTAAGTCAAAGAGAATTTATTTCAAGAACAGAGTACATAAGGTCAAGACAAAAGAAAAGGGAATCCGATAAAAGACCATGCCCTTTAAGTCTCGACTGGGAGATTGATCGATGGAGAGATTATGTCGTATATGGAAATTATAAATGATAAAAGGTTCACTGAATTAATTCACCAGTGATTGGGCTCCATGGGCTTGTGACTGGACATCGACCGTGGAGTGTGGGAGAATTCCCAAATTAGCAGGGGTGCTAATTTTGGAATGATTAATCGACAGAGTGTTCGATTAATTTAGAGTATTAATTGCTCGAGTAATTAAATAATATTTAATTACAACCCGCGGCCAATTATGTGGTGAACCTACGGGGGCATACACAATACACATGAAGCGAAAGCGAGGAAACAAGAACGAACCAGTCGACTGAGTCGACTGAGTCAAAAATCGACTGGGTCGATTAAAAGGGTGGGTCGACTGGGTCGACCCATATGGAACGAAAGTGGATCCAATTGGAATTGGATCAAGATTATAAATTAAATTGGAGTTTAATTTATGAGTAAATTAATTAATTAGTATTTAATTAATTAATGGAATAATTAATTTAATTAGACTTGGAGTTTAATTAATTAATTGGGAGATGATTTAATTAATTGGGCTATTTAATTGGGAGATTAAATTAAGCCCTGAAAGATTAATTAATATGGGCCATGAATTAATTAGAAGACTTAGTCTTCTAACTAAAGAGGGCCATGGCCCATGTAAGAGAATTAGTATCCTAATCCTAGTAGGATTAGGTTATGAGAGATATCTATAAATAAGAGACTAGGTCTCATATCTCAAAGACAACTCCACAAGCAAAACAAGAAAAGCAAAAATTCTCTCCCTCTCCCTCTTGTGATCGGCCGAACCATACTTCCACTTTGGAAGAATTTTTCGTTTTCGATTTTCGTTCCAAAGTTGTTCTAAAACCTATATATTAATATACCCTATGTTCCAGTTGATTAGGATATATTAATTTTCGTGATATTGTGGTGTATCAACTCGTAGAGGCGCAACACGTGGGGCGCTACTCAATAGGTGTGGTTCGATCTTACCGGGGCAGAATTCAGAGTTCATCTTGCTAGCCGAGGATTTGCAAGGAGATAGGTATAAACGAGAAAACTTATACTATCATTTAATTATATTTATATATATACACAACTAGAGAATATCCTGGCAGGATTCTTTAAGAGGCCCTAAAATTTTTATATTCCGCTGTGCCTAGGGCTGTTTTTCTTACCGAATCCCAACAGTGGTATCAGAGCCAACTCTAGGCTTTGTATATATATGAATTTGCAAATTCTGTGTTTATTAAATCATATGTTTGATTTATGTGGCTAGTTCTTTAACTTTGCATGTTATAGGACGTTAATTGTTTAACTTGGAGTTAATGGGTAATTTTAGATTCGAAAATTTTTATCATATTAGTTTTATTTTTGGATAAGGATTTAATTGACTGGGTTTGTTTAATTAAATCATAAGTAATCGAAGAAACAAAAAAAAATTTTTTTTTAGATCCGACTCGCGGTGCTGGGCGGCCACCGCAAGCCGCTGCCAACGGCAGCGTGCTGGCAGCATGCTGGCCGCACACGCTGCGCGCAGCAGTAGCCTTCGGGCTGCTGTTTACGCGCTGCTGTGCGCGGCTGCTCGCTGCCGCATGCAGCCGCAGGCAGCTCACGCGCCGACTTGGTGGTCGCGCGTGGGCTGTCCTACGTTGCAGTCAGTGATTGGCCTCGTCTGGTTGATTTCTGGTTGGACTCTAATTCTGCCTATTTTGAAAGTCCTGAAAATCTTGGAGAATTTTGGAAGATTAGGAAACTTGGAGTTTTTGGATATGGTAGTTACTTTGTTAAACTTAAACACTACCTTAATTAACTAATCTAGTCAAAATAGGATTATCTTGAGAATCTTGGAGATTTGGGAATTTTGGGAAACTTAGAGTTTTGGATAAGGTAAGAATCTTAGAGATTTAGATTACCTTAATTAACCAATTTAATCAAGATAAGAATTGTAGATTACTTAGAGCTCAAGTAAGAGCTAATTAATCTTAGAGATTAATTGTTAATTCAAAATTAATTAACTTGGGTGAATTTTTGCGAATTAAAATTAATAAAGCCGGTAAATTTACATTATTACCCTTATGTGAATTTATGCATGTTCTTGTGTGAATATGTGGATTGGTCGATTTTGCCCTTAAGCCCTATGTAGTTTTTGGTTTATTTATTTTATGGGTTGTAATTAAATGGGCCTGATTGGTGCCCTTGCTTGCGCAAACAAATGTAATAGAATAGGACCATTTAAATTATGTAAGCTAGGCTTAGATTAGGCTTGGAGCCGAGAAGACCTCATGAAGACTTGGAGATCCACATGGAGGCCCGTTTACCTTGGAGGACATGGAGGCCCAATTCATTACATGGAGGCCCAATCAAGCTGGATATTACAAGAAGGCCCATGATGTATGGGTTTGAAAATTGTAAATAGTTAGGACATTTAATTTTCACCCTAGACTGACCAATTGATTCATCACGTGGCTCGTGATGGATCGCATAGGATGGGCAATCGACCAATCATATCTTGCTAAGTGATGAATGTTTACTTTTTCGCAAATTATTCTTTGATGTATGAGATGCATGCTTAGGATAGAAAACGTAAACAAGATAAGCATAATCTGATGAGACCTCGCACACTTAGAAACCTCCAATTGAACTTAAAATTCAATTAGAATATTAAATCGAATAACGGGCGCATATGAATAGTGTCTATGGTCCGAGCCTATCCAATTACTAGGTCTTAGGCATATTGTACGAATATATCTCGATGTCTCACGAGTCGTGGGTCGAGCTATAGGAAGATGATATGTCTATTACCTCGATGCACGAGTTTAGTGCCAAGGGAGGGGATAGCAAGGTTTTAGGCGCTGTCTCACGAGTCGTGGGGCGTCTAGGATTGAACTATTTCCCTTCACGAGTGTTGGACATGATTTAACGCTAGTAAGTATGGATGTCTCACGAGTCGTGGGTCCATATCGAAAACAGAGGCTAAATGAACTTAAGGGTTAGCTGCGATGGTTAACCATCGACGTATTCGACCACCAAGTGAATCAAATAGTATGGCCAACGAGTCGTGGGTACTAGGAGATTGCATTTGGGCCTTAAGCCCGCTAGGATATTTTAAATTCCCGAAACTTATGTGGGGGCATAAGATTTTGATTAAAATAGTGGGAGTAATTTACAAATAAAAACCATGTTTGTAAATTGTGCATTTTAAATTAATCTTTCGCGTATTTATTTCTTCTCTCGTCGTTTTGTAGATATAATGTCTAAGAATCCGATTTCCATCATACTTGAACAAAACAAATTAAATGGACCCAACTTCCATGACTGGGTCAGGAATCTTAAGATCATTCTCGCTTCTGAAAAGCGAGGTTTTGTCCTTGATGGGCCCCCTCCCGAACTTGCTAAGGATGCCGATGATACTGAGAAAGAAGCCGTGGATTTATGGCTTGACGATGACTTACAGTCACGTTGTCTCATGTTGGCATCCATGACGAATGAGCTTCAAAAGCAGCACGAGCATATGAAGTCTTCTTTTGAAATCTACACGCACCTGAATGGTTTATTTGGGGTGCAAAGTAGATATGAGCGGTATGAAACTGCTAAGACTTTGCAACAAACGAGGATGGCTGAAGGTGCTGATGTTCGATCTCACTGCATCAAGATGATTGGGCTTATTGAAAAGCTTGGTCATCTTGACGTAAAGATGGACAAGACCTACTGCCAAGATATAATCCTCCAATCGTTGCCAAGATCATTCGAGCAATTCGTAGTGAACTACAACATGCACAAGATGAATGTTGAACTTCACGAGTTGGCTAATATGCTCGCCACTGCCGAGGCTTCCATGAAAAGAGAGAAGCCAGTGATGGTTGCTACCTCGACCCAATCCAAGTCCAAAAGGACAAAGAAAGGGAAGGGGAAAGGAAATGCTTCTTCAAGCAAAGGCAAAGCACCATCTGGGCCCATAGGGAAGGGAAAGAAGCGTAAAGCTTCGTCTGGTGAACAAAAATGTTTCTACTGCAAGAAACCTGGACACTGGAAAAGGAACTGCAAAGAGTTCTTGGAGAGCTCGAAAGGTATATTCCTTGTTGAAGTTAATTTATCAATTAACTGTGCATCATGGGTGCTAGACACTGCTTGTGGTTCTCATCTTTGTAATGATTTACAGGTGATGGGAGCAACAAGGCCACTTAGGCCAGGGGATTGGATCCTGAGATTTGGCAATGGAGCTAGAGCTGCTGCCGAGGCCATAGGCGAAGTGGAGTTAGATTTAGGTGGTAATAAATTAGTCCTTAGGAACGTTCTTTATGTACCTGGTTTAGTGAAAAACATTATTTCAATTCCTGTTTTGGATAATGAAGGTTTTAATTTTACTATTAATAAAGGTTCCTTTTCGTTATTCATGAATGATAATATATTTTTCACTGGTACATTAAAAGATGGACTATACACCATTGAACCACCTAAGTTAGTGATGCATGTACAACAAAACAAAAGGAAACAAGATAATGAAATATCTGCCCAATTATGGCACGCTCGACTTGGACATATATCTAAGTCTAGGATTCAAAAGTTAGCATCATCTGGCGCGATTGAAATCAATCGTATTGATGAAATGCCAACATGTGAACCATGTTTAAAGGGTAAAATGGCTAAGTTGCCGTTTAAGGGAAACCCTGAGCGAGCCAAGCAAACATTGGACTTAATACATACTGACGTATGTGGACCACTAAGAAAAAGCGCCCGAGGTGGCTATGACTACTTCATCACTTTCACTGACGACTTTAGTCGTTATGGATATGTATTCTTGTTAAAACACAAGTCTGAAGCCTTTGAGCGATTCAAAGAATTCAAGATGGAAGTAGAGAATCAACTTGGTCATACGATAAAGGCTCTTCGTTCTGACCGAGGTGGAGAATTTCTTAGTAACTAATTTCTAAATTATCTTGTAGAGCATGGAATATTATCTCAGTGGACTTCTCCTGCAACACCCCAATTAAATGGAGTAGCAGAGAGAAGGAATCGAACCTTGATGGACATGGTTCGATCCATGATGAGTGCCACTGACCTTCCTCTTTCATTTTGGGGACATGCCCTCCTCACGGCAACGAAGATACTGAATATGGTACCTTCGAAATCCGTAGAAAAGACACCATACGAACTATGGTTTGGCAAGGCACCCTCATACACATTCATGCGCATATGGGGATCTCCCGCTTACGTTAAAAAGCTAGTGGGAGATAAATTGGAAACTAAATCCACTTTGTGCAAATTCGTGGGGTATCCGGAAAACTCAATAGGATACGAGTTCTACGATCCTACAAGACAAACTACGTTTGTCTCGAGGAACGCTCACTTCTTAGAGAAGGATTTCTTGGTGGACAAGAAAGAAAATAACGTAGAACTAGATGAGGTCATTGAAGCTGAAAAGGCCTTAGAGGTCGATTGAGCTGACCCGTCACCACAGGCAGTGGGAGAACATGAGCATGAAAGTGCACCAGAAAGTACACCGATACTTCGTAGGTCAAAAAGACAACGTAGAGAACCCGAGAGGTACTACGGTCTGCTGCATGAGACAGGACAGTCTCTTACCGTCCCAATGACTTACGAAGAGGCTATGCTAGACATAGACTCAGGAAGGTGGCGCGAAGCCATGGAATCCGAACTGGACTCCATGCACTCAAACAAGGTCTGGGCCTTGGTAGATCCACCAGTGGGAGTGGCTCCCGTGGGTTGCAAGTGGATCTATAAGCGAAAGCTTGGAATGAACGGAGAGGTGATTACCTACAAGGCGCGACTAGTGGCAAAAGGATACACTCAAAGACCAGGTATCGACTTTGAGGAGACCTTCTCGCCCGTCGCAATGCCCAAATCCATTCGGATCTTGCTGGCCATAGCTGCGTGGTATAACTACGAGATATGGCAGATGGATGTAAAGACTGCTTTTCTCAATGGAGACATTGATAAGGAGATCTACATGGAGCAACCAAAAGGATATGCATCCAAAGGAGATGAACACAAGGTGTGCAAACTCCAGAGGTCCATTTATGGACTGAAGCAAGCTTCCCGAAGTTGGAACATTCGTTTTGATGAGACAATCCAAACTTTTGGATTCATCAAGAACATGTTCGAACCTTGCGTGTACAAGAAGATCAGTGGGAGTACAGTTGAATTTTTGGTGCTTTACGTTGACGACATTCTTCTCATTGGAAACAATGTGAAAGCATTGTCTGAAACTAAAGCATGGTTGTCTACACAATTCTCAATGAAGGATATGGGAGAAGTATCATTTGTACTAGGTATAAGGATCTACCGAGATAGATCAAAAGGACTGCTGGGCCTCTCCCAATCCCAGTACATAGATAAAATCTTGAAAAGATTTAGTATTGAAGAATCCAAGAGAGGATTGCTTCCAATAAGACATGGGATTGCACTCTCTAAGTCTATGGCCCCAAAGACGCCTGAAGAGAGAAGCAATATGTCTCGAGTACCATATGCATCCGCGATAGGAAGCATAATGTATGGTATGCTATGTACGAGACCAGACGTAGCGTACGCTTTAAGCGTTACAAGTCGCTACCAGTCTGATCCAGGTGAGCAGCACTGGATAGCCGTAAAGGCAATTCTAAAGTACCTGAGAAGGACTAAGGAATTGTTCTTGGTATACGGTGGAGGAGAATTGAAATTGGAAGGCTATACAGACTCGAGCTTCCAATGTGATATAGACGACTTCAAGTCGACATCAGGATACGTTTTCTGCCTCAATGGTGGCGCGGTTAGCTGGAAGAGCTCCAAGCAGGAAACAACCGCGGATTCAACCACCGAAGCAGAATACATTGCCGCGAGTGACGCAGCAAAGGAAGGTGTTTGGATGAGGAACTTCATCCAGGAATTGGATGTGATACCTAGCATTGCTGAGCCCATTACTATCTTCTGCGATAATAATGGGGCAATAGCGCAAGCGAAGGAGCCGAGATCTCATCATAAATCCAAGCACGTACAAAGACGATACCATGTGATAAGAGATATCATTGGTAGATGAGACATTAAGATGGAACGTGTCGACTCAGAAGATAATACGGCGGACCCGCTAACGAAGCCTCTTCCTCAAAAGGCATTTGAGAAACATCTGCATAAGATGGGACTCAAGAACATAAAAAACTGGCTTTAGGACAAGTGGGAGATTGATAGAAATAGTGTCCTGCAAGCCAGCTGTATGGCTAGTATTTATTGTAATAAATGCGGAACTATTCAATTTAGATTAATAAATGCACTTTAATTAAATGGTCATCTTTATCTTATGTAATAATTGTCTACGCATAAGGATAGAAGTCCTTAGATCACAGGGCTATGGGACAACCCGTGGACTGATCTCTAAGGCCGTGATCTAGAACATATTCAAGAGTGGTAGAATCCAATCGAGATAGGACATCGTTGGATTCGGTTAGACTCTCACTGTTGTGTGTACTCCGATGAACTGGAGAACGCTGGGGTCCACGAGCGTGACTGGGATAGTCGACACACATAAGTGGGTGGCTTGCTGGAATGGCAAGCGCACTGAATACCCCAATAGGAAATAACTCACCATGGAAGCGGTAGTCGCATATCGGGGTTGAAGTTATTCCATATTTATAATAGTATACGAGGAACGATCCCTAACTACTTGAGATGATAGGGTTTATCTGGTGCGAGAACGTCTATACTTTGATATGAGTTCCGACTGACTGGAGATCACCAGAAAGTCTCTGTGGGCTCATGTTGGGTATAGAGGAACTCGTATGCAGATTCATATCATCAACAAAGGATCTATTGACCCGACTTGATAGGTTGGGAAATTCTCCTATGGATTTCTGTGAGAAATTAATTCTGGTAAAATCCTTGGCCAAGGTATCTGACAACTTTATGTAAGTAGCTCATAAAGATTAAGTCAAAGAGAATTTATTTCAAGAACAGAGTACATAAGGTCAAGACAAAAGAAAAGGGAATCCGATAAAAGACCATGCCCTTTAAGTCTCGACTGGGAGATTGATAGATGGAGAGATTATGTCGTATATGGAAATTATAAATGATAAAAGGTTCACTGAATTAATTCACCAGTGATTGGGCTCCATGGGCTTGTGACTGGACATCGACCGTGGAGTGTGGGAAAATTCCCAAATTAGCAGGGGTGCTAATTTTGGAATGATTAATCGACAGAGTGTTCGATTAATTTAGAGTATTAATTGCTCGAGTAATTAAATAATATTTAATTACAACCCGCGGCCAATTATGAGGTGAACCTACGGGGGCATACACAATACACATGAAGCGAAAGCGAGGAAACAAGAACGAACCAGTCGACTGGGTCGACTGAGTCAAAAATCGACTGGGTCGATTAAAAGGGTGGGTCGACTGGGTCGACCCATATGGAACGAAAGTGGATCCAATTGGAATTGGATCAAGATTATAAATTAAATTGGAATTTAATTTATGAGTAAATTAATTAATTAGTATTTAATTAATTAATGGAATAATTAATTTATTAGACTTGGAGTTTAATTAATTAATTGGGAGATGATTTAATTAATTGGGCTATTTAATTGGGAGATTAAATTAAGCCCTGAAAGATTAATTAATATGGGCCATGAATTAATTAGAAGACTTAGTCTTCTAACTAAAGAGGGCCATGGCCCATGTAGGAGAATTAATATCCTAATCCTAGTAGAATTAGGTTATGAGAGATATCTATAAATAAGAGCCTAGGTCTCATATCTCAAAGACAACTCCACAAGCAAAACAAGAAAAGCAAAAATTCTCTCCCTCTCCCTCTTGTGATCGGCCGAACCATACTTCCACTTTGGAAGAATTTTTCGTTTTCGATTTTCGTTCCAAAGTTGTTCTAAAACCTATATATTAATATACCCTATGTTCCAGTTGATTAGGATATATTAATTTTCGTGATATTGTGGTGTATCAACTCGTAGAGGCGCAACACGTGGGGCGCTACTCAATAGGTGTGGTTCGATCTTAACGGGGCAGAATTCAGAGTTCATCTTGCTAGCCGAGGATTTGCAAGGAGATAGGTATAAACGAGAAAACTTATACTATCATTTAATTATATTTATATATATACACAACTAGAGAATATCCTGGCAGGATTCTTTAAGAGGCCCTAAAATTTTTATATTCCGCTGTGCCTAGGGCTGTTTTTCTTACCGAATCCCAACATTTTGTTCAGGATAATATAACAAACGAGCCCTGGACATAATTGAAAAGGCTAGGCAATCTAGAAGGGTCAAAATGGTCCTTTCTCATTTCCACTCACTTATCCTCTATAAGATTGTCTTCAACCTTAGTTCCAAATCATATAGAAACAGAGAAAATACGTTCAGGTCTTCTTGGAGGGTTTCAAAGCATCAAAACAATTGTTAATAAATCAAGAAAAATCGGTTACGGTGTCGGCTTTGACCAAAGTTGCTCCTTGTGTCTTCGTCTTCAATTTGCACCGATTATTTTCTCTTGTAAGTGATGTTGTTAACTTCTAAGATTCATCCATGTTTATGGATAATTAAGATTAATTCATGGGGTGGTTTTATACTTGTTATATATTGTTCTAGCTTGGTACTATGTAGAAGTTACGGCTATAATTGTGAGTTTTCCCATAGATGTATTATAGGTATGGGCTGATTTTATAAGGACTTTATGGTTATGTTTTAGGAATATTTAGTAGGATCTATTGTGACAAATTGAGCTTCCTTGACATATAAAACAATGGTGAAATTGTTGGACTAATTGACTAGTTTTATGAAATTGTGCACATATCATAGTTATATGTACATGGAACATTAACTTGTCATTGCTGGAAATTAGTGTTCAGTTTCTTGATGTTCTTGGATGGCTTATTGCTATATAGAACAATAACTTGTACATATGAGATATTGTTATTTGGTGATGTATTGATTATTGATATAATTAGGCATATGGAATTCATCCATGTACTTTACCTTGGATGAAATTGGTTATATAGTTCATTGATACATCATATGGAAACCATGGTTTTATTCGTGCATACTCGAGGTGATGGTTTCTTTGTGGAGCCTAACCAACCCTTGATCTTTGGCTACGATTCAAGGCATACGGCATTGGAACCCTTGCTAGCGAAGGGAACCTTTGCGATCCATTTATGGATTACATGATTTGTTGATACCGGTACATTCTTGGACTTCTTTGTGTGATCGTTTATTTCGACACACGGCTATATATTCGACATGGATATGAGATGGACATGATTCAAGACATCGAGTAAAGCTTCATCGATAACGTATCCTAATTTCATGTTATATGCTTTCCAACGTGCCCATACATATATGGCTTGTTACATGACTTGTATATGACTTGGTTTTTGATATATGGAGTTATAAATGTTATTTTGTATCAATTGTTATAATTGTATAACTCTCCCACATGCATGAATCACGACATCACTTACTAAGTCTTTCGACTTACCCCGTTTACTTTGTTTTCATTAGATCACAGTACCACCGGCGGTAGGCCTGAGTGAGGACCGGGGATCAACATCGAGTAGCCTGGGTAGGTTGTTGTACATAGTTTGGTAAGGTAGTTGTATATCGCGGTGAGGCATTTTTGTACATGTACGGATCATTTAGATCCTTTGAGTCTCTTTTGTTGTATATTTTGTAGCTCATAGCCTCACTCTTGTATGTTGTACTTATGGCTATCTTGGTTGTAACACAGTATTAGCCACATAGCTTGTACCGTTTCAGTTGAGGAGATGACAATTATTTGCTACAGGGTTTACTTATATGGTTGCTACAATATTGTGGTTTATTTATATACTTGTGTTGGTGCCACAATTGGTAGTATGATTAATTGTACAGGTTATGTAATTTTGTTACGCCATATTAAAGTAGTAAAATTGCCCGATTACTTTGTATAACTAATAGTTGGCAAAATTTTAATATCTGTCCCTTTTATGACTTGCTGACTTATATATTTTACAAAGGAATTATAAGTCACAAGATATGGTTTTGTTAATAAAATGACATGTACTTGATATGATATGCTTGACATGCACGTCACTCTTCCGTGCTCGGGACCTACCCGGGATGGGGGTGTGACACCATGTTATCAAAAAGTCATTGGCACAAAGTGGGTATTCAAAAATAAGATGAATGAAGATGGTATTTTTACCAGAAACAAAGCAAGATTAGTTGTCACGGGTTACTTCCAAGAAGAAGGCATTAACTTTGATGAGACATTTGCACCAGTAGCAAGGCTTGAAGCAATCAGACTGTTCCTAACTTATGCTGCTCACAAGAACTTCACTGTCTATCAGATGGATGTGAAGTCTGATTTTCTCAATGGAGAATAGCAAGAAGAAGTTTACGTTGAACAACCTCCTAGATTTGAAGTCTATCAAGAAGGAGATGAAGTATATTGTTTGAAAAAAACCCTCTATGGTTTGAAACAGGCTCCAAGAGCTTGGTTTGACACTTTATCTGACTTTCTTTTAATTAAAGGATTTCGCAAAGGTAAAGTAGACAAGACCTTGTTTACTATTGAATGGGAAGATCATATATTACTTGTGCAAATATATGTCAATGGTATTATTTTTGGTTCAACAAACTAACAAATGTGTGAAAAGTTCTCCAAGCTGATGCATAACAAGTTTGGAATGAGCATGATGGGTGAACTTAATTACCTTCTTCTATTGCAAGTTAGACAGTTGCCTGATGGTATATTCATCAACCAACCTAAGTACACAAAGGATATGTTCAAGAAATTTGGTATGGAAACTAGCTCATCTGTTAGTATTCCTATGTCTACTGGACTTCGTCTGGATAAAGATGAAGATGGCAAATCAGTTGACATCACCAAATACAGATGCATAATAGGGTCACTGTTATACTTAGCAGCTAGCAGACCTGATATTATGTATTATGTTGGGGTTTGTGCGAGATATCAATCAAATCCTAAGGAATCTCATCTATTAGCTGCCAAGAGGATACTCTGATACCTCAAAGGCACTCAAGAATTGGAATATTGTGGTACCCTAGAGTATCAGGATTTAAACTTATGACCTTGTTGGCTGCAAAATTGATAGGAATAGTACTTCAGGTATTTGTCAATTTTTAGGAAGTCGTCCGATCTCATGGATGAGTAAGAAGCAAACTTCAGTATCTATCTCTACTGCTGAAGCTGAGTACATTACTGCTGGAGTATGTTGTGCACAAATACTTTGGTTGAAGCATCAACTAGAAGACTAGTCACTAAAGGACAAAGCATATTGAGATCAAACATCACTTTATTAGAGATCATGTGGAGAAAGGAAATGTCATTATTGAGTATGTTCATATAGATGATCAGATTGTCGACATGTTCAATAAGCCACTAAGTGATGCAAGGTTTTCTACTCTAAGAGCAGAACTAGGACTACTTAATTTGGATTCATGAGCTGAGGGGGGAACTTATCAGGAGACTCAAGTTCATCAGTTTACTAATCTGCTTTCATTCTCAAGTCTCAACAAACTATTTAACTAATGAATTGAACTCTGGGGGAACGTGTAAGACTAGCGGTACTCTTGACTGTGAAATTCGTTAAAGACAGTTAGTTGAAGTTACGTGTTTAGAAGATTTGTTCTTAATTCTTGAAGACTGAAGATTAATTATTTTGCTGGATTGAAAAATAGCAAAGGAAGATCACTAGCTATTGGCTTTCACTAATGATATCATTTATCAGCTCAATTGTCTGACAGCTTAGTAATTTATTTTATTTACTGATCTGATGCATTATTTTTTTTTCTGTGTACTAATAACGTAAATCCGAAACACACTTTTATAAATAAGAGAATAGGACGGTCCACATTCTCGCCCTATATGCTGATAAACTTGAAAATTTGAAATGCGTATATCTCTCTCACATGATTATATCTTATAGTAAATGATCGAACAGTTTGAGTAAATAACGAAAATCGAAAAGTTTTAAACACTATAAAATCAGATCTGATCAGACTACTTATCTTTTATGCACCTTCAAATATTCAAAAACTCTAGAGAGAATTTTTGCTTAATCTTCATCTCGTCCACTTCAGGTCGAAGGTACTCAGGATATGGGGACTGACAATCCCCATGTTTTAAATAGTATTTTGGAGACATCTTGTGCCCAAGAGCGAGTTAATCAGCTGGCCAAGGAGTTGGACGATCACCAAGTCCAGTATACAACTCGTATCAACGAATTGGAGTCACAAGTTGCTAGTCTTCAGGCTTCTTTGAATGAGTATGAAGAGAATCTTCCTCTTGGTGGTCTTACCGATCGATACTGTAGAAATCCTAGCGAGAAGGTGATCCGTGAGTTTCTTAATTCTCCGGTTCATACCGCCTTGGTGTATCAAAAGGTTGGTCCCCTCCTTGAAAGTACCTTTATGAAAGCGATCCATCAGATGGTCGCTATGGGATTGATCGAGGATCGCCGAAGTGAATATTTCAGGACCATACATGTCAGCCTTAATCGTTATGGCGAGGAGTATTCTTCTTCAGATTTTCCAACTGTTGAATATAAACATTTTCCGTTGGCTCATTTGGTTGAGGAGTTTGGAGTACCTTTACCGACACCTCCTTCAGATATCAATCCTGAAGTCGATAATAATTTAGTCGATCAGGAAAATAAGGGGGAAGACCCAGAAACAACGACCAATGCAAATGGAGAAGGAGAGGTACTTGGCGACCAGAGTGTCATCGCTAGCGATCAACAGGAGATAGGAGGGAGCGACCAACGGACTTTGGATGGGGGGCGATAAATAACTTTTTAGGAATAATAATTGTCAGTGTTACTTGTAATTTTAATTTTTTAATCTTTTCAGAGAGACAATTTGTATTCCCAGTTTTTTGACTCTAATTTCTTCATTTATTATGACGATTCAGACATAAGTCATTTAATCCCAGCATAATCATTATGTTTGCGTCTTTTCGAATTCGCGTAATTGTTCATTGGTCAGATGCTCTATTTCGCGCGTCTTCCCAAGGTCTGTCGCGTCTTTTCACTCAATATAAATACTCGAGGTAAAAAGTTCATCCTTATTTTACGGTGCGTCCCCTTTTAGATAAAATATTCTCCCCAGTAGATCGATAAGTCTCATTCGATATTCCCAGTTTTCTCGATTTTTCTAAGAATGAGTAATCTCTTTGGTAATACATCCAAACGTTCTTCGCGTGAGAACCCTAGAAATTCTAGGTCAAAGAGGTCCCGCAATAAGGAGCCTTTGGCTGACCCTCCTCGATCCCAAACCGTTAGGAGCTCGGGGGTGCAAACCTCTGTTATCCCTTCGAGTCGTTCAAGCGACATGAATGCTCGCTCCGAGTCTTTTTTGCAAAATCCCATTATTTCTTCAGATTCTCAAAGGAGACCTTCTCCTGGTCGGATTGCTTTCGGAGATATGTCCACTCCGGAGCAATCTTTCAATATTCTTGTTTCTTCGACCATTCCTTCTTCTGAGCATATGTCACACGACATACTCTTGATAACCCAATTTCTTTTTCTTCTGCTACTGAGTTGGTCGTTTGCCAGGGCCAAAGGGATGTTACTGTGGGGCAAGGCAGCGGCGGCCCGTTTTTGGATTCATCTTTAACACAAACCATAAATCAAAGTTTTTCGGACTTCTAAATTTCGGATACTACAACAGTTACCACCTCCTTTGAGGCTGGTGCTCCTCCTGGAGATCGGATTGAACAGAGATCTGATCGGAGGTTCCAGTACTCGGACTCTGGGAAAGAGATTCCTTTGATAGAATCACCGCGTTTCTTCGACCAGCATTGTATCCTGGAGCAGGTTAAGGATATAACTGAGTCCCAGTCCCCTCGTCATGATAAGATTCCCCTTGATTTGGTCTTTCCCGATTCAGGTGGGCCCGATCCTTTGTCGTGGGACCTGGGTCTTAGCACTATCTTGTCGGGCGAGCTGAAAAAGCATGAGGGTTCTTCCAATCTTCACCTCGTGCAATCCCTCTTCAAGCATTTTGAGCAGGTATTTATCCTTTTTAGCTTGTTCCCTTAAGATGTTCTCAAATTTTTTTTTTCTGCTTATACTTCATTTTCTTTTCAGGGGAAATACTACGCTCTGCACTTGGGTATCCAGAGTGCTGAGTTGTTTTCGAGCAAGGAGTTCCTGCAGGGTCAACTGGATATAGAGAGGGACAAGGTTAGGGGGCTTTCTCTTCTGCTCGAGCTTCATGATGACGATATGAAGAAACTGCGTGATGAGAAAGCAGCTCTTGCGAGGGAGCGGGATGATCTGACTCGGGTTAATGCTGGTTCGGAGGAATCTCGTCAATTAGCTTTTGAAGAAGGTTATGAGCAAGGTTATCAGACGCGTCAAGAGGATCTGAAGGCGTTTCTTGATACAGCTACTCCTCGGAAGGGTGCTTCTTCGAGCAGACCCTCTGGTGGCGATCAGTCCTGATGACTTGTTTCTTCCTTCTCTCTTTTTCTTTTTCTTTTTGTGTGTGAAATAAAGCATTTAATGTGGTCGCTAGGGGATAATTTATCCTTAACATTTTTTGTATGACCACAATATTTTTGCTGTAAATATTCTATGTTAATTCCAATCTTTATGGAGAAGTAAATTGAATTCCCTGACCGTGTAGACAAATTTGGATTTAAAACATCTGTACCCCATTACTTTTGTAAGCAAATTTAAACTGCTTGTTAAGTAAGTGATTTAGACGTAGAGCTCCATAGAAGCTTATCTGGATTGGCTTGGCATAAACTGCATCAATTATCTTCAAGAATGCTTGCTTGAGGGCGACCAGTATTGTGGAAAAGAGTAATCTGTTATTGTCCACCAGACATGAGATCTTTCAAAAATTAAGAAGTTACTCATAGTCTTATTCTTTTTTTTGTCGAGGTGTCGGACTTAGTAAGCCTTGTTGAAAGTCAGAGATTTAGGCGATCATATTTGATTAATAGAAATTTGAACTTGTAATTTCTACTGAAGTAATTAATTCATGTTCACCCATTCGTTCACCATGCATAGTCCTTAGCCAACCCTTGTAATCATATTGGATTTCAAAAATTGTTGATTGTTGGAATATGATCTTATTTGGACAAGTCTTTCATCTTTTCAACTTTCAAAGAATATAGGTAGTAAGCTTATCATGTTCATCGATGATCGATCAGTCGCCATTGTCAGACATAATTTTGTCTTTTATGAAGTCCTATAAGGGCTTCTTTGCAACTTTTCTTCAAGCATTATTTTTTCTTAAAATTGAATCTCTTAGTAAAGCTTGTCTGCTACCATTTGATGTTTCTATGTACTTGACTGTGAGCTTCATTTTCCTCAAATAAAACAACCATTATGCCTTCAGGACATATCTTTTGGTGTGGGAGGAATTGGAAAATGTAGAACATTAGTTAGATCCAGCTTGTTTAGACCTCCTTAAGCAATTCTTTGATATATGAGGCAGTGACAAGTCCGTATGCCCTAGTAAGGACGACTACCTCTTCTACTTGTCCGTCAGATTTGTTGGACTCTAAAAGGAAAGCTGGATTCTATGTCGTTGGGTTCTCATTAGTCGTCAAAGCGATCAACTATTTTGTCTTTCCCGTGTTATATCGTAATAAGTATTGATCATTCATTTTTGGTAGAAGTACTTATTCCTCATTGTACATTTCTTTTTCCCAAGGAATCTGATTGTCGGTTGAGCATTCTTTGTAAAGTTCTAAGTTGTCTCTTAATGAATCAACTTGAACATGTATGGATTTTCACATGCTAGTCGTTTCGACCTTCATATCTCATTCTCATTGAGCAGCTTTATCGACTAATCTAGCGCCGTCCCAACTTACTCGCATTAAATAGGGGAAGTCAACAGTCGCATTCTCGTCCCTTGATCAAATTTTTATCCAACCGTAGAATTAACTTAAAATCTCCATATAAATAGATAGGCAGTTTCTTCCCATATCTATTCATACCGTACAAAATGGAGATATCAGTTTCTTTCGGTTTTATCTTGCCCAGTGATGCCATAATTTTCAAAAAGTCACATTATCGTGATCCACTATCTTATAATAACTCAAGAATCATTTGCCTTGTACTGACAGGTCCCATTAATGTCCTACCTAGTACTGACGGGTCCCATTTGGCCTCAACTTTTGTCTTCATGAGGTTGGGGTCCATGGTATTTTGTTTGCACATGGAGGGTTCATACTTACCAGGCATCCCTGTTCTTCGATGTTACCTCCGGAGTGATAGACCGCCGGGGTGTGCTGGTAAATTTTCACTTTTGCGATGGTCCTCACGAGATCCAGATTCGGACGAATAATCGCAGCAATCTCTCAAGCGGGAGCTCGTTTTGGTCGAATGACCGCTACAAGCTATCTGGCTTGTAATGGCCGTTCCGATCTAAGGGAGAATCGATCTTCAGAGTCTGGCCATCGAACTAAAGAAGTCGACAATCCTGAGTAGCATGCTTCTTAGGTGGTCAAAGTAGAACGTCGAGGCACTAGAAGGAGATTGATGTTTCCGTGGACATTGTCGTGAAAAGCTCCGCTCTATCGGATAAGATTTTCCACTTTTGTATTTGTAACGATTTGTAATTTGAAAGATACTCTTTGTACACAGATGAATAAAAGCTTTATATTCTCTATATTTTGTCTCATATGTTTATTCTTGCTTATATGATTTTCGATTTTTACTTCAATCAGTCTATCGAAGACTTAGGTTCTTTTCCAAAATCTTGGTTGTAACCTCTTAATTCTCAACTTTAGAGATCACTGAGTGTTTTAGCGATTAAGTCAATTTTATTTGAACTTAATAAGTAGGTTGCCTACCAATAAATGGGTTTAACCTCATTTTTTTGGAGATCGATGAGTATTTATCGAGCGGGTCGATTTTACTTGATTCAGGACTTAGGTTGTGTACCAATAATTGGTTTTAACCTTTCCTTTTATAATCATGGAGATCGGTGAGCATTTATCGACTAGATCGACTTTACTCACTTTTTGTACTTAGGTTTTCTACCAATAATTGGTTTTAACCCGTTTTATCCTTTGCTGTGGAGATCGATGAGTGTATATCGAGCGGTTCGATTTTACTCAATTTTTGTACTTAGGTTTTTTTTACCAATAATTGGCTTTAACCCGTTTGTTCTTTATTGTGGAGATCGATGAGTGTATATCGAGCGGAACGATTTTACTCAATTTTTGTACTTAGGTTTTTTACCAATAATTGGCTTTAACCCGTTTGTTCTTTACTGTGGAGATCGGTGAGTGTATATCGAGCGAATCGATTTTACTCAATTTTAGATTTTTTTACCAATAATTGGTTTTAACCCGTTTGTTCTTTACCGTGGAGATCGATGAGTGTATATCGAGCGCATCGATTTTACTCAATTTTGTACTTAGTTTTTTAACCAATAGTTGGCTTTAACCCGTTTGTTCTTTACTGTGGAGATCGATGAGTGTATATCGAGCGGCTCGATTTTACTCAATTTTGTACTTAGGTTTTTTGCCAATAATTGACTTTAACATATTTAATTGTCGTCTTTGGAGATCGATGAGTGTTTATCGAGCGGGTCGATTTTACTCAATTTTTGTACTTAGGTTTTTTTACCAATAATTAGCTTTAACCCGTTTGTTCTTTACTGTGGAGATCGATGAGTGTATATCGAGCGGATCGATTTTACTCAATTTTTGTACTTAAGTTTTTTACCAATAATTAGCTTTAACCCGTTTGTTCTTTACTGTGGAGATCGATGAGTGTATATCGAGCGGATCGATTTTACTCAATTTTTGTACTTAAGTTTTTTACCAATAATTGGCTTTAACCTATTTAATCGTCGTTTTTGGCTAATTACTCATAACCAATGGACATACTTCAAAAGAATTTTTAAGCAAAATCTTTTTATTGCAACAATAGTACAAGAAGTTTGACGAAAATAAATAACAATTAAGATAATAAAAAAAAGTAAGGATAACTTGTAGGATTCATCGTCCATAGTATCTTCTCAGGTTAACTGCGTTCCAAGTCCCCGGTAGGGGTGTTTCGTCCATGTGTGCAATTTTGTATGATCCTTTCTTTCCTACACCAACGACGATGTAAGGTCCATCCCAATTTTGTTGCAATTTTCCGACGTGCTTGGACACCTCTACCTTCTTCAGTACTAAGTCCCCTTCTTTGAAGGTTCGTATGCGGACCTTTTGGTTGTAAGCCTTTTCCATATTCGATTTAGCGACCTGCATTCGTACTGCAGCTTTTTCTCTTAAGGCTTCGGTCAGGTCGAAATCATCTTTTCTAGATTTTCCATTTTCCTCGCTATCATACATCTCGATCCTCGGTGTCGGGATCAATGTTTCGATTGGAATCACGGCCTCCGAGCCGTACACCAAACTGAACAGGGTCTCGTCAGTCGAGGCCTTGACAGTAGTTCAATTCGCCCAAAGCACTCCAGGGAGTTCGTCCAGCCATCTCCCTTTGGCTGCCCCTAATCATTTTTCCAAAGATTTGACTATTTCACGGTTTGCTACTTCAGTTTGTCCGTTGGCTCTTGGGTGTCCTACCGAGGTAAAGTTTTGTTGAATTCCCAACTTAGAGCACCATTACAACACTTATTTTCCCGCGAATTGAGTTCCATTGTCAGAGATTAGGATTCGTGGGATACCAAATCGACATACTATGAACTTCCACAGGAAATTAATTACTTGAAACTGCGTTATCCGAGCCAGAGCGATGCATTCTATCCTTTTACTGAAATACTCGACAGCGACTAGAACATAAATTTTCTTTGACCTGGCCACTGGGAAAGGTCCCACAATGTCTATTCCCCATTGATCAAAAGGCCAGCACACAGGTATAGGGTGCATCTTTTCGGCGGGTTGATGGCTTACATTAGCGTGAACTTGGCAATTGTGACACTTTTGCACATATTCAACGGCATCTTTGTTTAAGTTGGGCCAATAGTATCCTGTGCGGAGACATTTCAAAGCTAAGGTCCTGGCTCCACTGTGGTTCCATGCCTCCCCCTCGTGTATTTCCCGAAATACATCATTGGTTTGATGTTCAGAAATGCATTTTAGTAGAATTCCTGATACCGATCTTCTATAGAGTTTTCCCTCTAACATCGTGTATCTTGGTGCTCGATATTTTATTTTCCGAGCCTCATTTAGATCAGGTGGCAGGTTTCCTTCCCAAAGGTAATCCATCATTGGAGTCATCCAGTTCCTTTCTGCTACTTCAATTTCCATCATTTCAGCGACAAGTTTGTCGTCAATGTCTATTGCTGGGGTATTCGAGATCAACCAATTGATCACTCTTTCTGTTCGGCCATCTCTCGATCCCGTGAATCTAGAAAGTTGATCAGACCATTTGTTCTCTGAGCGGGGAACATTCTGTATTTTGAAGTTCTCGAATTTTCCAGCCAGCTCTTTTACTTTTGCGAGGTACTTGATCATGTTGAATTCCTTTGCTTCGTATAGGCCTTCTATTTGTCGTTGTACCAACTCTGAGTCAGTTAATACTTTGAGGCTTTTTATGTTAGCTTTGATGGCCATTTCCATTCCTGCAATTAATGCTTCATACTCAGCTTCGTTATTAGTTACCACGAAATCTAACGTGATTGCATAATTTATGTCTTCATTGTTTGGCCCGATGAAATTAATTCCAGCTCCACCTCCCTCTCTACTCGAGGCACCATCGACATGCATTAAACAGGTGTGATTTTTGAAAATCAAGATATCATTATCACAACAGGTTAAGTCGTTAGGTTCTTGTATTGAGGTCGGAGTTTCTAATAGGAATTCTGCTAGAACTTGAGCCTTAATCGCGGTTCGTGGTTTATATTCAATTTCGAATTGTCCTAATTCGATTGCCCATTTAATCAATCTTCCCGAGGCTTCGAGCTTCGCTAAGACTTGTCTCAATGGTTGATTTGTAAGCACAATGACTTTATACGTCAAGAAGTATGGTCGGAGTTTCCGCGCCGCTACCACTAAGGCTAAAGCAAACTTTTCTATCTCCAAGTAATTCTTCTCAGCTCCTTGTAGTAGTTTACTTAGATAATAGACAGACTTATGTTCAGTGCCTTCTACTTTTACTAATACCGAGCTAATGGCAACTGTGGAGGTTTATATATAAATGTATAACGGTTTACCTTCGGTTGGTTTGGCCAATAATGGGAAAGAAGTTAAGTACGCCTTTAGTTGGTTGAATGCTTGATCGCATTCTTTGGTCCAAACAAAGTTCTTTGCCTTCCGTAAAGTTTGGAAGAAGGGCAAACTTCTATCTGCTGACTTGGATATGAATCTGTTTAATGCGACAATTTTTCCTACTAAGCTTTGCACTTGGGATATTGTCTTAGGTGGTCTCATCTCTGTTATGGCTCGAATCTTTTCGGGATTAGCAATTCCTCGCTGATGAACCATATATCCGAAAAACTTTCCGGATTTAACTCCAAAGGTACATTTTGGGGGATTGAGTTTCATGCGGTATTTTCTCAATATCTTGAAACATCGATCGAGGTGTTTTATGTGGTCGGCTTCATTCATGCTTTTGACTAACATATCGTCCACGTATACTTCAATTATTTCTCCGATCAGCTCCCTAAACATTAAGTTAACTAGTCTTTGGTAAGTGGCACAAGATAAAGCAATGTACTCCATGCTCTGTTATGAAAGAAGTTTTCTCTTGGTCTCGCTCATCCATGTAGATTTGATAGAAACCTTGAAAGGCATCCATCATACTGAAAATAGCGAATCCCGCCGTTGAGTCGACCAATAGGTCGATCCTCGGGAGAGGATAGGGATCTCGTGGACATAATTTATTGAGGTCCGTGAAATTATTGCACATCCTCCATTTATCATCATTTTTATCTCATTTAGCCACTAAGACAACATTGCATAGCCATTCCGAGAAATGTATTTCTCGAATCTGTTTAACTTTGAGTAGCCTTTCGACTTCTGCTTTGATTATCTTATCCTTTGTCTGCCCATGATTCCTCTTCTTTTGTCTTGCTGGTTTTGTCATTGGATCAAATTTTAAAGAATATGTGATTACTCTTGGGTCAATACCCTCACTGTCGTCCGCACTCAAAGCGAAGATGTCAACATTATTCCTGAGAAAATTTATTAACATTACTTCCCCTTCCGGACTAAGTTCGGTTCCGATCCTGGAAGTTTTTTAACTATCTCCTTGTACGAGCATAATATCCTTGTGTTCTGGCGGTTCTATGGTTAAATCGACCGGCTCCTTTCCCTTCCGATCTATTCTGTCAATGTTGGGGATCTCGACTTCAGCTCTTTCGATGTCGTCCTCGAGCTTCCTTTTAGCTGGAGTAAACAGTTTGGATCGACTTCCCAGTGTTAGGGAGGTGTTATAACAATCCCACGCCATGCAGTGATCATTCACTATTTCTCCGATCCCAGAATCTGTCGGAAATTTTATCTTCTGATGGTATGTTGATACTACTGCACGAAATAGGTTGAGGGCAGGTCGTCCTAATATCGCATTGTATGCAAAAGGAGTTTCGAGGACCAAGAACATTATCATTTTTACTGCTTGCTGCGATCTCTTTCCCAACGAGACACTCAAGTTTATAATCCCATAGGGGACTATTTCTGGGCCTCCAAATCCCACTCAAGGAGTGGCTACTTTTTGAAGCGATATTTCTCCCAGGTTCATCTGTGTTAGGACTTCCCTAGATATGATGTTCGCTGAGCTGCCATTATCGATTAAGATCCTTTTAACATTGTAGTTTGCTATCTCGAAAGATACTACCATCGGGAAGTCAGGGTTATCTTCCTTCAGATCCCAAACAATATTCCTTGGTACTTCGTTCTCATTGAAGCTAATGAGTTGTTCTTTAGGTAGTTTGCATTCGAGCGTCCATACTTCCCTCGGATGTCTAAGGTTTCCTTCAATTGATCTCGCGGTTCTACGGCGAGCATTACGACTGTCTCCCCCCGCCGGTCCTCCGGAATTGTATGTATGGTTCCGTTGATTTGATTATTGTTCAGTTCTTGTGGTGGACCATTATTAGGAGACCTCCTTCCAGGGGTTCTTCTCCGGTTACTAGTTCGAGGACTCCTGCTTCTGTTTCTTTTGCGGCTGTTTCTTTCGAGATAGTCGTCCAACATTCCTTGTTCGATCAGCTTTTCAATTTCCTGCTTCAGGTGAAAACAATCCTCAGTTCGATGCCCATGGGCCCGATGGTATCTACAATATAAATTGTAGTTTCGAGCTCCTGGTTTTGGTTGTGCAATTCTTTTCGCCGGTGGAATCCAATTATTCCTTTCCAGTACAACCAATATTTCTTCTATGGGAACACATAGCTTGGTGTGTTCCACGTGGTTTACACAATTTATGTGCAGTAGGTCAGCCGATCTCGATCTAGTATAGACATTAGGTCTTTAATCCTGATCGCTTCGATTATAATCTAATCTTTGAAAAACATTTCCTTTTTTGAAGGATCGATCATAATTCGTTGGCCTTGAAATAGGAACTTTATCCTGTCGCCTTGTGCCGGAGGTAGAGGCTTTACCCCTGTTTTTATCCTTAAAAGAGTTCATCTCTTCTTGAGTCATGTATTTTGATGCTAACGTCATGATATCCGCTAAAGACCTTGGTTGTTTTCTACTCAGTGCATTCCCGAACTGCCTGTTTTTGGTGAGGTCGAAAAGGATGGAGATTATGTAATCAATATTTGGGGAATCAATCTTTAGTAGTTCCACTTTAAATCTCGCCAAGCAGCTACTCAAGGATTCTCCTTCTTGTTGATCAATGGTTCCAAGGTAGCTCATAGGCAGTTTCTGTCTTTTCTGGCTAGCAAATTGTTGAGTCAGTTTGTTACATAACTCACGAAAACTGAATATGGAATTGGTGGGTTGCTTTCCGAACCAATCCAAAGCTAATCCTTTGAATGTGGTAACCATTAGTTTGGCGGTACACTCCGCTGAATGAGCATATAAATTCATTATGTTTGTAAAGCTGAATATGTAATCGTTAGGATCCGTGGTCCCGTCATATCGCGGTAGTCGTCCTGGAACCTGCCCAGATGATTGTGCTTCTTCTATCTCCCTGCAGAAGGGAGAACATGCTGCTAAACTTTCCTGGACTTCCGTGTTCCTCGCCCATGGATTTTGAACGGTCAGTAGACGTTGTTCAAGGCGTTCCTGCACCATATTTTCGATCTCTCTTTCCGAGATGCGGACAGTTTTTGGTCGATTAGGGATTGTATCAACTACGTAGTCATCGACGTGAATTATAGTATTTTCTTTTGATCCCCGACGCGCCTGTTGTGGCTTTGTTCGATCCGTTTTTCTTCGGATCCGATCGTCTGTTGGTTTCGCGTTGCTCCTTTGTGGACTAGGTATTGATCGCTGCTCGCTCACAAGACTGTCCGCTTGTTCTGATATCTAGTCGAGCTTCCTAGGAGCTCTTCTGCCTGGATGCACCCTAGTCGCTCCAGGGTCTCTGGGCTAGTGTTAAGGAGCCAACAGTCCTTCTGGGCACAGAGAGTTAAACTGTAGTGAGATATGTCTCAGTTTTTCCTATGTTCCTGCTAAAAGGACAGGGATTGTAGGAACCCAAGGGGCTTCAGGTACTGCATTGGTGGTTGTCCTTGAGAATTTAGAACATTGACCTCCTGGCGTTCTTCTTGATTTGGCAGTCGATCATTTTCTTCCCGATTATCGCCATCGTTGACGATAGGTTCGTTATTCACCGTGTTGTTGTGGACATCGTTCGACGTTATAGGTGGGTGCGTTGTGTTGCTCGTTGCGTCGTTGCGAGCATTCTTCCTCGGGCAAGCCATGTGATAATCAATATGTATAGCAAAAGCTTATAAATATATGAAGATTATAGGGCCTAGTTACTTTATTCCGGATGGATCAATCTAAAGGAAGAACAATATTTGACGACGTTAATGAGCAAATAATAAAGTACTAATCAATATGTATAGCAAAAGCTCTTGTATTATTCTCAGATTGCCCAAGTATGTAGGCGTAAGCTCTGATATTGTTGTAATACAATGATGATCTAAGTATTTATATGATACAAACCCTAGCCATACAAGGAAACATAATCCTATTAGGACTCGAGATATCTATCCTTCATTAGTTCGGATTACAACCTGGTCGCTGTGGAGAGTCATTTCAGATCTGGTCGACCTGTGGTTGCATATGAGCTACATGGTCGAGCCGAGCTGATCTTCTTGGGTCGATTCGAATATCAAAAGGGGTATAAAATAGCCCCCATCATTTTTGGTGGACAATTATGTCCTTGTTATGTTTGGTACGTAGGAGGGTTTTCTCTGTTATGTATATGTATAATAACTATGGATTCAAATGTTGTAAATTTACATGAAACTTGTAATTAGTTTATTCCTGTATATATATCCTTATAAAAATATAATTACACATTAATATTTTCTTTCAATTTTTATCATAATGCTTTACAATTAAACTACAAGGAAAAGTAAACAAATTATGGTTATTATAAACATAAATAAAATTATAAATACATTCAACTTTTACATTTTACACTTAATTTTTATAATTTCAAGAAAAATTTATAATTAAAATACAAGGATAAATGAATGAATTCCGTTTAATCATGAGAAGATAAAAAATTGAACATAAAGTATTATACATTATAAAAATGTCCACATGTTCATAAGTAATCCATAAATAAAAATTTTAACTAAAATTTTATTTTTACAAAATGTATAAATACTCATTAAAAACCCCAATTTAATAAAATAGTTATTCTAAAATAATAAATATTAAAAATAATTATTATAAATCAATAAACAAATTAATATATATTAATTTAAAAAAAAAAGTCATTATCACCATCACCCCACCCCACCACACCACACCCCACCCTACCTTACCCTACCCTACCCTACCCCCACCATGGCATACCTGGGTTTATCAACTGAGGACGGGGACGGCCTGACTCCTAGGACTGTTCATAAACCTGTCATACCCGACTTACCCGCTAGCTCAATTCGACCAAACCAATCCGCAATATGTCGTTTTAATTTTTAAAATAATTAATGGCGGGTTGATAACTTGTAAACCCATATGATATGGGTCAAGTGATGGGTTTGATGGTTAAGAAAACAGATCCACCCGCAACCCGCACTTAATAATTTTTTATCTGCATGTTTGAATAAAAATGAGAAAGAAATCACAAATAATAACAAATAACTAAGAACAAAAAATAAACTTTCTTCAAGTTTTTTGTTTATATTATTAATTTTCTTCGTATGAATATAATAAACTTTCTTCAAGTTTCTTGTTTATATTAATTTTCTTGGTATGAATATGTAGGTACATAGTTTGGTAATCATATTTTTTACTAGAATTTATTTTTAGATTATGATCACTGACACAAGTCGTCGAGAGTACTTTATATTTGACTTATGACAAATGGTGTGAAAATTAGAGATAATTCCTCAAATTTCAAGATAACGATGTTATATACTATTTGATTATAGAGAAGGAGAATCAATGGGAAGGTGACGTGTAACAATAATCAATTAAAAGTCATCTCTTTCCAAGATTAAGTTGGCAACCAATAATTTTCAAATTAATGGCATTGTTTTTGTTCAACCAGTCAATTCGCTCGACAACCTGTGTGCACCTAAACCAGGTGGTTTATGAACATAAAAATCCAGTGCGGTTTGAAATTTGGCAGGTAACCCGCATGTGTTAGGTCGGGTTGATTTTTTCATGAACACCCGCTCAAACCCGATCGTGTTCACCGCTACTGACTCCTTCGAGGTCATAACGGGCCTGAAATCTTAGACCCCAGGCCGACGGGGCCTGCAAGGAGCGGTGCCGGTTGGAATGGCGGGTGTGGGTGGGGTTAGGGTGGGGAATTAGAGATGGGTGAGTTTTTATTTTATTTTCATGTATAAATTAATTTTTTAAAGTTTAGGGACCAATGTTCAATTATAATTTTATATATCAGTTTAAAATTAAATTTTGTAAGGGTAATATGATAATTTTGTGCATTATTTCAAGAGTGAATAAGACATTTTGCTTATCAGATTTTTTAATTACAATAGTCGAGGGCAATTAAGTCATTACACAGATTCCGTCCAACTCCGTTAGTTACCGTTCGAATTTTGTAAGATTTTTGAAATCTCAAGGGAAGACATTATACTTATAATTCTTGAAGGGGATTTGATGGGATTAGTATTAAACCACCGGAGAGGTCCATGTAATTATCATTTATCCCTATAAAATATTTTTTAGACCTTTGCGCATCCAAACTCATGTCATCAACTTCAGTCATCCACAAGTTCATTACACTTTCATTGATTATTCATTCTTCCAGTAAAATTATCAAACTAGTGTCTTCAGACGAATCTAATTTATCTGAATAAAGTTATTTATGAATATGCCTGGTATGTGCACAAAATATGTCAAAGTTTTATTTATTTTTAAATTAGTTGTCGTTGCACGTGGTACTCGCCTATATAGAATTATTCGAATTATAATTTATCTTGACATATTAATTTTTTTCTTATCTAATTTTTTCTAATATATCATATTAAACTTAATTTGAATATGCATAAAATATATGCAATGATTCGACTAATTAAGAAAAGTCCATTGCATCCACATTTTGACTTCAAATGAAGACGCGCAAAAGAAAAGAAAAAAAAATAATTAAAATCAACTCATACCTGTTGTTTCTCTTTTCTTGTCCTAATATTATGTCACATTCCGTAGTATCCATCCATCAAAATATTAACTTCCATTCATTGTCTCTGCAACCATGAAATAAAGAACATTTATAGTTTAAATTGAAGAAATATTAAAAAAATCAATAAACATCAAAAGATAAATAATAAAAAGAGGAAATAAATATGTGGGGGAAAAGGAGTAGTGGAGAATCAACTGTGACTTGTCATGGTGATCATAGTGGAAGAGGTAGGGTTTTTTATTAGGTAGTTTTTTTTTATTCGATAGTATTTGTATTTTGTAGTTTTAAATTTTAAAAAAAAAGAACAATTTTGAAAGGTGCAATTTTTTGATATAACATGGTGTCACAATCGTCACTTTGTAAGTAGAAACAAACTTCTCCTTTTAAATAGTATAGATAATATTACGATTATTTTTTAATTTGATATGAATTTATGCTATGTAGCTGTATAATCTTAAAATTTATGAGTTTATTATGAAGCCCATTTTTTAACTCTTTGAATTATTATTAGTAACGGGTCAAACTTGAACCGAAGCAAAATTGATTTAATTTGAATTCTAGATACGATTACCATTTTGGAATCCAAACAAAGTTCGAGACTCAAAACATAAATTGGAGTTCAAATATACGATGACATTGGGGGGTGGGGGGTTGTTATGAATCTGCATCATGAATATATGGAGTTTGACACTTTACACTTTAACTAAAAAATTTGGTATTTCAGATGAGGGGTACTTTGGATATTTTATTTTAGGAAGGACTTGTATGATCGGAAGTCACGGAATCCAACCACGAAGACGTATCAGCCGATCTCCAATACTAGTCAGACTAGTCTGATCATTGGCAGAGGGATTCATGCTCGGATTTCACTGTTGGGTTGATCCTAGGCCCAAACCCTTGGGCCGAGAAATACACCCATGCGGATGGTTCAGCTAGAACCACGCCTCAACTATAAATACCACAAGCATTTATGACGTCAGACACGCTTTCCCAGGTGCTCCTTGCTCGAAGCTACAGCTCGAATCATCCTCGGAACTTTGATTCTATCATATTGTATGCATTAGCCTCAAGATTGTACGACATCCAGTAATTCTCAAATAGGACTCCGAATTGTATTGTAATCACGAGCGATAATATATATGTTTGATCCTGTTATTAGCATTACCGCACCTTTATTTGTCTTTACTTTCAATTATTGATCCCGAACGAAACCACGTTAGATCAATTGGCGCCCACCATGGGGCCTTATTTGGGTGTTAGATCGAAATATGCCTGCTACGAGGCGAAATACATACATGCGAGGAGAGCCTTCACATGTGGCTGGGGCACAAAATTCTGTTACCAATGAGCCTGATAATCTTTCTCGAGCGGCTCGACAACAAGAAGCTCCGCCGATTATTCCCCAAGATGATATTCCAATTCACATAACCGTCGCCGATCTAAGATCCATTAACGGCACGATGTGCAGGAAATTTTTGAACAGCGGAAGAGCTGATCAGTCGCCAGTGGATCAGCCAGCGGTGCATGGGAGACCTGAAATCCCATCCTCGAATATTCAGAAGGAAAGGAGTGTGCTTCGATCGATATCGAAAGCACCTGCGGCAAACCCTTCCCAACCTGCTCCGTCGAGGTCCAATATCCGATTAGGGTTACCTTCTAAAGCAGTACATGATGTGGAGGATTCCGTAGTTGGGGAGAGCCATCCTTTGGTTGCTGACAAAACAAAAAATTCGACCTATAAGAGGGTCACTGAAGCTGAACTAGAGAAAATTGTGTACGAGAGAGTTGCCAAGAAATTAGACAGAGATGAGTTGATTAAAGAGGCTCGGCATGCAGGTACGACAATCAGACGTACCGAGATAGTGCAAAATAGAGAAACTTTCCGAGAAAATATCAGGATAGAGAGATCGAAAATAGTATCATGAGATGTTCACCTTTCTGCCAAGAGATTTGAGATGCTCGAAACACTGAGACAGTGCCAACGAGATTACCACGGTATAACGGGACTACCGACCTCGCGGAACACATTAACAACTTTATTAATGTGATGAATTTGTATGGACACTCGCAAGACTTCTCCTGCAAAATCATGGTTACTACCTTCGAGGGAATTGCCCTTGATTGGTTCGGAAAGTTGCCACCGAACTCTATCTTCTCTTTTGATGAATTCTGTGATAAACTTAAACATCAGTTTGCGAGTCAGTGGAAGCCAGGTTACCTGCGAACCAAATTGCGACCGTGAAACAAATGGAAGGTGAAACTTTGAGGCAATGGTTGGCAAGATTCGGTATCGAACTTCTTAAATTTGATACTACGCAGATCGAATACCTATCCTCTCTGATGTTCGAATTGACAAAGAACACGCAGTTCGGGGGAACGCACTGTGTAGGAAACAGCCAAAATCCTTTGAAAGGATCACGGAGATAGCTGAAAAATATATGATACAGGAAGAAATGAACAAGCTAAAACATGCTCAAATCCGAAACTTCCCCTCGGAAAGAAACAAGATAGAGCTCCTGTACCAAAACCTGGCGATTATGGAGGGTCAAACAGGGGATCAGTATGGCAGAGACTCAACGCATACAAACCCCAGATGCCAAACCACCGACCTAATGTCTACGGTCCAGTCTCCGATCCCAATCAACCTCCGTGCCCAGGAAAGGTCCACTTTACTGAATTAAACACCTCAAAAGAAGAAATTCTAACCTTATTGGAGGAAAGGAATTTGATACCCGAGGCAGAAATGATTACTCAAGCGAGACCAGGAGCTTTGAACTATGATAAGTATTGCCGATATCATAGAGCTCGAGGACACAGTATGGAAAATTGTTATCAGTTGAAGGTCGAGATTGAAAAGTTAATTGTGCAAGGAAAACTTAAACAGTTTGTAAAAAGAGGAAACTATAACAACCGCTATAGATCCAGGAACCCTCGAAAGTTCGCCATTCAGCAACGGGAAGCTCGAAATCAAGCTAAAGAGCAACCGAATGGAGTGATAAACATGATTGCTGGCGGACCGGCGGGGGGAGATAGCAGAAATGCAAGGAAAAGAACAATGAGGTCGATCAAAGCGGTTGTGTCGACCAAGAAAGAGATTTTTTCGTTGGAACCGCCTTCCATGGAAAATCAGGTCATAAGCTTCAGTGATGCAGATAGACCCACAGATGTTACGTGGGATATGGATGATGATGATCCAGATTTCTCAATGGTTCTAACTTTAAGGATAGCTAATTATGAAGTCAAAAGAGTTTTGATTGACAACGGTAGTTCCGCAAACATTAATTGCTCGGATGAATCTCCAACATCCTTATTTGGATCGAGTAACTACTCCTCTGATCGGGTTTGGCAGTTCGGAGATTGTCCCATTGGGGACCATTTTGCTAAGCACAACTCTTGGAAAGAAGCCAAGAAGTGTAACTAGAACCATAATATTCTTAGTGGTGGAAACACCTCTCGCTTATAACGCCATATTGGGGAGGCCAGTTTTGAACTCATTCTAGGCTGTAGTATCAACGTATCATCAAAAGGTGAAATTTTCGACTGAAGGAGGAGTTGGTGAAATGCGGAATGACTCATCATGGCGTGGGAATGTTATAGTTCTTCTTTGTCCATAAAACTGAAGGTTGAACCCGAGATCCCAAGCAAAAGAAGACTTGTTGATTTGGAATCAGGATTGGTTTCAGATTTACCGGTCCCTGACTAAGTTACAAGGGGAGAAGGGGAAGAACGTAGATATGAGTGTGCAAGCCCCCGACTACAAGAAGGTTGCCTTGGTTCCTGGTTCTCCAGAGAAGGTTAACAGGATCGGAACAGAACTGAGCGAGGTGATGGAAACTATGCTCGTTGATTTTTTGCGCAGAAACGTGGACGTCTTCGCCTGGAGTTCAGACGATATAGTGGGAATTGACCCTCGGGTGATCACGCATTCGTTGAAAATAGGCCCGAAGGTGAAACCAGTCCGATAGAAGAAACGAAATCACGGACGAGAAAAGGATAAAATCATCAACGCTGAGGTTGATAGATTGTTGGCAACTGGTCAAATAAGAGAGACCAAATTTACCGAGTGGCTTTGTACCTGGTTTCCAAAGGGGAAAAGATCGAAAACAACTTGAGAATGTGCAATGACTTCACCGAATAAATTGTGCCCAGGAGACCCTTATCCATTACCTCAGATCGATATGCTAGGGGATTCCACTGCTGGGTTTGTTTTCTTTAGCATGATGGACGCCTTCTAGGGATTCTACCAGATATTAATGAACAGAAGGGATCAGGACAAGACTGCATTCATTACCGAGCATTGAGTGTATTTTTGCATTGTTATGCCGTTTGGATTAAGAAACGCCGGAGCAACTTGATAAATGTTAATGACGTCTATGTTGATAGGGGAGATCAATGAAGTCTATGTTGATGACGTGATCGTGAAAAGCCTGACCGAAGAAGATCATATCAAGCATCTTGATAAATGTTTCGCAATTATGAGGAAATACGGTATGAAGTTGAAACCGGCAAAGTGTACCTTCGGGGTCAGATCGGGGAAATTTTTGGGTTATCTTGTTCACGAGCGGGAAATTGAAGCTAACCCGGAGAAGATTCGAACTATCACCGACCTCAAACCGCCAAGAAGGCTTTCGGACGTACAAAGCTAGGTAGGAAAAATCATCTCTTTGAACCGGTTCATCTCCCGATCAGCGGACAAGAGTTTTCCCTTCTTCAAGTTGTTACGAAAATCAAAGAACTTCGAGTGGACCGCTGAATGTGACAAAGCCTTTGAGGACCTCAAGGCTTATTTAACTTCGCCGCCGATGCTGGCCAAGCCCTCCGAGGGTGAACCTTTATACCTTTACATAGCGGTCTCAGAGGAGGCAATTTGCTCGGTTCTGGTAAAGGTAGAGAAATCCAAGCACAAGCCAGTATACTATTTGAGCAAGTTATTACAGCGCGCGGAAAAGAATTATATGGAGATCGAAAAGTTCGCACTTGCTCTAGTAGTGGCTGCTCGAAGATTGAGGCCCTATTTTCAAACTTATAAGATTATTGTTTTGACAAACTAACCCTTGAGGCAGGTCTTATCTATACCCGAAGCTTCGGGAAGATTGATAAAGTGGGATGTGGAGCTCGGAAAATTTGGGATCGAATATTAACCAAGAACGGCGGTTAAGGCTCAAGTTTTGGCTGATTTTATCGTTGAAACAACAGGAGCAGAAGTTCCAAATGAAGCAGGATCATCAGAGGTGAATTCGATCAAGAAGGTCGAGGAACCAGTATGGTTAATGCACGTGGATGGATCCTCAACTAAAGAGGGAGGAGGAGCAGGGATCCATTTCCAGGGTCCTAACGTGGAAGATTTGAGCTACGCCATCACGTTAGACTTCGTTATTACGAATAATGAAGCAGAATATGAGGTTCTAATCGCAGGACTAGAAATGTCCCTGAAGGCAAAGGTAAAATCCCTTACTGTACTTACCGATTCTGAACTTGTACATAGGTAGGTAAAGGGTATTTACGAAGCAAAGGAATTCAGTATGATCAAGTATCCGAACAAGGTGAAAGATTTGATCTCAAAATTTGAGAGGTTCGATATCCAACCAATTCCCAGGGAAGAGAACCTATGGGCAGATCAGTTATCAAAATTTACGGGAACGACCGATGGGAAGAAGGAAAGGGTTATCACATGGTTACTTTCTAACACACCGGCTATTGAATTAGACATTACTCCAAACGTCGATATTATGGAGATTGATGAACAAAAACCCTCCTGGGTTGATCCTTTCCTCGAATATTTAAGAGAAGAAAAACTTCTAGAAGATACAAATGAAGCTCGGAGGCTTAAATACCGAGCGCCATCCTTCGTCTTGGTGGACGGTCAACTCTATAAAAGATCCTCTTCAGGAATCTTGCTAAAATGCGTCCTTGAAAGTCAGTATGATACGATTCTGAGAGAAGTCCACGAAGGGGAAGCTAGAAATCACTGTGGCGCTCGGGCATTGGCTCTAAAATGTTCGAGGGCGGGATATTATTGGCCTACCCTTATTTCTGACTCGGTTGATTATGTGAAGAAATGCCATCATTGCCAAATTCATTCGAATTTGATCCACCAACCAGCAGAGCAGATGCATTCTATTCCTATTTGTTGGCCCTTCGATAAATAGGGTATTGATATCGTTAGTCCTTTTTCGATTGCAAGAGCGAAAAATAATTATGTGTTGGTCACCGTGGAATACTTCAGCAAATGGGTAGAGTGCATGGCATTAACCAAGATCACCTAATTCCAAGTTATAAATTTTCTTTGGAAGAATATTATCTGTAGGTTCGGAATTCCCAGAGTTTTGATCTCAGACAATGGGACTCAGTTCGCTGGAAAGAAGATCTTAAAATGGTGTGAGAAATTTGGCATACAACAGAATTTCACATCCGTTGGACACCCGCAAGCGAATGGACAGACTGAGTTCGTAAACTGAGAGATCGTCCGATCCTTGGAAAAGCGCTTAGCCGAGGCAAAGGGTAAATGGCTCGATGAACTTCATGGAGTCATATGGGCCAATAGAACATGATAAGGTGTAACTTGGGCTCAAACCTTATTAGCAGCATTGTGAGGTCGGAATTTATCTTTTCCGAACTCATGAATATATTCGAGACAGGAGCACAAGAATCCCACGTTAACTCTATTACGGAAGTTTAGGGTCCAAAATCACTGATGGGCCGACCTCAGGCCCAGGCCTATGGGCTGAGTAATACACACATATGGAGGGTGCACCTGGTCCCATATCTCAACTATAAATACCCCAAGCATTTATGACGACGACACAACTTCCCAGGTGCTCTTCCCTTTAGACTATCGCTCGGACTCACTTGGGAATAATAGTATAGGCTAGCCCGTATGTATTTCGCCCTCTAGCTTGTACGGCATCCAATAATGCTCGATAGGACTCTAAATACATGTAAATTGTACTCGATAAATCTGAATACAAAACTATTGATCTTTTTCTTCTATTTGTAAGCATTCATACCACATTGCATATCACCTTGATCGAACCAACGAAAACGCATAAGATCAGTTGGCGCCCACCATGGGGCTCTTATTCGAGTATTAGATCGAAATATGCCTACTACGAGGAGAAATACGTATATCAGAGGAGAACCTTCCCATGCGGCAGGAGCGCAGAATTCGATCAATAATGAGCCCGATAATCTGTCGCGTGCGGCTCAACAACAGGAGGTACCGCCGGTCATACCGCAGGATAATGTTCCAATTCACACGACAGTTGGGGATCCAAGCTCCATCATAGGCACGATGTGTCGAGAATTTCAGAACGGGGGAAGGGCAGATCAATCACCTGTAGATCAGCCAGTAGTTCACGGGAGACCTGAAATACCATCTTCGAACGTCCAGAGGGAGAATAGCGGGCTGCGATCTATATCGCATGCGCCAGTAACAAACCCGCCTCGGGGTGTACCATCTCGATCAGAAATTCCACCGAGATCAGTACATGATGTGGAAGATTCAATAGTAGGGGAAAGTCACCCTTCTGGTGTTGTCAAGGACAGAAAATCGACCTACAAAAAGGTTACTGAAGTCGAACTGGAAAAAATAGTGCAAGAAAGAGTAGCTAAGGAGTTGGAGAAGGAAGGTACATTAATTGGAACTCCTCGCGACAATCGTGCCGATAGGCGAGCGGGAAATTTTCCGAATAGAGAGAGTCTGCGAGACAGGGAGATTTCGAACAGTATCATGTGTTGTTCGCCGTTTTGTCAAGAAATACGCGAAGCTCGAAACGCGGAAACTGTGCCAACCAGACTCCCGCGGTATAACGGGACTACCGACCCCGGCGAACACATTAACAGCTTTATTAATGTGATGAACTTGTACGGACATTCTGAGGACTTTTGCTGCAAGATCATGGTTACTACCTTCGAGGGAATTGACCTCGATTGGTTCGGAAAATTGCCACCTAACTCAATATTTTCCTTCGAGGAATTTTGTGATAAATTAAAACATCAATTTGCTAGTCAGAGGAAACCGAGGTTACCTGCTAATCATTTGGGAACTGTAAACAATTGGAAGGAGAAACTTTGAGGCAATGGTTAGCAAGATTCAGTATCGAACTTCTCAAAGTTGACACTCCACAGATTGAATATCTCTCCTCATTAATGTTCTAACTAACGAGAAGCACTCAGTTCGGGAATGCCTTATGTAGAAAACAGCCGAAATCCTTTGAGAGAATTATGGAAATCGCTGAGAAATACATGATTCAGGAAGAAATGAATAAGCTGAAAAGCTCGAATGCTGTAAAACTCCCTCTAAACAAGAAACAGGATCGGGCCCCTATCCCAAAGCCCGATGATTACGGAGGATCGAGCAGAGGGTATGTTTGGCAAAGAATTAACACCTATAAACCACATATGCCACCCCAAGGGTCGAATTCCTATGGACATTCCTATGAATGAGCTCGGCCTCCTAGAACCGGAAAGATTCAATTTACTGAACTCAACAGTTCGAAGGAAGAAGTGTTAACTGTACTAGAGAAAGGAAATCTGATTCCCGAGGCTCAAAGGATCACGCAGGCTAGGCCGGGTGCGTTGGGTTACGATCAATACTGTCGGTATCACCGGGCTCGGGGGCACAGCACCGAAAATTGTTACCAATTGAAAGTCGAGATAGAGAAATTAATTGCACAAGGAAAACTAAAGGAATTTGTCAAGGGAAGCAACTATAACAATAGTTATAGGTCGAGGAGCCCAATGAAGTTTAATACTCAGCAGAAGCAAGGTCGAAATCAAACGGAAGAGCGATCAAACAGAGTGATAAACATGATTGCTGGTGGACCAGCAGGGGGAGATAGCAGAAATGCTAGAAAAAGAACGCTGAGGTCAATAAGGGCTGGGGTCTCTACGAAGAAGGAAATTCTATCCTTGGAATTTCCCTCCATGGAAAATCAAGTTGTAAGTTTCAGTGAAGCCGATCGACCTGCGGACGTCAATTGGGATGTAAATGAAGATGATCCGGATTTTTCCATGGTATTGATATTAAAGATTGCCAATTTTGAGGTCAAGAGAGTACTGGTCGATAACGGAAGCTCGGCAAATATTATCTCTTCAGAAGCTCTCACAAGGATGAACCTTTGTCACCCACGTCTGGATAAAGTAACTACTCCTTTGGTTGGTTTTGGGGGATCGGAGATCGTCCCACTGGGGACCATTCTTTTGAGCACAACTCTAGGAACCAAGCCGAAGAATATAACGAGAATGATCAAATTCCTAGTGGTAGATACGTCATTCGCTTACAATGCTATATTAGGAAGACCGGCGCTGAACATTTTCAAAGCAGTTGTATCTACCTATCACCAAAAGATAAAGTTCCCAACCGAGGGAGGAGTAGGGGAAATGAGGAACGACCAATACATGGCTTGGGAATGCTATAATTCATCTTTAAGCATTAAAAAGAAAGTGGAACCCGAACTCCCGATTAAGAGGAGAGCAGCGGAATTGGAGCCTGGCGTAGAATCCACAATTCCCGACTGCGAGAAATTACAAGGAAAGAAAGGAAAAAGTATTGACATGAGTGTGCAGGCGCCCGGCCACAAAAAAGTAACTCTGGTTCCGGGATCCCCTGAGAAATTCACCAAAATTGTAACGGAACTAAGCGAAGGCATGGAAACCATGCTCATTGAATTCTTACAGAAAAACGTGGACGTTTTTGTCTGGAGCTCGGACGATATAATTGGAATCGACCCGCGGGTGATAACACATTCATTGAATATTGACCCAAAGGCGAAGCCTGTAAGGAAAAAGAAGCGCAATCACGGTCGCGAAAAGGACAAAATAATCAATGCGGAAGTCGATAGATACTAGCAGCGGGTCAGATCAGGGAAATAAAGTTCACAGAATGGCTATGTAATGTGGTCCTAGATTCTAAGGGCGAAAAGATCGAAAACAAATGGAGAATGTGTAATGATTTTACGGATCTAAAGAAACTATGCCCAACATATCCGTATCCATTGCCTCGGATCGATATGCTCGTAGACTCAACCGCGGGGTTTGTATTTTTTAGTATGATGGATGCTTTTCAAGGATTCTATCAGATCTTTATGAATGAAAGAGACCAGGATAAAACAGCGTTCATCACCGAACGAGGGGTCTACTGCTTCATTGTCATGCCTTTTGGCTTAAGGAACGCAGGCGCAACCTATCAAAGGTTAGTCAATATGATGTTCAAAGACTTGATAGGGGAAATCATGGAAGTGTATGTAGATGATATGCTCGTAAAGAGTATGACGGAGGAGGACCACATCAACCATCTTGATCGATGTTTTGGAATTCTAAGGAAGTATGGAATGAAGTTGAATCCTGCTAAGTGCACTTTTGGCGTGCGATCAGGAAAATTCCTCGGATATCTCGTCCATGAAAGAGGCATCGAAGCCAATCCCGAAAAAATTCGAGCAATTACCGATCTACATCCTCCAAGAGGCTCTCAGATGTTCAAAGCCTAATCGGGAAGATTATCTCATTGAATAGATTCATCTCGCGATCTGCTGACAAGAGTGTACCATTCTTCAAACTATTGCGTAAATCTAAGAATTTCGAGTGGAATGAAGAATGCGATAAGGCTTTCGAAGACCTGAAAGCATACTTAACCTCACCACCAATGTTAGCCAACCCATCTGATTGAGAACCTCTATATTTATATATAGCTGTGTCGGAAGAGGCTATTAGCTCGGTCTTGGTGAAGCTCGATAAATCCGAGCACAAGCCAGTGTACTATTTGAGCAAGCTATTGCAGGGTGCGGAGAAAAATTACTTGGAGATTGAGAAATTCGCGCTGGCCTTGGTGGTAGCTGCGCGGAGGTTAAGGCCTTATTTTCAAACATACAAGATCATTGTCTTAACAAATCAGCCTCTAAGACAGGTCCTATCAAAGCCCGAAGCATCCGGCAGATTGATAAAATGGGCAGTGGAGCTGGGTCAATTCGAGATTGAATATCGACCACGGGTTGCTATAAAGGCACATGTATTGGCTGACTTCATAGTCGAGTCAACAGGTATTCTGAATGCAGAAGAGGGGGCAATCTCTGAGATAAAAATGGTCGAAAAAGCAGAAGATCAGGTATGGCTAATGCACGTGGATGGTTCCTCGACCAGGGAAGGAGGTGGAGCAGGAATTCATTTTCAAGGACCCAATGGTGAGGACCTGAGTTATGCTATCACTTTGGACTTCGTCGTTACTAACAACGAAGCGGAATATGAAGCACTGATCGCGGGATTGGAAATGGCCATAAAGGCAAAGGTAAAATCAATTGTTGTATTAACAGATTCTGAACTCGTTCATAGACAGGTGAAGGGCACTTACGAGGCCAGGGAGTTCAATATGATTAAATATCTGAGTAAAACAAAGAAATTGATCTCCGAGTTCGACAAATTTGATATTCAGCCTATACCAAGGGAGGAAAATATTTGGGCAGATCTATTATCAAAGTTCACAGGGCTTGCTGATGGGAAGAATGAAAGAATAATCACATGGTTATTATCAAATACATCTGCTATCGAACTAGATGTGATCCCCTCAGTCGACATCATGGAAATCGATAAGCCTAAGAATTCCTGGATCGACCCCATTGTTGATTATCTCAAAGAGGGGAAGCTTCCAGAAAACTCAAACGAGGCTCGAAGGATCAAATACCGGGCGCCCTCGTTTACTCTAGTTGACGATTGACTATATAAATGATCTTCTTCTGGAATCTTATTAAAATGTGTCTCCGAAATACACTATGATGCTATCTTAAAAGAAGTTCACGAGGGAGAGGCAGGGAGTCATTGCGGTGCTCGAGCATTAGCTCTTAAATGTTCAAGATCAGGTTATTATTGGCCGACTCTTTTTTCTGATTCTGTTGATTATGTGAAGAAATGCCACCATTGCCAAATTCATTCAAATTTGATCCATCAACCTACCGAACATATGCACTCAATTCCGATCTGTTAGCCTTTTGACAAATGGGGCATCGATATTGTGGGGCCTTTCCCGACCGCAAGAGCCCGGAAAAATTATGTGTTGGTTGCGGTAGAATATTTCAGCAAGTGGGTCGAATGCGTTGCTCTAACAAAGATCACTCAGTTCCAAGTTATAAATTTCTTGTGGAAAAATATTGTTTGCAGGTTCGAATTCCCAGGATTTTGATATCTGATAACGAAACACAGTTCGCCGGGAAAAGGATCACAGAGTGGTGCGAAAAATTCGGAATACAACAGAACTTCGCATCAATAGGGCATCCTCAGGCTAATGGCCAAACTGATGTCGTGAACAGAGAGATCGTTCGATCTCTGGAGAAACGACTATCTGAGGCAAAAGGAAAATGGCTCGACGAATTGCCAGGGGTATTGTGGGCCAATAGAACTACTGTTAAAGCTGCAACAGGAGAAACTCCATTTAGTTTGGTATATGGATCGGAGGCCGTTATTCCAGTGGAGAGCCTCGTACCTTCTCCCAGGGTCGAATTTTATGATCCCAAGGAAAATCAATCTCTGAGGGAAATGGATGTTGATCACGCAGATGGTCGGAGGGACCGAGCAAGGTTGAAAATTCAATCCGCCAAGTCTAGTATGGAAAAATCCTATAATCGAAATGTTCGAATCCGAACATTCAAAGTGGGAGATTTGGTACTAAAGAAGGTAGAAGTATCGAAGCATGTTGGAAAACTTCAACCTAATTGGGATGGCCCTTATGTGATCGTCGAGGTTGGAAATAAAGGTGCCTACAAAATTGCTTATCCTAATGGAGAGATCCTACCTCGATCCTGGAATGCCGTTAATTTGAGGAGATATTATGGAAGATGAAGATAAATTGTTAAATACTCTAGGCTATTACTATTTAATTATCCAGTCCTGTTTTCTTTGTTTTTCGCGATTAAGAAAACCATATGATCAATGAAAGTTTATTCCGAATTTAAACTGTTTATTCAATGGAAGTTCATCTCGTCGTAATCTTCAGTTGTTCGTCATATTCCGAATATTATCGATCTCTGTTCATCTATTATTCTATTTCTACTTGTCTCCGTCTACTATTAAAAAGGGTGAAAGCTGTTGCTACGACCCTCGAAGATCGACCAAGGGTGAAAGCCGTTGCTACGCCCCTTGGATCGAAAAATAACAATGGGTGACGACCCTCGGGCTAAAAATGCTCTGAAACGACTAAGGGTGAAAGCCGTTGCTATGCCCCTTAGATCGAAATTATCAAATGGGTGAAAGCTGTTGCTATGACCCTCGGGCTAAAAATGCTCTGAAACGACTAAGGGTGAAAGCCGTTGCTATGACCCTTAGATCGAAATTATCAAATGGGTGAAAGTTGTTGCTATGACCCTCGGGCTAAAAATGATCTGAAACGACTAAGGGTGAAGGCCGTTGCTATGCCCCTTAGATCGAAATTATCAAATGGGTGAAAGCTGTTGCTATGACCCTCGGGCTAAAAATGCTCTGAAACGACTAAGGGTGAAAGCCGTTGCTATGCCCCTTAGATCAAAATTATCGAATGGGTGAAAGCTGTTGCTATGACCCTCGGGCTAAAAATGCTCTGAAACGACTAAGGGTGAAAGCCGTTGCTATGCCCCTTAGATCGAAATTATCGAATGGGTGAAAGCTGTTGCTATGACCCTCGGGCTAAAAATGCTCTGAAACGACTAAGGGTGAAAGCCGTTGCTATGCCCCTTAGATCGAAATTATCAAATGGGTGAAAGCTGTTGCTATGACCCTCGGGCTAAAAATGCTCTGATACGACTAAGGGTGAAAGCCGTTGCTATGCCCCTAGATCGAAATTATCAAATGGGTGAAAGCCGTTGCTATGCCCTTAGATCGAAAATTATAATCAATTGAAATTCTATCACATCTCTTCTGCGTAATGGCTAAGTTGAAGGTCAAGAATGTTATTCGAGCAAAAAGAAATATCTTTTCTAACTTAAGGAATCTCCGAGAATTCATTTGGAAGCCGTTTTATGAAGCTACAAGATCATGAATCATTTACACAACGAGAATAAAGTTCATTTCCGTTAAATGTTATCGATTTGCATCATAAGTTAACAAGATAATGGAACGACGAAGTTGCAGGAAATCGAAATCACTATCCGTTGAGGTAGAGATAGAAAAGGAGAGTTATAAAAATAGACAATTGCATTTATAAGCGGTTTTAACAATTACAAATAATTCATCGAGGTACAAAGATAAAATTACAACAAAGAGGATTCGAATTCGAAAACACTACATTTATTCCTCTCCTACCACAAATACTACTAGAAGGCTGGAACTCTTCAAAGCCAAACAAGAAAAAACAGTAGAACAAAGCCGGAGCCTGCCTCCCGAAGTTGTACTAAATCCGAGATCTCTGGCGAGAAAACAGTTTTCCAGCATTCTTGCTACCGGATCCCCGCAAGCTCTCCAAGACTATTACCCGGTCAAGGAAAGATGGATGCGTATCAAGTCCACTAACCGACCAGATGAAACGACAGGGTATCGGAATTCTAACCCGTCACAGAAGGGATGAATCCAAAGAAGCAGGTCGCCTGCCGGTACCCTAGTCGCAATCCTTTTCGGCTGTCGATACCCTAGTCGGAAATGTTTCCTATGTAAGGACGCTGAGGAGGTCGAGAAAGAAAGTTCGAATTCGAATCTCGAACACCTTAATCGCAGTAATTAAATGCAACATAAAGTTGATCGAGGGGAGTTAAAAGACAACCGTGCCGATCGAACAAAACATTCACAGACAAGTAAAAATATGAAGGTAATTTTGAAACTATATATAGGGGGCGGAATTTACCATCAACGGTGTAGATTCGGTGGGATGAACGGCCACGATACGAGCATTAAACGCTCTACCCATCCCACTTCCCAAAAAAAAAAAAACAGTTCGACAGTATTACCGTTACAACAAGCTTATGTTACAACAAAGAAAAAAATTAGCAAGCTTATGTTACAGCGGAGGAAAACAGTATTACCATTACAACAAGCTTATGTTACAACAAAGAAAAATCTTAGCAAGCTTATGTTACAGCGGAGGAAAATCTTGGTACAACTAAACGAAATTATTCTCAAAAAGAATTTTTCGAACTTCGGCACTGCGATCGGCATAACCACGAGCATAAGCCTCCCTCTCCCGAAGCTCGAAGCTTCTCTTCTCACAATCGAAAACATCTTTGAGTCTCTCAAATTCCGAGCTCAACTCATTGCGAGACAGTTTCTCCTCAAGAAATCTATTAGTCTCCAGTGCGTGGTTCAGCTCAACCTTCTTCCTGGCCAGCTCAGGAGTAATGACGGCTCGTTGATCGACCTCATGCCTTGCCAACGCATAGAGACCAGAGAACTCTTCGCGAGCCTAAATTAATGAGAAAACATATCAAGGCTAAAAATAAAGAAACTAGAAGATTAGGATAAGGAAGTTAGCAAGAATTACCCGGGTAAGAAAATCCGACCCAGACTGAAACAAGAACGACGAATATTCTATGTTTTTTAAAATTGCCTCGGAGATAGAGATATTGCCCCGAAGAAGCCTCAGAGCGGATTTCTCATGTGGAACTTTATCAAAATGAGTTATATCCCCTTTCAAGGGAGAAACGCCAGAAGGTAACAATAAATCGAAAGACTCAGCAGTTTTCGAAGGCACGGACTGAATGGGAAAAGACGCATGCTCAGATACATCCTCCCCAAAAGAAACCTTTTTAATTTTCTTGTACGAGCCTTTGGTTTTCAAGCACGAAGAAAGGGCGACAGTAGAAGATTTACCTCTTCCATGGAAGGTCTGCTCGTCGGCAGTAATGGACTTAACCGGAGCTTGTCTCTTTTTCATTATGTTTCTATTATCGTTGGGCTTGGGAAAAGACACGGAAGAAATCACAGGAACGTTCGAATTTTTATCCATCTCTTGGTTTTTCAGATAGTTATTCGACCGTAAAAATTTCCTAAAGCTCCGATCACTGTGTATGATGTTATCGTAAAACCCAGGTAAAATGGCCTTAGTATTTATAAGAGATACGGCGTCATGCGATTTACAATGATTGGTAAGTCACCACTCCCAAAAAAGATTCGATGACACAACCAAGTATGCAAGAATGACGTTATAAAAGCGCAACAAAATGGTCAGACAGGCGATGAATTAAGCTCAGCACTAAAGGAAAATTGTGAATTCGAGCATCCACCAGATAAAATAAAAAGCAGGAGACTATAAAAACAAGTTTGGAATTACAATAATTCGCTAAGTAAATCCTATTACATGATAATTATTAACGGCAAGATTCCTTTACACCAGAACCATGATCCGATCTCTCTTGTTCCTTCCATTCACTAGAATCGGTTTTCGAGCTATCGGAATCATCGCTACTCGAGCTGCTCTCTTCTTCATCATTACTTTGCGCATCAGCCCCAGATTTACTTGAATTGGAATTCGTAGTGCCTTGCTCTCCTTGTTCACGGGAATCCCCTTCAATACCCACATCTGCATCCTCAAATTGAGCTTCGAGGGCGTCAGGATTTGGCATTGGCACTCCAAATTCTTCAAGAAATGGAGCGAACTCGTGATCGGCTAAATCTTCGGGCTTGGGAGGAAGAGAAGAAGCTTTATAATCTTTCCCGAAGACGTTCTTATAAGGATCCATGTAAGGAAGAAAATCGTCAAAAGCGCCCTGAATCCTTCCAGCTGAGAGAAGATGATGAATTCCTTTATAATAGAAAGCTTGATTAATTTCATCCGACCGCAAGCGAACTAGGGCGTCGAGAAAAGGTGACTCTAAAAATTCTCTTATGGCGGAAGTTTGCCCTCTTCTTGACCTCGGGCATAGGCTTGTTCGGATAGCGCCTTAGCTTGCTCAAGATCCGACCTCAACTTGGCTACATCTTCCTCGAGGGCCCTTTTTCCGACAAGGCTTTTCTTGAGTTCCTCGAGCTCCTTTTCAGCCTCAGATAACTTGGTTGTGGTATCCCTCAACTGATCAGCCTTGGTGGCCTCCGCCGTGAGGACGTTATGAAGGGCACTCTGAGCCATCTGAGATTCCTCGTTTAAGGTGGCCTGTCGGCAAGCTTGATGACAGTACAAGTCTCCGACCTAGAAAAGAAATTAAACTTTAAAGGAGAAGCAAAAATTTTGAGGATAAGTTAGTATTCGTGAAAAAACTTATATACCTTTTGAAGAGCATAGGCAAAATCACCCGCGAGCTCGAAGTCGCTTTTAAGGAATAGCGCCGTATTATCATCCTTAAACCTCCCGGCCATGAACATCCGAAGAGACTTATCCACTGTATGTTCCCCGTCTGGGCCCAAATCGGATTCGATGGTTCCATCCTCCGGGAATCCAGCCGCCCTTGGCCCTTGGAAATGATCCTCTATGAAATCAGCCAGGTCTGGCTCAGAACGGCCCGCCCGGCATCTGATCGGACCCGGTCCTCGACCAAAAGGCTTCACCCTTCCAGAAGACTCAGGGATATCACTGCTTCTCTTGCGAGCCATTCTCGTTTCTAGTATCTTTTGAGCTCGGACCTCTTGTAGGGCATAATGGCTGAGTCCTTCCTCATTCGGGTTAGAGGAGTCGGTTGGAAAAATGGACCGGAGATCAAGAGCTCGAGATTGAGAAGTCCCCTCGGCCGCGGAGTGAGAGTGAGAAGTTCCCGCGATGGCAGTTTGGGAAAAAGTCACCACAGCGTTCGGAGCCACTGCATTATCGACCCCAGAGGTGGACTTTATTGCCTTACGGGAAACTTTTGATGTTTGGCGGCGAGGTCGACCTTGGATACCCTTCGAGAAGGAAGCAACGACCGGACCAGCTATCGATGTTCGGAATTTATCAACAATCCCAGCTAAAGAATAAAAGGAAATTAGATATAGCCATAAAAAGATAAATCGAAATATTTCAACGCACCTAATGTGGAGGGGGCGTTGGCAGGATCGATTGTAGCATTCCCATATTCGATTGGAAGGGTAGGAAAAGAACACGAGCTGAGCTCGGCCAATTGCAAAACCACCTCCTGGGTCATTAAAGGAGTCTGATAAGGATTGGCTCGAAGGGATTGCAAAAATTCATCAGAGATCTCATGAATCATGTCTCCCTTAAGACGTCTCTTGCCATAGATCCATGATTTAGCTCCGGGCCATTCATGCGGAGTAGGCTCGGGATTATCCTCGGAAGGCGGACTATCCGGACCACGAACAAAAAAGAATTCGTGTTTCCAACCTTTCAAATTGCTACTAACATTGGAGGATAAAACCGACGTTTTCGGTCTCTGAGAAAAATACACGTAACCAGCTTTCGAAGCCGTGGAGGAGCTCATCTGAAAAATTCTCCAGAAATTTTGAAAGGCTGCCTTCTTTCCTTTGGCTTTCATCAGCACGCAAAAGGCTATTATAAGCCCAATCGAGTTCGGCAAAATTTGAGAGGGGGTTAGCTGAAAAGCTTCCAGAATACTGCAGATCAAAGGAGGGAGAGGAATGCGTAGGCCGTAGTGGAAGTGTTTAGTGTAAAAAGCTTGACATCCCTCAGGAGGGTCCGTAACTCGTTGTTCGGGGCTCGGAATAACAATTGAATACCCGGTGCCAATATGTTGACCGAACTCCATCTCCAATCGCTCCCGATCTTTCTCAGTAAAGGAACAAATGATCTGATCTGCCCTATCCTCAGTCATATTCAATCCCGCGCTGGTCGATGGCTCCACCCAGTCATAGATCGTAACCACAACTCTTCCGCCTATGATATACTTCCTTTGTTCATTCTTCCCTAACGGGAGATCGCCGTCCCCTTCGACCTCCCCGTCGGAAACAGTAGCTTCGCCAGAATTATTATCTTCGGTATCCTCTGAGTCAGGATCCGATTCTTCCCCCTCCCTGTCGGATTCGGAACTGGGAGTTGGGTCACCAATGTTCTCCAACACGGGTGCTTGAACATCCTCAATTCGCCCTTCCTCAGAATTATTTTCTCGACCTTCCATTACCAGGGACTTGCCTTTCGGATCTACGGAACTGGACATGTTAATTATGCGAAGATGGATCGATAGAGACTGCTAAAATTCACTTATCGATCTGTTTGCTCCGATCTAGGGGTTTCACTCAAAATTTGTGCTGAACAGCGGCCCCCAATCGAGATGCATATATATAGGGACAAAATGGGAAATTGCAAATCGGCCCCCGAGTAACCGCGACGGTTAAAATCCTCAAGGGTGAACTTGAAGTCATATTTCCGATAATTGCACTTATGACTCCGATATTTTCTAAAAACACAAAATTGAAGACCAACGTGGAAAATATATATTTGTGGAGGCGTCGGTTCCGCATTCTACCACCAATCTACCCTATCAGAATCAAAGGAATATAGAGATATTGTTAAAGATCGGCTAAAGCGTCACAATAAGCAACAATAAGAAGATCCCAACCTGAAAATCCTATACCAACACTAGATGACAAGGGTAATATCATGATGACACCGTTACATGGTTTCTAAGATATGCACTCTTTTTCCCTAGCTCGGTTTTTATCCCAAAGGGTTTTTCCGAGTTAGGTTTTTAATGAGGCATATCCGAAACTTATTCGAGGAAAACGGCTCGTCTCATTCCAACATTCTATTTATACTTCTTCGAGTTTAAGCTTCTCTTTACACTTGAGAAGTGGGGGAGTATTGATGAGGTGTAACTTGGGCTCAAACCTTAATAGCAGCATTGTGAGGTCGGAATTTATCTTTTCCGAACTCATGAATATATTCGAGACAGGAGCACAAGAATCCCACGTTAACTATATTACGGAAGTTTAGGGTCCAAAATCACTGATGGGCCGACCTCAGGCAAAGGCCTATGGGCTGAGTAATACAAACATATGGAGGGTGCACCTGGTCCTAGATCTCAACTATAAATACCCCAGGCATTTATGACGACGACACAACTTCCCAGGTGCTCTTCCCTTTAGACTACCGCTCGGACTCACTTGGGAATAATAGTATAGGCTAGCCCGTATGTATTTCGCCCTCTAGCTTGTACGGCATCCAATAATGCTCGAATAGGACTCTAAATACTTGTAAACTGTACTCGATAAATCTGAATACAAAACTATTGATCTTTTTCTTCTATTTGTAAGCATTCATACCACATTGCATATCACCTTGATCGAACCAACGAAAACGCGTAAGATCAGAATAACTGTGAAAACTGCTACAGGCGAGACTCCTTTTAGTTTGGTTTATGGGTCGGAGGCTGTTATTCCGGTCGAAACTCTTATACCATCTCCCAGGGTCGAATTCTATGATCCTGAGAATAATCAGTTATTAAGGGAGATGGAGGTTGATCATGCTGATAGTAAGAGGGACCAGGCTAAATTAAAAATTCAAGCAGCAAAGTCCAACATGGAAAAGGCGTATAATCAGAAAGTCAGGGTCTGAACCTTCAAGGTCAGAGATCTGGTGCTAAATAAAGTCGAGGTTTCAAAACTTGTTGGAAAACTCCAGCCTAATTGGGACGGCCCTTATGTAGTTGTCGAGGTTGGAAAGAAAGGATCTTACAAGATTGCTTATCCAAATGGAGAAGTTCTGCCTCGAACATGGAATGCGGTTAATTTAAGGAAGTAACTATGGAAAATGAAGACTTTCTAATGAATCTCAGTTTATCTATCTTTGTAGTTCTTTATTCCGCTTTGTTATCTCTCCCATTATCGAAGAATTCAATTAAATTTTGTTATTTTCGAATCATCTCATCGACTCAGTGCAACTCTACTAAATGTCTATTATATTCGAGATCAGTATTCGACTTTCGAGTGGCTACACCCCTTAGATCAAAATAATAAAAAAAATGGGTGAAAGCTATTGCTACGACCCTCGAAAATTGACTAAGGGTGAAAGCCGTTGTTACGCCCCTTAGATCAAAATAAAAAAAAATGGGTGAAAGTTGTTGCTACGACCCTCGAAATTGACTAAGGGTGAAAGCCGTTGCTACGCCCCTTAGATCAAAATTTTGACACCGATAAGAACATTTAGTCAATTTATCCCATTTGTTAATTTATTCAACAATTATCTCCGATTTAGTCCAATTTATCGATTTTAAGTCTTTCGGTTTCCAAAATAGAAATTTAGCGAACGAGCACATGAAACGACACCGATAAGAACATTTACCATGGGTTATATAGTCGTCATATTCCACCATAGCCACAACCAAGCTTGGTAAAAAAAACACATGACGGCACAAACTTTACGAGTGCTTCTGGGTGTACTAATTACTACCTCAAATGTAAAAGAGGTTCTAGTGCGCATTTCTTATGTTTTGATGAGTAAATTTCTAAACATTTTGGAATATCACAATATTGGATAGTAAGGTATTCGAGGTTGACACAAAACTTAATCACGTCATTAGATTCCCTATTCACCAAATTCAAATCATTGAAAAATAATGATTGAACAGAATTGGAAACCAGAAGATCCCAGCACATATGAAGGACAGTTAATGGAACTTCTTCTAAGCTTCAAAACTATGACTGAGCTATCTTTAAGATGGGAAAAATCAAAAAGAAATTCCTCAAACTTTTCTACTTTACGATAGATTTTGTCGGTCAATATCCATTATAGGTCGCATATATCAAAGTCAATATCAAGCTCGATGACTTGGGAATTATTGGCATTGAAACCCAATTGGGGACATTATTGATATGGCTATCAGCAACACAACAGTCAATACGGTTGTGGAATTTTTTAACATGGGTAAAGGGGTGGATGGATATGTCTTGATTAACACATTTAATAAACTTATTTCGTGTTGTGATGTAGGGATTGGAAGGGGAGAGTAATGGAACTATGTCAAAGCAGAGGGACAGGACTTGATACCAGAGGTTTCGCAATGTATGACAAACCAGAGTTGTTCTTATAGCATCTAAGGTCGTCAGAAATGAAAGGATATGGATGAGAATGCATTCTGGGAGGTTTTCGATTTTTGTGCTATACTTACTAACGACCTCTCTTGATGCCTCCATAACATGTCCCTGCCATAAATAAAATAAAAAGTTAATGAGGATGTGTTCTGATGAGGCTGTCGAAATCCTCTTTACAAAGAGGGTGCAAATAAATGTATTATTTTATAAATATGAACCTAGCACCGCTCAATTTGTTCATATATATATGAAGCCTCTACCTACTAAGAGATTTATATTATTTGTTTTAAACCACTCACTGAATTTGTACCATTTAGAAATTTTAAAAATTAAAAATTTAAAGCAAAATGATAATTCTTAAAGGTTACTAAATCTTCCTTATAATTTGGTATACTAGAAACGTGCATGTGCGTTGCACTTGACTAACTAATTAATTACATTAGTCGAATCATCATTTAATATTTTTTTATCATATTATTGTCTTAATGACATTCTATACAATTTTTTTATTAAGTAACTTTAATTAATATATGTTACCAAAAAATAAAGTTTAGATTGTAAATACCAAAAATAAAGACTTAAAATCTGAAAACGAACTATAATTACTAGGTATTTTTAACCTAAAACTACATGTTAGCATAATTTTATGTACATTTTGTCGACTAAACCTATTTTTTCATTGATTTCACTCGCTTTTATATTTCCCTTACTATTTTTTTTATTTTATCCCCCATTTTTCAACGATTTCACCCACTTTTACATTGAGTTTACTTTTTTTTTAGTTATTTTAATGTTGAGGGCTGTTTTACACCCCATATAATACTCGGATCGACTCGAAGACATCAGATCGGTTCGACCATACAAGCTCATTCGGGATCATCCATCGACCCGATCAGAAACGATTCTCCTTGGCGAACCGGACAACAATCCGGACTCAAGAAGGATAGATATGCCGAGTCCTAGTAGGATTATGTTTCCTTGTATGCTTAGGGTTTACATCTTATAAATACCTAGATCAACATTTTATTACAGGAAAAAACAACAATTCAGAACTTACGCCTCCATACTTGGGCAATCTGATAATAAATTTATAGAAAAGCTTTTGCTATACTATATTCAATATTCATCATCTTGTGTTCTTATTTGCTCTTTACATGTTGTTCTTTCTTAAGATTGATCCATCCAAAATAAAGTAACTAGGCCCAATAATACATATAAAACTAACCCCGTAAAACTCATTATTGATTTAATCAAATCATACGAAAAATGGTTAAATCAGTTGGCGCCCACCGTGGGGCAAAGTTAATTTCGATAGACATATGGCTCGCCCAAGGAAGAACGCTCGTAACGAGGCAATGAGTAACACGACGCATCCACATATCACGTCTGATGACTTACAGAACGATACGAATAATAACGTTCCAATCGTCAACGATGAAAATAATCAAAGAGCAATTGATCAACTACCGAACCAGGAGGAACATCAAGGGATCCATGTTCAAAACTCTCAAGAACAACAAGAGATTGCCGCCAATGTGATATCGGAAGCCCCCGTGGCTCCAACAATCCCTGTTCCTCTGCCGGATACACAGGAGAAACTAAGACAGATCGCTATACCGTTCAACTCACTATATCAAGGGGAAATACTAGTCCCCGAGCAGGTGCCCAGAGACCCTAGAACTACTAGGGCAAATCCTGTTCGGAGAGCTCCAAGGCAGGTCGATCAAATGTCCGAGCAAACAGATAGCCCTGTGAGCGAACAGCGATCCTTGCACAGTCCACAAAGGAGCGATAGGAAACCAACCGATGAGCGGATCCGAAGAAAAATGGATTAGACGAAGAGACGACCAACCCGCCGAGGATCAAAGGAACATACAATAATTCCCATTGAGGACGACGTCGTGGACACAATTCCTAATCGACAAAGAGTTGTCCGCACTCGGAAAGAGAGATTGAGTAGATGGTACAGGAGCGTCTAGAACAACGTCTACGGACCGTTCAAAATCCGTGGGCCAGAAGCACAGAGCTCCAAGAAAGCCTAGCAGCGTGCTCCCCCTTTTGTAGGGAGATAAAAGAAGCTCAATCATCCGGCCAGGTTCCGGGACGATTACCAAGATACGATGGAACCACCGATCCCGATGATTATATATTCAGCTTCACGAATATTATGAATTTATATGCTTACTTGGCGGAATACACCGCCAAACTAATGGTTACCACATTTGAAGGACTAGCTTTGGATTGGTTCGCAAAACAACCCTCCAACTCCATCTTCAGTTTTCGTGAATTATGCAATAAACTGACCCAACAAATTGCTAGCCAGAAAAGACGGAAACTGCCGATGAGCTACCTTGGAACCATCCATCAACAAGAATGAGAGTCCTTGTGAAACTGGTTGGCAAGATTTAACGTGTAATTGTTAAAAACTGATTCCCCAAACATCGACTAAATAATCTCCATCCTCTTCGATCTCACCAAAAACAGGCAATTCGAGAATGCTCTCAGTAGAAAGCAACCGAGAACTTTTGCGGATATTATGACCTTGGCATCGAAATACATGACTCAAGAGGAGTTGAACTCTTTCAAAGATAAGAATAGAAACAAAGCTCCCGTCGTCGGATCGAGGCGGCAAGATAAAACTCCTGCTTCAAGCCCTACGGATTACGATCGGTCCTTCAGAAAAGGAAATGTCTTTCAACGATTAGAATACAATCGGAACGATCAGGATAGAAGACCTAATGTCTATCCTAGATCAAGGTCAGCCGAACCGGCTAACAGGAATCGAATAAACCAGGTAGAATACCCCCGACTGACTGTTCCTATCGAAGAAATTCTTGTAGTACTAGAAAGGAATAACTGGATTCCACCGGCGAAAAGAATTGCACAACCTAAGCCCGGTGCACGAAACTACAATCTATATTGTAGGTATCACCGCGCCCATGGACATCGCACCGAAGACTGTTTTCACCTAAAGCAGGAAATTGAAAGGCTAATCGAACAAGGAAAGTTGGACGACTATCTAGAGCGAAACAATCGTAAGAGGGATAGAAGCAGGAGTCCTCGAAACAATAATCAAAGAAGAACCCCGAGAAGAAGGTCCCCTAATAATGGTCCGCCACAAGAATTGAACAGTGATCAAATTAACGGCACCATCCACACAATCTCAGGAGGACCAGTCGGGGGAGAGAGTCGTAATGCCCGCAACAGAACCGCGAGGTTCTTAGTAGGAAATGTTAGATATCCTAAAGAAGTATGGACACTAGAGAGCAAACCACCGAAAGAACAACTCATTAGTTTCAATGAGAGTGAAGTACCAAGGTACTTCGTTTGGGATATGAAAGAAGAAAGCCCCGATTTTCCGATGGTGGTATCACTCGAGATAGCAAACTACAATGTTAAGAGGATCCTAATCGATAATGGAAGCTCAGCGAACATTATATCTAAGGAGGTCCTAACACAGATGAATTTGGGAGAAATAACATTCCAAAAAGTAGCCACTCCTTTAGTAGAATTTGGAGGCTCAGAAATAGTCCCCTATGGACAATAAATTTAAGTGTCTCGCTGGGAAAGAAACCACAGCGCACGGTGAAACTGTTAAAGTTCCTGGTCGTAGAGACTCCCTTTGCATACAATGCGATATTAGGACGACCTGCCCTCAACCTATTCCGAGAAGTTGTATCGACATAACATCAAAAGATAAAATTTCCGACAGACATGGGGATCGGAGAAATAGTAAACGATCATTGTATGGCATGGGATTGTTACAACACCAAGATATTATGCTCGTACAAGGAGACCCTTCAAAAACGATCAGGATTGGAACCGAACTCAGTTCGGAAGGGGAAGTAATGTTAGTAAACTTTCTCAGGAATAATATCGACATCTTCGCTTGGAGTGCGAACGACATCGAGGGCATTGACCCAAGGGTAATTACTCATTCGCTAAAAATTGATCCAATGGCGAAACCGGCAAGACAAAAGAAGAAGAATCATGGGTCAATAAAAGACAAGATAATCAAAGCAGAAGTTGAGAGGCTGCTCAAACCTAAACAAATTCGGGAAATACACTTCTCGAAATGGCTATGCAATGTTGTCGTAGTGGCTAAAGGAGATAAAAAGGATAATAACTGGAGGATGTGCAACGATTTCACCGCGTTTCATGAGCAAGGCATTTGAGGCCAGTGCATATGAGTAGGTGGTTCAATGGAGGATTGAACGCATCGAACGACCAGAACAGAGAAACCCATTGTGGAAGCGCATTACGCATATCGGTGATGGGATGTTTCTCAAGGCTTATAATAGTGTACGATTTAGTCCTTGGACTTGAGGTGCTAGGGCGAATTCGGTGCACGAGTGTGCGTACTTAGATTTAGGTACTGGTCACGTAGCCTGGCCACAAAGTGCCTAAGTTGGGTGCGTACACAACTGTACGCGAGTGGTTAGTACTAAGAAAGGATCTATCGACTCATCCTGATAAGGTGGGAGAATTTCCTGTACGTTCTTCGATAATATGTTCCTAGAAATCCATGGCCATGGTTGGTGACGAATTTGGAAAAGGGTTTCCAAATTTAGCAGTCACACTGGAATTATTATCCAGAATTACAAAGTACAGAATCGAGATGATTAGAGGTGCCGATCAATTCACACACCCTAGGTCTCGATCGGGAAATCAGTCGTGCAAGGACCGTATGTACATGGCAATTATAAGAGGTGAGGTTCACAATTATCAATTCACCTTTCATTGGGCTTCATGGGCTTGTGGCTAGACATCGACCATGAAGTGTGGGTACTCCTGATTTAATAAGGAAATTAATTCTGGAGTGGTCAAATTAAAAGTTGTTTAATTGAGCGGAGCATTAATTGCTCGTTAATTAAATCACGAAAGTCGTGGGCCTGCTGCAAGTTGATGGTGAACCTAGAGGGTCACACACAATACAATTGGACGGTGACTGTCGAAAAGAAAATGTATGATTTAAAGTTGTTAAATAAAAGTAACTGAATTAAGGCATTAATTCAATGGGAGAATATTAATTAGAGTTATCTGATTAATAATGAAATTAATTAAAGTAGTTAATTAATGAAGTTGGAAGATTATGTAATTAACCAATTTTAGGATTGGATAATTATATGGGTTGATTTTGCAATTATCTTGAAATACGGGTAGGGGCGATTTTTGTGAAAGAAGGAAAAGGAGTTTTAATCTTGGAGAGCAAGCAAGAAGAGATCTAACAAATCTTGCATTCCTAAGTAGATAATGTGATGAGGGGTAATTCAGATCCCCTGTTTTTTAGCCTCAACACGATTCGAATAGCTATGAACCCTGTCGCCAGGGACCAAAAGACGAACCAAAGCATGAAAATGATTGTTCCGAGCTCATAAGGTCGCCATAGATCGAAGGACACTGTTGGGCCGAGCCCAGGCCCAAGCCCTCTAATTTGGCTATAAATACTCCATGCATTTATTACACTGACGACGACTTCCAAGACACTCCAACCTTGAGACTGCAGCTCGAGTTTACTGGAGAATATTAGTATAGGTTTTCTCATACATATTTCACCCTCTAGCTTGTACGGCATCCAATAATGCTCGAATAGGACCTTTGAATATTTGTACTTGTACTCATTCAATTCGAATACAACTACTTTGATCTTTACCTTATTTATTTATTGTCATATTGTTCTACGTCCCACCCTTGATCGAATCAACGAAACCACGTAAGATCAATTGGCGCCCACCGTGGGGCCTTATTCGAGTATTAGATCGAAATATGCCTACTACGAGGAGGAATATGTGTGCCAGCTGAAGATTTTACTAATCCGAAACTTCGTTGTTCATTCTCCGAGGCGAATCGTTCGACCCTTCATCATTTCAGAGATGAAGAGAAAGAAGGCCTATATGGTAGTTTTTTCTTTCAAGCTTGAAGATAATGGTCAAGCCTATGGTCGCACAGCTCATTTATTTCTATGAAGTTGCAGTTCGATATTAACGATCGGAATTTATTTTTTCGTTCTTCGTATTCATAAACTTCAATGGCGAATCCTTCGAATCACTTATTTTAAAGATCATTGGCGAAGTCTCTATATACTATCAATCGACTATTTGTATTCTTCTCAAAGTCGGCCGGGTTAAATCGATTGTTTAAATATTTGCAATCGATTAGATGAGTTCTCGAACTAATAAAGGGTATGTTGGTTATCATTATGACCAATAAGGGAATTCGAGTAAGAAGATTCGATTACAAATAAAACTTTGTCATTGAAATTCTTCAAACAAGTTACAAAGTAAAGCTCCGAAGGAATTTCGGGCTCAAGAAATGCAGTACAATCATTCCTGCCCTATTACAAAATTCTATAAGGAAATTCTATCCTATTAGGTGCTCGATCTTCATTTCCGAAGAGCGCCCCAGATCCAGAACTCAGCAGTGATCCTCCTTGCCAATCACTAGCAACATGTCGCGCGTCCGCCCTCGTGCTGGCTAAAAGCCGGATCGGAGATCCTCACCAGGGAAGCAGACCGACCTTAGATCATCATCTGTAAACAATGATTGAAATACTCAGTCATTATTTACAGGTTAATTCGAACCGGAGCAGCAAAAGGTTATCCCAACAAGAGGCACTCCAAGAGAACTCGAGGAAACTATCTAGTAAGAAAGCCCTCGAGGAAGCTGATGCCTCAGATTTAAAGAACTCTTCTCGGAATAACCAGCTGTCCGATCAGGTACTGCCCCAGAATACCAGAATTCTAACCCGCACCAGACAAGATATGTCTGGGAAAACAGGTTGCCTGCCGGTATTCTAGGCGTAATTTCTTTTGCCTGTCGATATTCTAAGCGAAAAGCTCATCCAAAAGGAAACAAGATCGGAAAAGAAAGTTCGAACTCTGATCTCAAACTCTTTTATTCGGGACAAAATACGAATCAAATCTAAAACTCGACCCATGATGATCGGATGGGGCATAAGGAGAAAAGCAAGAAGTGTTGTATACATGAAGGGACCTATTTATAGGGGGTAGGGAATTTAAAATCAACGGCCCAGATAACATTTTATGAGCGATTGGGATGTCCGCATTAAATGGAAGGACCGTTACATTTCCCGAGAAATTGGGCCCTGTTTGGTAACAAAGGATGCGATTCAATGAGGAATATAGAAGAATTGCAACGTTCTATCAAACTTTACATAGTTATCGAAGGATGGCATATCGGATTCATATTCGGTTATTTTGGATGTTCTTACGCTCGAGTATTTATTATTATGTTTTACGCTGCCAACTAAGAAGAAATATAATTGGTTTAATGGAACAGGATTCTCGACCTGGAAGTTATGCAATTATGGAAATTCAGCAGTGATAAAAATTTTTACGGCATGGTCTCCTTGGTCAATTTTAGGACCGCTAAGATATTTATTCATTAACCAATCTGGCAAGCGTTATTCTATTATTTCTTGGTCGATATTGGAAGATCGAGATGGAATTATGAAAGACAAACTTCTATCTAGTTATATTTGATGATTATCAACAGAACGAAGAGGAAAAATATTTATATTATCTCGAAAAAATACAAGAAGTGGGAAAATACATATCGAACATAGCCTTTGCATTACATCAGTAGATTATTACAATCCTATAATACTTTCGATCTCCCGTCCTATCGTTTACTCGGATAATTTGGCTCCGAGCTCGGAATATCCTTAGGACCCGCAGGCTCTTAACTTTATCTGCATTCTTCCGAAAACAGAGGATCGAACGCTATCGACCCAACGTCTTCCTAAATGCATTGCAGCAACAAGGCCATGGGCCTAGCTTATTGGTTTTCCAGATGGAAATCGCATTTGCCTGTCGATATTCTAAGCATGGTTGCATTGATTTTTCTTTCGCTCGAAGATTGCTCCGCTTAAATATCGTTCGAAGCCTGAGCTCAAATAACCGTACCAATCGAATAAACATCTTGACCACCATGATCAGATAAATGAATTCTCGATGCAACGAATGAGATAATTTCAACAATATGCCAGCCTTTTATAGCCGAAAGGAGAAAAGAATCCAACGGCGTATTATTCGCAAAATGAGCGGACAAGATATGTCGACCGTTGCGATTCCCGGTAAAACAGGAACCGTATTAAAAAATTAAACTTATCAAATTTAGGAACCTACAAAGAATTTTCTCGACAGAGGCATAAGGATTATTTAAAATCTAGGGCTATTCACTACTGCCTGATTCTCCATAATTGCAGAAGGCTATTTTCTCTTCAGTATTTATTTCGATCAAAAATTATATATTCCATGGAAGCTAATCCCGTCAATATTCATATTCGTTCATCTCTCCTTGATATTATCGATCTTTGTTATTTATTCTGTACTTGTCTCAGTCTATTATTATAGAAGGGTGAAAGCTGTTGTTATGACCCTCGAAAATCGACCAAGGGTGAAAGACGTTGCAACGCTCCTTGGATCGAAAAATGAAAATGGGTGACGACCCTCGAGCTAAAAATGCTCTAAAAACGACTAAGGGTGAAAGCCTCTGCTATGCCCCTTAGATCGAAATTATTGAATGGGTGAAAGCCTCTGCTATGACCCTAGGGCTAAAAATGCTCGGAAAACGACTAAGGGTGAAAGCCTCTGCTATGCCCCTTAGATCGAAATTATTGATTGGGTGAAAGCCTCTGCTATGACCCTAGGGCTAAAAATGCTCGGAAAACGACTAAGGGTGAAAGCCTCTGCTATGCCCCTTAGATCGAAATTATTGATTGGGTGAAAGCCTCTGCTATGACCCAAGGGCTAAAACTGCTCTAAAAACGACTAAGGGTGAAAGCCTCTGCTATGCCCCTTAGATCGAAATTATTGATTGGGTGAAAGCCTCTGCTATGACCCAAGGGCTAAAACTGCTCTAAAAACGACTAAGGGTGAAAGCCTCTGCTATGCCCCTTAGATCGAAATTATTGATTGGGTGAAAGCCTCTGCTATGACCCTAGGGCTAAAAATGCTCGGAAAACGACTAAGGGTGAAAGCCTCTGCTATGCCCCTTAGATCGAAATTATTGATTGGGTGAAAGCCTCTGCTATGACCCAAGGGCTAAAACTGCTCTAAAAACGACTAAGGGTGAAAGCCTCTGCTATGCCCCTTAGATCGAAATTATTGATTGGGTGAAAGCCTCTGCTATGACCCAAGGGCTAAAACTGCTCCAAAAACGACTAAGGGTGAAAGCCTCTGCTATGCCCCTTAGATCGAAATTATTGAATGGGTGAAAGCCTCTGCTATGACCCTAGGGCTAAAAATGCTCGGAAAACGACTAAGGGTGAAAGCCTCTGCTATGCCCCTTAGATCGAAATCATTATCCTTGATCAACAGGGATCAATCAACATTCTATTCTATTATTTCTCCATGATTACTCGATCGTCTAAGGTTAACAGCCATCTTTACAACGCTTAAATAAAAGCTATTATTCAAGATCGATCGACACCCTATTCGAATATTACATCATGGTTATTTGCCTAAGTTAGAGAACTTGGCCATTCAGATTAAAATTGTTACTTGAAGGTCATTTTGTATTCTTCTATTTTGATATCTTAATTATTTCACGGGGGAATAAAAGTCTCCTACAAGTTATATTCAAAATCGAGGAATATCGAGTATCATCTATCATCTAAATATTTATCAAAGTAAATAAAGAATGGCACTCGATCAAATTTTGGAGGCAGAAGAAATCGATGGTCGATAACAGCATACAAAAGCAATTTTACGGGATAACACGTATGACGAGAAAAATAAATGTCTTATTGATGACATTACAAGCAAAGTTTGAAATTACAATGGCAAGGAAAAATCGAACAAAGTCAAGGCTTTACATTTTATGTAACCCTATTACAAATCAACCCTACGCTAGAAGTTTCTCGTGATCGAAGGAAGAAGTCGAGGCTGGGCTAACACTTCCACCCTTCATCCTTCACTTCCTCGGTACTTGCTCCACGCCGGGCCAGATCGAGAGAAAGCAAGGCAACCCCTAGAGAAATTATTCCACGCAATCTCGAAGGCAACATTCTTCAAGAAATATCTTGAAGAAGTAGAGATCGAGTGCAGGAAAACTCCTCCAGCAGTAGACCCACTATCCCGACTGGATAGAGATCAGAGTACAGGAAGTCGAGCCCGCCTCAAAGACTTGGAATCAAAGAGAGCAGGTCGCCTGCCGGTACCCCAGTCGCAATTATTTTCGCCTGTCGATACCCTAGTCGAAATAAGTAGCCATCAGGAGATAAGCGAAATTTATAAACAGTTCGAAGAAGAACCTCGAACAGTTCAATCGGAGATAGCAAACGGAGCATGATGGCTAGGAAAAGTAAAATCTCAATCATAGAACCGATCAGAAATGTTACTGGAATATGAAATTCAAAGGTAACTACGGATCTATATATAGCGAAAGGAATAGGCAATTAACGACCCAGATTTGATGATACTAACGGCTGAGATATAAGCAGTAAATGCGCCGACCGTTACGAATCCCGAAAATGCAGAAACTTTTTAAAAAAAAAAAAAAAAAAAAAAGAAAGCGAAGAAAATGTCAAATTTGTTCCACTCGAGTTCATCTTATCCGAATTCATCATAGTCTCAGTTCCAATCATCAAAGAAAAATCATAAAGAAATCCAAATGAAGGCATGATCAAAGGAAGAACACATAAGAGGAGCATGCGATTCGAGAAGAAAGCAAATTATTACAAGCCATAGAAAATAAAAATATCTGAAAATTATTCAGGATAGCACAAATAAAAACAGTATACTACGAGTTCGGGTAAATAAGAGACAACATCTAAACAAGTTTATTGTCAGAAAGAATCTTTCGAAGCTCAGCATTGCGAGCCTCACATCCTGCTTCAAATCCACGATCATAAGCCTCCTTTTCTCGACGTGTGAAATTTTGTTTCTCCTGCTCATGGAGGATCTTCAGTTTTTCGAGTTTCTCATTCAGCTGCTTATGGATTTCCTCTCCATGATCGTTTGCCTTCTTCTCCTTCTCTAAAGCAAGCTTCTCTGCGAGGACACGGTCGAACTCGATTTTCTTCTCTTCCAGCTCGAGAGAAATAGCAGCGCGCTGGTTGATCTCCCGCTCAGCAAACGTTTTAAGCTCAATGAAGTCTTGTCCGGCCTGTTAAAAAGGATCATCAGCGCTAAAAAAAAAAAAAAAAAAAAAAAAAAAAAATGGGAAAAAGGTAGAATAAATAAAATGTACACCTGAAAAAGGAAGTGCTGCCCAGACTCGAACAACTCTTCTATGTTTCTCTCTTTGGACGTGTTTCTTTCCTTGGGTATATCAGTCTCTGAAGAAGTAAAGGTATCTTGCAACAAGTTACCCATGGGATCAACCTTAGAAGGAGATCCATCTTTCAACTCCTCGTGCAGGGAAGAAGCAACCTTTTGAGGAGAGGAATCGGCAAAGGATCGGGGAGGATTATCAATTCCTAATGCTTCAGCGGAAGCCCCCCCACCAGTCTCTGACTTGGACTTTTTGTTGGGATTCCCTGAGGGAGGAACGATCGAAGCATCGGAGGATGACTTGCCACCAATAGCAAGATTTTGCAAAGCCTCAATGGGCGTAACCCCATCGGAATAAGGCCTCTTATTCGAAGAGGGAACAGGAGTCTTTTCTAGGACACGATCCTCAGTCTTAGAATCAATCACTTTCGGGGAGGAACCTCCGAGCTCAGCCTCGAGCTCTTCGTCCAAAATGGACTTGCTGGAGCTACCCTTGTTCTGCTTCGAGGAAGTACCCTTCTCTTTCGTATTTTCCCCACCTTTAGGTGCTTTTGGGGAAGAGGCGGAAGTCTTAGAAGAAGATTTGGAGGGTTTGGCCTCCTTGTCAGCCTTTTGCTCTTTATTCGACTTCTTATTTTTCGAACCACCAAATAGCGACCTGGGATCGATAGTTTTGCCTAACACGTTTTCCATGATGAGTGAATTTGGATCAATTGCTCGGATCTTTACCCGCAGGAAGCTCAAAGAATGCAGAAAATTTTGGGAGAGCTCCGATCTCTATAAGCAAAGATGTCGTGTGAATAATGATAAGAGATCCTAATATTTATAGACGCTATGCACTACGATTGAGATAATGAATCGACGCGACTATGGAGAGAAATCCCACTCGGATAAACGAAGTTCGAGCAGAAAGTATGAAAAATAATCGATATTTATGAAGTTAGAATTCATGAGTTACACGAATCACATCAAGAAATATAAAGTTAACTCGTTTACAAAATTGGGTTGCATGAGTAAATACAATTGATTCCTAACTAAAAAACCTTGAATCGCCCCCTCCGGCTTACTCAACCCCAGTAACTCGCTAATTTGAAGATCAGACGATATATATATTTAAAGCTCGATAATTACCCAGCTTGATCGAAAGATTGACCGTCTCCCTTACCCGGGGCATTGCCTATATTGACATCTTTGTCTTCCTCTCCGGACGCATTAGGAGGATCGTCGCAGGAGTACTTGAGCACATCAGGGTTAGGCATCGGAATACCATACTCCTCGACTAAGGATGCAAAGCGATGTTCTTGCCAGTTAGTATTCGCCTTGGGAAGAGAAGAAGTTTTATAAGCCTTCCCTTCAGCGTTTTTGAAAGGGTCCATATACTTGAAATATTCCTCCATGTCGTCCGGAATTTTCTCGGCCGCGACCAATTGTTGAACCCCTTTATAAAAAATCGTCTGAAGAATTTCTCCCGTTTTTCTTTGAACAAAAGGATCTAAGACAGGAGATTCCAAGAATTCTCGTATGGCAGGGATCTTGGCTTCTTCCCGACCTTGGGCATATGCACGCTCGGAGTCTTGCTTCGCCAAATCGAGTTCTATCTTTATTTTCTTTAGCTCCTCCTCAAGGGCACTTCTCTCTTTAACGGACGCAAGCAAGTCCTCTTCTAATGAGGAAGAACGTTTCGTATTAGCTTTCTCGAGCTCCTTCTTTACTTGGGATAGCTCCCGCTGGCTTTCTACTAACTGAGCTCGAAGAGTTTGGTTATCAACGAGAATTTGAGCACACGCATCGTGAGCATCCTGCGATTCCTGCTCCAGTAACGCTAAACGATATGATTGAAGGGCGAACAAATCCCCGACCTACAAGACATTTTCAAATATCAATAAAGCTAGAGATTCTAAAGAAAGAAAAGGGAGAAAAGGCAATCACCTCGTGATATGTTCGGGAGAAGTCACTCAAAACCTCAAAATCACCTTTGACGGTGTGAAGCAACATATCCCGCTTGAACCGACCAGCCATAAAAATCCTAGCGGCCTTGTCAAATTCGTTCTCCCCACCCGCGTCCAGATCGGTCAGAATGGTGCCATCTTCAGGGTATCCAGCAGCTCTGCTACCTCGAAGATGCTCTTCCATAAAGTCTGCCACGTCAGGCTCCGACCTACCTTCTCGACATGGAACAGAGTCAGTTTTCGCACCAAAAGGTTTTACCCTCCTTGAGGGCCCGGGGTTTCCAGCATTTCTTTTTCGACTTAGGAGCTTCTCATACTCCTGGACGCCCTGAATTCGATTCCAAGAGTGCTGGCTATAGCCAACTGATGAAAGAACGGAAGTATCAGGGGAAAACAGAGCTCGGAGTGGTCCGGCAGAGGCGGAATTCAAGGAACTCATAGTACCAACGCCTCTCAGATCGGGAATCGCGACCGAAACGATAACTGAATCTCCGCCCGAGTTACTGGTACCTACTCTATTTCCGGAAGTACGAGGTAAAGGATCGAGATAAAATGGTTTATCTTCAATCGGACTGGCAGCGGATACTCTGAATTCCTCAACAACTCGACCTACAGGGATAATACAATTCGGGCATGGGATTAAACAAGAAACACTATTCGATAAAACCTTAAAGTAGATGAGATAAATAAACATACTCAAAGAAAGAGTGGCGAAGGGCGGATCACTAGAGATTGGCAGGTTATTGGTCCGCATAACGGATCCTTCGGAAATTCGACCGGGAAATTTAATCGCCGGGGCAGGATAATCGCAGTGGCTCAACCCAGCCAGTCGCAAAACGCCTTCTTGAACCAAGTACCTAGTTTGATAAGGGTTAGACTCCAATCGCCCCAGGAGTTCATCAGAAAGACGATGGCTAAGTTTTTCTTTTATTTTGCGAGAACCGTATGTCCAAGTATTTGCGCCGTCCCATCGATAAGGTCTCGTTTTCGAACTACCCTCTGAAATAGGAACGTCAGGGCCCTTCACGAAAAGGAATCTCCTCTTCCAACCTAAAGTTTTCTTTGTTGTTATTTTTGTAAGAAAAGGCCGTTTAGACCTTGGACGAACAGACACAAAGCCTACGTTCGAACCTTTGCAGGGATCCATTCGGAATATCTGCCAAAAGTTGCTAAAGGAAGCTTCTTCTCCTTTTGCCTCCATAAGAGTGCAAAACGCTAGTATATATGCAACAGAGTGCGGGAGAAGCTGAGCCGGGGAAAGCGAAAAGAAATTCAAAACATTTCTGATAAGAGGAGCGAACGGGATACGCAAGCCACAGGAAAATTGTCCCTCATAAAAGGCTTGACATCCAGCGGGAGGCTCAGTGGCACGTTCGGTGTAAGAAGGAACGATAATCGAAAAACCTTTGGGAAGGAATTTTCCAAAATCCGCCTCAAGACGAGCGCGATCTTTTTTCGAAAAACAACAGGAAGTTTCACTAGCAGGAAGTTCTGACTTACCCGAGATGACGGCTTGTGGGGCTTGCGTATGTTCAAAAATCCTGACAAAAGCACCTTCGCCGATACTACGTTTGTCGACCTCATTCTCTTCGAGATCCTCGCTCGGATCGTCGTCTTCGCCGTCTTGATGAAATTCCCCATCTTCAAAGTCATCTACAAGCTTAAACAAGGGATCATATTCTTGGTTCTCCTCAACCTTTTTCTTGCCTTTCGCGCTTCTAGAGCTCGACATAATGGATTAAGAAATAAGTATACAGGAGGCAAACGCTGTTTCGAGCTTAAACACTTCGAGTTCAAGAAAGTTGCTATATGTAAATATTTTTCAACGAAGTCAACATATATATATATATATATACGGGGTTAAAAAGGTAAAATTGCAAAGAGGTCCCCGAGTAACCGCGACGGTTGAACTTACCAAGGGTAAAAGCTTAGGGTCATCCCTCTCAGAATTGCCTTTTTGATCCTTCATTCCCTAGAGTTGCGGAATATGTCCTTGCAATCTATCCCTAAGATTCTCAGAAGCCCTCCTGGTTATAATCGGAAATTCTGGAAAGCATTCATCAAGGAATCGAACAACGCAACATGAAACCGAAAGGGGTATTACTATTTCAACATCCCCCGACGAGGGTAATTTCAGAGCGCGCCAAAGTATGCTTCTTATATATGCACTCTTTTTCCCTTAACTCGGTTTTTATCCCAATGGGTTTTTCCGAGTCAGGTTTTTAACGAGGCATATCCTAAAGACATACTGATCGGCTCGTCTCATTGTAGCATGGAACGTACTTTGTACTTCTTCGAGCGCTTACTTCGCTTCACACTCGAGAAGTGGGGGAGTATTGATGAGGGGTAATTCAGATCCCCTGTTTTTTAGCCTCAACACGATTCGAATAGCTATGAACCCTGTCGCCAGGGACCAAAAGACGAACCAAAGCATGAAAATGATTGTTCCGAGCTCATAAGGTCGCCATAGATCGAAGGACACTGTTGGGCCGAGCCCAGGCCCAAGCCCTCTAATTTGGCTATAAATACTCCATGCATTTATTACACTGACGACGACTTCCAAGACACTCCAACCTTGAGACTGCAGCTCGAGTTTACTGGAGAATATTAGTATAGGTTTTCTCATACATATTTCACCCTCTAGCTTGTACGGCATCCAATAATGCTCGAATAGGACCTTTGAATATTTGTACTTGTACTCATTCAATTCGAATACAACTACTTTGATCTTTACTTTATTTATTTATTGTCATATTGTTCTACGTCCCACCCTTGATCGAATCAACGAAACCACGTAAGATCATAATGAATGAAGATTTGATAGACAAGGGAAGAAGATATCTTCTAAGAGAAGGACTCTTCTCTTATAAGTACTTCTTCTCTTCTCTTCATTCACAACCAACACTGAAAAACTTTTGAGAGAACAAAAATTACTCTGCTAAAATAAAAGAAGAGAAACCGATTTTTGTGAAGAAAGAAATCTGATTTTTGCACAAGAAATTTTATATACAAAATCGCCCCACATACTTTCAACCCTGAACCCTAGTCGCCCAAACCAAGGTCGATCTAACCTGTTCCAGCCGACCCTGACCTGGCCGAATTTGATCTAATCACATAAGTCCTGTGATTAGTCTTCTTCCACAAGATTTCCCAATCCAGATCCAGATCTTAAGTCCAGATCTAGATCTACAGTCCTTTGGTGACAAACCTTCAAGATCCAGTTCGTAGCCTAAGACTTGGAGGTGTCACTACAGGAATTGGTGTGGATGAACTCTGGAGGTGAGACACATGGATCACTCATATTGTGGATCGAACGAAACGCCTGGAGGTAACCACCACCAAGCCGTGGTGAGGTAAATCGCGAAAGCCCCCTTCTTTGTTTATGTTTTGTTTGATTCAACCTTTTCGTATAATAAACTGTGGAGAAAGATTTATGGGACTAATAGGGACCTCGAAAAATTTTAAATTCCGCACTTTGTTGTATTGACAATCGAGCCCCTACCATAAATATCCCAATACCTTCTGATGGATCGCCTTCTTAAAAGTGCTTTCGAGGAGTGGACCGATTTTCTGGTACATGAAAGCAGTATGAACCGGAGAACTAAGGAACTCGCGAATCATCTTCTCTTCGGGATTCCTACCGTATCGATCTCTGAGTCCGCTAAGAGGAAGATCCTTTTTATACTCGTCCAAGGAAGTCTTAAGATTAGCGACCTGTGACTCCAGCTCACTGATCCGAGTGGTGTTTTGAACTTGACAATCTTCCAGCTCCTTGCTCAGCTTGGTGACCCGTTCTTCAGCACGAGAAGTCTCTAGAATATTATTCAAAACTTCGGGATCATTTGTTCCCTTAGCTTGAGGATCGATGGTCGAGGGTGGAGGAGAAGAAGACGTAGAAGGACCGGCCTTTGAAGTGGATGCTTTCTGAAGCAATGCCTTATTCCTTTCCTCATGGAATTCACACTGTTGCCTCCAAAGAGCAGCTTCGTAAGCATACAACGTCAGACAAGTATTAGTCTGGAAAAAACCAAAAGAAGAAAATCAGAGAATTAAAAATCCATTAGGAATGCCAGTAAAAAGACATGTGAAACAATAAAAACCTTCTCGGCATAGAGGAAAGCTTTCTGTAATTTCTCCAAAGGATCCTTGCGCAGCAACTTATTAATATCACGAGTAAAGACACCTGAGAGGAGGATACGGGTAGCCTTATCGACTGCATTCTCACTCTCATCATGAATCAAAGAATCATTCTCGAAATAGCCAGCAGCCCTCTTCCCCTCTAAAATGATCTTCGATCATTTCGACAACGGTAGGTTTCGGATGCTGTTCTCTGAGCAATGAAAGGTCTTCACCAGAACGACCATAATATTGTTTTCTCCTCTTGACTGGTCTGTCGATAGGATGGGGCATTGACCAACCACGACATCCACGGATACCAAGGGATGTTCTGAGCTGGAAATGAGGATAACCTTGTCTGGTCCCTTGACGATCTGGAATACGTGCGGATGGAAGTGGCTGAGGAGTTTCTTCGGAAGAATCAAGGGAATCCTCTCTATAATCCTCAGATTCATGGCCCAGATCCAATTTTCTCTTTTTAGACAATCTCTGCTCAATCGGATGGTTCACTATCATTTTGGTAGATTTAGACAAAACCATTTTTCCTTTTGAAGAATGTCGAGAGTTCTCCACCATAGAAACTGAGAAAAATGAACTCCCATCAGATAAGTTATTCAAAGAAAATATAAAAGTAAAAGCGGCAAAAATATATAATACTTACTAAGCGATTGTGAGGAAGACGAGATAAGAAAGGTGGGAGAACTCAGGCCCGCTTTACGGAGAAAAGCCTCGCCAATAAGAAGGGCACATTGGTACTTATCAGCACGCATTTCTACTATCTCGTCAACCAATTGTGGATCGTCAAGAATAAAGTGGCCAGTAACAGAGCGACCACCAGAAACCCATTTGGAGTCGTGGTCCCACGAGAATAGCTTGGTGGAACCATCTGTTGAGAAAATATGAGATGGATGACGTACAAAGAAAAAATGAGATTTCCAGGCAGGATTGCTTGAAACAGGAGAATAAAAAATAGAACGACTAGACTTTTGACTAGCGAAGAAATAACCATGATTGGAAGAGCTGGAAATATTAAAACAAAACAACTGGGTAAATTACGAAAAGAAGGTTGGAATCCTTTTGTGATCATCAGGACAGAAAAGCAAACGACAAAGGCTGCGGAATTGGGAACCAGTTGTGTCAGAGAGACGCTGAATATCCTTAAAATATCAAGGAATAAGGCAGACAAAGGAAGACGGAGACCGTGATTGAAATTGGCAGTGTAAAAAGTCCGACAACCTTCCAGGGGGGAGGTGACCCTGTCGGAAGGCGATGGAAGAATAATCTCAGAACCCTCCGGGAAATATTTCCCGTAATTATCCAATACCTCGTGAAAAGTCTCATCGGTATACACATAGGAAAGATTCTCGATCGGATCAGAAATTTGGGGGATAGCGCCCTTGCTTTCTTGGCCTTGGCCGCAACCTCGGCATCAGATATGATCCGTACTTTAAAGGTGTCTTTATCTGGAATAATCATCTCGGATGTTCCTGCTGGGACTGATGGAGGGCTAGGAGAAGCCCCCACCTCAATAACTGCAGTAGCTTGTTCGACAGAAGAAGAGGAGGGGTTCTTCGAAAGAGAAGCCATGTTGTTAAGATCCTCGGAAATATGGATCGGGCGCTACAAGATATTGAAGAAATTATCGAATAGGAAAAATTGCCACAAGAATATTGGAGGAAGAAAGTAAAAAATTGTTGAAACAACGATCACCTATTTATATAGAATGACGAAAAGACGTTTCAAACCACTTGCGACTAATCGTATTCCCGCCAATCGTCAAAAAGAAGTCACCTCCTCGAAAAAGAAGCAACATTGCTGATCGAAAAACAACGAAAAACGACTATCTATGATGCGTAGTACTCTTTTCCTTGCTTTGGATTTTTTTCCCACAGGGTTTTTTCCAAGTAAGGTTTTTAAGGAGGCACAATTCATAGAAAAGACAGTCGTGACAAACCATCTACTTCTACGAGCTTCTATTGCATAAACGCTCGAAGAAGTGAGGGAGTACTGATGGGGGCTGTTTTATACACCCCATATAATACTCGGATCCACTCGAAGACCTCAGGTCGGTTCGACCATATAAGCTCATTCGGGATCATCCATCGATCCGATCAGAAGACTATTCTCATTGGCGAACCAAACTACAATCCGGACTCAAGAAGGATAAATATGCCGAGTCCTAGTAGGATTATGTTTCCTTGAATAGCTAGGGTTGATAACCTATAAATACCTAGTTAAAGATTGTATTAGAAGAACTACAATTGAGAACTTACGCCTACATACTTGGGCAATCTGATAATAAAATTATAGAAAAGCTTTTGCTATACTATATTCAACATTCATCGTCTCGTGTTCTTATTTGCTCTTTACATATTGTTCTTTCTTGAAATCGATCCATCCGGAATAGATTAACTAGGCCTTAAATACATATAATCTAATCCTCGAGAACCTCAAATACTGATTTAATCAATCCCGACGAAAAACGATTAAGTCAGACATTGAGCTTATGCTTGAACTATGGCCATCAGGCATATATAATAGGTTTGACTATCTTTTCTTTATTATGTTTTAATTTCATTCTTTATTTGTTTCAGCATTAAAATTTACAGCCTTATGTCTAGGCAAAATATTTACCATGTCGCATATCACATTCATAAAAGTTAATCAAAGGCTTATACTAAATTCGGAAAAGTAAAGAAAAAAAGTCATTGAAACAATTTCCAGCAAGTTTAGTTAATTCTTGTGGAAGATTTTGTCGTTGTTCATTCGCGCCAATAATCATGCCTAATCTTCTCATTTAAATCATGACCATTATTTTATTGATGCTCGAACTAATCGGAGGGATTATTATAGTTGGTTATGCATTTCTATAATAGAGACATCATTGTACAACTAATTTGCTACAAAAGTATTAACATGAAAAATAAATACTTTTATTTTTGCCGTAAATACGTGCTCTTCAATATTTGCCTACAAAAAGATTCATGCTCAAGTAATTAAAACATTCAAATACCAAGATGAGTTCATTGGTGATCACTTGGTTTCTTTATACACAAAACCTGACCATTTGCAGTATCCACACAACTAGTTTGATGAAATGCCGGAGAAGGATTTTGTCTCCTGAAATTATTTGATTTCGGGGGTTTCAAAGGGAGAAGAGCTTATCAATTGATTAAATGTGTTATACAGGATGACACTTGAAATGGGAATGGGGCCTCATGAGGTAACATTGATTTTTATTCTTTCAGCATGTAGTGAAACATGGGCTTTCTCGAAAAGGGTTACATTCATGGAATGGCAGTGAAAACAGGTTTGTTAAATGAAACTGAACATGTTAATTCACTCATTAATATGTACGGGAAATCCGGTTGTCTAGCCTCGTGTTTGAGATTGTTTAGCACAATCCAAGAGTTAAGTCTAGTTTCTTGAAATTCAATCATAATGGTTTGTTCAGAAAACGGAGTATCTGATGAAGCATAAGTATGTTTAATATGATGAGAAGGGTAGGTGAAAATCCAGATCAAGCTACTATGGTTACTTTGCTTCATAGTTGAGGGAATACAAGAATTATAAAGTTGGCCGAAACAATGCATGGGTATATTCGATCGAACTCGAATGACTAACCGAGCGATTATTCCTGGGCTGATTCTTCGAGCCACCAGCTTAAGAAATAGTTTGAGAACCAATCAGTTTGAATTTCCTTTGGAAAAATTGTGAATAATTAATCGATCATCAGCATTCATATCAGCAAAAATACAGACCGAAGTTAATCGAACTCTTTAATTCGAGCATCCACAATCGAACGTAGATTGTTCGTAAAAATACTTGCATTGGTTTCCTGAACTTGCATTGTTGATCTAATATAAACGATTGAAGGATAGAAATTGAACGAAGACCTTAATGCGAGCATCAATTATTGAATCGAGAACAGATAATAACATTTGAACCATTTTTTATGCTTAGTACTTCAAAACTTTTCTTAGAAAGATTTGTCAAGACGTTGCAATGCAATGTCCATTGTTGAAGTTATTCGATCGTAGTATCAAAACATCCTCGGCGTTGAGTCATTTAACTCTCCTTCCTTCTTTTTTTTTATATGTAAATTACACTAAGAGAAAAATCCGTTGTTGGATCGATCCATAATCTGATCCTACTTTGGAAGTTCCGAGCGTGAGTTGAGAAGATTCTTCTTTTCCCAACCAAACGGAATCCTATTTCTCAGGAAGCGGAACGGTCGGCGCATATATCGCTGATATCATAGCTGTTCACGATGTATCATCTAATCCGTCGATTTTATTTCCCTCACACTATAAATAGTTCCAAATTCTCCATCACATTTTTACTTTTACACAAATCCTTTGTCCGAACATGTCCTCTCGAACTTCAACTATTTTGATTAACATGATCCATCTTGTTCCCAAATAAAAGAGTTCAAAATTAGAACTCGCACCCTTTTTTCCGACCTTATTGCTCCCGACAACATTTCATTCGCTTAATATATCGACAGACAAGAAACCTAGCGCTTAGAATACCGACAGACAACATGCTTTCTTGGATATCACATATCTGAGACGGGTTAGAATTCCAGTCTTCTGGCGGTGCGTCCGCTCGGATTGTGGGTCGACTTCGGTGGAAGCCCTTTCAATCTCGAGCATCAGCTTCTTCAAGGTGCTTCTTGAAGAATGGTGCCTTCGAGATTGCGTGGAGTAATTCCGCTGGGGTCGCTTCCCGCCGTCCTGGATATGATTAGGGTGTGAACAATGGTGGCTACAAAGATTGGGCATAGCAATCATTGTTCACAGATGAAGATCTTAGATCGATTAAAAGTCCTGGAGATGGACTCCGATCCAGCTTAACTCTGCTTTGTGGTTCGATCGAGGGTGTGCGCCATGTGGCGAGTGATTGACATGAAAAACTTTGGTTTCACGATATGTTCGATCTCTACATCTTATGCCGATGCTTGTGGATCGAAGCCATTTAGCTTAGCTCGTAGAATTTGTAGTAGGGTAGGAGTGAATGTACTTTTTCCTTTTAAGCTCGAATTCCATAATTGTAATCGAGGAATTATTTGTAACTGTTCGAAAAATGAATGAAAAGTTGTTTCTTGCTTAATTCTTGTTGTATGTTCTTTGCCTTACCTGTTTGAATAATAATCACACCGATCTTCGAAAATAATCAATCTGAACGAATAAATCGAACATAATTGAATGTAATTAACCTCGATAGTCAACTTGAATATTTGAATAGTTGTCGTTCGAGAATAAAGTTTAGAAGTGATCGGAGCATCATCTGCTTTGAGATATAATTTAACTCTGGAGCCTCGACAACCAATTAACATCGAATTGTATGGAATATTTGGTTTGTTAATAAGACGATCAGCCAATGTTCCATCGATCGTAGAATCGACTGAGAAGGGTTTGTATTGCCGAACACCGACGCCTCGTCCCGTATTGGATATTACCTTACTTCAGAGTATGGAGTTTGGCTTGATCGAAGACTAGTCCGAGCCTTGAATTCTTGAACGAAAAGTAGATGTCGAAGTAGCATTTGTCAGCTGATGGGGGCTATTTCGCACCCTACTAAACGGATCGACTAAAGAACACAAGATCGATTCGACCAAATCAGACAATTCGGGATCATCTAGCGACCCGGCCAAGTACAGCTCTCTTCGACTAGGAGATCATATTCCGGACCCAAGAAGGGTACTTGGGCCGAGTCCTATTAGGACTATGTTTCCTTGTAACACTAGGTTTAGCATGATATAAATACCTAGTTAATGATTGTATAAACCAACTCCGATATACGCAATAAAACATTGCTTACAACAGCTCAACTCAATATTATTGAGAGCTTTTTACCTTCATACTGGTGTGTTCTTAATCTTTGTTTGTGGTTTTGCTTCTTGTTCTTGAATATTGCCTTTTTCTTTGTGATTGATCCATCCGGAATAAAGTAACAGAGCCCCATAATATATATATAAATATCGAAAACCCCCAATAATACAAATTCACTGATATTCAATTAACCCGACGAAATCCGGCTAAATCAGTTGGCGCCCACCGAGGGGCTAGGTTAATTATTCGATTGACACATGGCTCGCCCAAGGAAAAGCGCTCTTATTGGAGCGAGAAGCAATACAACCACCGGCCATAACACATCGGAAGACATACAGAATAACAACGATAATAACGTTCCCAACACCGACGAGAATTTCCAAGATGCACACCCTCGACATCAAGGACCCCAAGGAGGCCTTCCCGGTGCCATACAGGAAGAACCAGAAGGCCCCGAAATCCCCGTTCCTCTCCCGGGCGCTCAGGAGAAACTGCGACAAATAGCGATGCTCTTCAAATCACTTTCTCCAGAAGAATTACTAGTACTGGATCAAATTCCTCGAAACGTTACGACAACTCCTGCACCAGGAGTGCCAAGGCAAAACGAACAAACCTCTCAACAGGCTGACAGCCCAGCGAGTGAGCGACGCTCGCTACACAGCCCACAGCAGGGCAATTCTAAACCCTCCGATAACTATCCGTGAAGAAAACCAGGTCGAAGAAAACCACAGGCGGGTCGCAGCGGATCGAAGGAACGAACAATAATCCCTATCGAGGATGACTTAGATGATGCAATCCCAGATCGACCACGAGCGACTCGATTCTCGGAAAGGGAAATTGAAAGAATGGTACAGGAGCGACTCGAACAACGCCTACGATCTGTTCAAAACCCATGGGCCCGAACTACGGAACTCCAGGAAAGCCTTGCGGCTTGTTCTCCTTTCTGCAGAGAAATAAAAGAGGCACAATCCACGGGACAGGTCCCAGGTAGATTACCCTGATATGATGGAACTACCGACCCGGATGATTATATTTTTAGCTTTACGAATATAATGAATTTATATGCCCACTCTGCCGAATTCACCGCCAAGTTAATGGTGACCACATTCGAGGGACTCGCGCTGGATTGGTTTGCCAAACAGCCGGCCAACTCTATATTCAGTTTCCGGGAATTATGCAATAAACTGACGCAGCAGTTTGCCAGTCAGAAAAAACAAAAACTCCCGATGAGCTACCTGGGAACCATACATCAACAAGAAGGAGAATCCCTAAGGAACTGGTTGGCCAGATTTAATGTAGAGCTACTCAAAATAGATTCTCCAAATATCGATTACATAATTTCTATCCTTTTCGACCTCACTAAAAATAGGCAGTTTGGAAACGCCCTCAGTCGAAAACAACCAAGAACGTTTTCCGACATCATGAGCTTGGCGTCTAAGTATATGACCCAAGAAGAGATGAATTCCTTTAAGGATAAAAACAAAAACAAAGCCACAGTTTCAGGATCCAAACGTCATGACAGGATTCCTGCCCAAAGATCTGTGGATTATGAGCGATCTTTTAGGAAAGGTAACGTTTTCCAGCGATTGGAATACAGCAAAGCCGACCAAGAAAGACAACCTAACTTCTACCAAAGATCAAGAAACCCTGAACAACCAATCGGAAGCAGGGTGAATCAAGTAGAACACCCAAGGTTAAATGCTCCCATGGAAGAAATAATGGAAGTTCTAGAAAGAAATAACTGGATCCCCGAGGCAAGGAAAATCGCTCAGCCAAGACCAGGGTCTCGAAACTACGACCAATACTGTAAGTACCATAGGGCACACGGACATCGAACGGAAAATTGTTTTCACCTTAAGAGAGAAGTTGAAAAACTGATCGAACAAGGAAAACTAGACGAATACATAGAGCAAGATAACCGCAAAAGGGAAAGAAGTAGAAGCCCTCGGAACAGTAATCAAAGAAGGAGTTCTCATCGAAGGTCACCTGAGCGTCGACCTACTCAGGAGTTGAATCACGACCAGATCAATGGGACTATCCATACAATATCCGGGGGGCCCGCGGGTGGAGATAGTCGTAACGCCCGACGAAGGACAGCCCGATCCATAATCGGAAATTCAAGATACCCAAAAGAAATATGGACTCTGGAAAACAAACCGACAAATCACCAACCGATCAGCTTTAACGAAGGCGAAGTACCTAAAAACATCATTTGGGACACAAAAGAGGATAACCCTGATTTCCCTATGGTGGTGTCGTTAGAGATAGCGAATTATAATGTAAGAAGAATCCTAATCGATAATGGAAGCTCAGCAAATATCATCTCCCGGGAAGGTTTAGCCCAAATGAACTTGGGGCAGATAAACCTACAGAAAGTAGCTACGCCATTAGTAGGCTTTGGAGGGTCCGAGATCATCCCTAGCGGAACGATATCCTTAAGTGTATCGCTCGAAAAGAAACCACACCGAACGGTAAACCTAGTAAAATTTCTAGTGGTAGAAACCCCCTTCGCTTACAACGCAATATTGGGACGACCGGCTCTCAACCTATTCCGAGCCGTTGTCTCTACTTATCACCAGAAGATAAAGTTTCCGACCGACGGAGGTATTGGAGAAATAACAAACGATCACTGTATGGCGTGGGATTGCTACAGCACCTCGTTAACCTTAAAAGAACATCCAAAATCAATCTCTCCGAGCAAAAGAAAGATCGAAGACGATCTCGCTAGAAACAAAGTGGAAATTCCTAGTACTGATCGATTAGATAAAAAGGGAAAAGAACCACTAGATTTATCCTTGAAACCTCCAGAACATAAGGATGTAATCCTAGTAGAAGGCGACTCGTCCAAAACGACGAGAATAGGTACAGAGTTGAGCAAAGAAGGAGAAATAATTTTGATCGAGTTCCTAAGAGATAATGTAGACGTCTTCGCCTGGAGCGCGAATGACATTGAAGGAATCGATCCTCGGGTAATCAAGCATTCCCTAAAAATTGACCCTTTGGCAAAACCCGCCAGACAGAAGAAGAGAAATCATGGGCCGGTAAAAGATAAAATTATTAAAGCCAAGGTGGAAAGATTGCTTGAAGCAAAACAAATCCGAGAAATACATTTCTCGGAATGGTTATGTAATGTTGTACTAGTAGCAAAATGGGATAAAAAGGACAACAAATGGAGAATGTGTAATGATTTCACCGACCTTAACAAGTTATGTCCACGCGACCCATACCCCCTCCCAAGGATTGACTTATTGGTCGACTCGACCGCTGGCTTCGCAATATTTAGCATGATGGATGCTTTCCAAGGGTTTTACCAAATATACATGGATGAGCGGGATCAAGAGAAGACCGCGTTCATAACCGAGCAGGGAGTATACTGCTTTATAGTAATGCCATTCGGATTGAGGAATGTCGGGGCTACTTACCAAAGGTTAGTAAACCTAATGTTCAGAGAATTAATCGGAGAAATAATGGAAGTCTATGTAGACGACATGTTAGTCAAAAGTATGAACGAAGCGGATCACGTGAAACATCTGGATCGATGTTTTCGAATCTTAAGAAAATACCGTATGAAGTTGAACCCTGCGAAATGCACCTTCGGTGTTAAGTCAGGAAAATTTTTGGGATACTTGGTACACCAGCGAGGAATAGAAGCCAACCCAGAGAAAATTCGAGCCATAACTGAAATGAAACCTCCCAAAACTATCTCTCAAGTACAAAGCTTGGTTGGGAAAATCGTAGCATTGAATAGATTCATATCAAAATCTGCGGACAGAAGCTTGCCCTTTTTCCAAACGCTTCGAAAGGCAAAAAACTTCCTTTGGACAGAAGAATGCGATCGAGCTTTCGAACAACTCAAAGAGTATTTGACAACTCCACCGTTGTTAGCCAAACCGATGGAAGGAGAACCATTGTATATCTACATATCCATCTCTGATGCGGCCATTAGTTCTGTACTAATTAAGATAGAAGGCTCGGAACATAAGCCTGTCTATTATCTGAGCAAACTGTTGCAAGGAGCAGAGAAGAATTATTTGGAAATTGAGAAATTCACGCTGGCCTTAGTAGTGGCTGCACGAAAACTCCGACCCTACTTCTTAACTTACAAAATTATCGTTTTGACGAATCAACCACTAAGGCAGGTCTTAGCAAAACCGGAAGCCTCCGGAAGATTAATCAAATGGGCGATCGAACTTAGCCAATTCGAAATCGACTACAAACCAAGAATTGCCATTAAGGCCCAAGTGTTGGCTGATTTTCTATTAGAAACACCGACACAGGCAACCGAATCATCAAGCAGCCTCAACGAAGATATCTTGATCATAGAAGATCAAACTTGGTTAATGCATGTCGACGGTGCTTCATGCCGAGAAGGAGGAGGCGCCGGAATCAACTTCACCGGACCAAATAAAGAAGATTTGAATTATGCAATAACATTGGACTTCGTCGTGACAAACAATGAAGCAGAATATGAAGCGTTAATCGCTGGAATGGAAATGGCTATCAAAGCCAACATAAAGAGCTTAAAGTATTAACCGATTCAGAGTTAGTACAAAGACAAATCGAAGGTCTATACGAGGCTAAGGAATTTAATATGGTCAAATACCTCGCCAAGGTGAAATCACTAGCTGAGAAATTTGAAAATTTCGGCATACAGAACATTCCACGCTCGGAAAACAAATGGGCCGATCAACTGTCTAAGTTCACAGGATCCCATGATGGAAAGACCGAAAGGGTGATCTACTGGTTAATCTCTAATACACCGGCGATCGATATCGATGAAACACCGGCACTCGATATTATGGAAATCGAAGGAGCTGAAGGAAACTGGATGACTCCAATGATAGACTATCTTCGAGAAGGAAAACTACCACCTGACCAGAATGAAGCTCGGAAAATAAGATATCGAGCTCCAAAGTATGCACTTGTGGAAGGAAAACTCTACCGAAGATCGGTATCAGGAATTCTTCTGAAGTGCGTCTCTGAATCACAAACCGCCGATATACTACGAGAAATACATGAAGGAGATGCAGGAAATCACAGCGGATCAAGGGCATTGGCCTAAAAATGTCTCAGGACAGGTTACTATTGGCCTACCATCAATAAAGATGCCGCTCGGTATGTCCAAGAATGTCATCACTGCCAGGTCCATGCTAATGTATGTCATCGACCAGCAGAAAACATGCACCCAATCCCAATATGTTGGCCTTTCGATCAATGGGGAATGGACATCGTGGGACCGTTCCCTGCGGCCAGATCCAAGAAAGCTTATGTCCTAGTCGCGGTTGATTATTTCAGTAAATGGATAGAATGCATCGCTCTCGCAAGAATAACTCAATTCCAAGTGATCAACTTCCTATGGAAATTCATAGTTTGTCGATTCGGCATCCCCAGGATCCTAATTTCTGATAATGGAACCCAATTCGCGGAAAAACAAGTAACAGAATGGTGTTCAAAACTGGGAATCCAACAAAATTTCACTTCGGTCGGGCATCCTAGAGCCAACAGACAAACCGAAGTAGCAAACCGAGAGATAATTAAATCTTTGGAAAAAAGATTAGGAGCGGCCAAAGGAAAATGGCTCGATGAACTCCCAGGAGTACTTTGGGCGAATCGAACCACTGTCAGAAGCTCGACCGGAGAAACCCCGTTTAGCTTGGTATATGGTTCGGAAGTTGTTATTCCTGTTGAAACTCTAATCCCAACGCCAAGAATCGAGATGTTCGATGATTTGGAAAATGAAAAGGCAAGAGAAAATGATATTGACTTAACAGAAGCTTTAAGGGAAAAAGCCGCTGTACGCCTGCACGCCACTAAGGCAAGTATGGAAAAAGCCTACAATCAAAAAGTACGTATCCGAACCTTCAAAGAAGGAGACCTGGTCTTGAAAAAGGTGGAAGTATCCAAGCCGTGGAAAGTTACAACAAAACTGGGATGGACGTTATGTTGTCATTGGCGTAGGAAAGAAAGGTTCATACAAAATTGTGCACTTGGATGGAACAGCCTTACCAAGAACATGGAATGCAGTCAACCTTAGAAAATACTATGGTAAATAAATTTTTTGCAGATTATGCTACTTTATTTTATTTCATTAAGTTTTAGTCTTTGTAATAAAGGCCTTAGCCTACAGTTCAATTATTAAAGATTTTAGCAATTTCTATAAATCGATTGTTTCGGTAAACGCTCCTTAGAATCCTACTATCATATTGGTTGGGATTGAGATAAAAGGGGTTATGTATACATTGATTAGTTCAATAAATGCTCCTCAATCCGACCATCAAAAGTGAGTCGAGTATACATTGATCCGCTCAATAAAGACTCCTCGCCCGTTATTCAACGATCAGAAGGACTTTCAGGCACCAAAAAACCTAAGTCCAAATTACAAACGAGTCGAGTAAACATTGATCCGCTCAATAAAAACTCCTCGATATATATTCAACGAAAAAGGCTTTTGGTATTAGAAAACCTAAGTCTAAATAAAACGAGTCGAGTAAACATCGATCCGCTCGATAAAAACTCCTCGTTACATATTCAACAAAGACTGATAGGTTAAAAACCTAAGTCTAAACAATACGAGTCGAGTATACATTGATCCGCTCAATAAACACTCCTCGATATATATTCAACGATCAAAAAGACTTTTAGGATAAAATCCTAAGTCTAATTATAAACGAGTCGAGTATACATTGATCCGCTCAATAAAAACTCCTCGATATACATTCAACGATCAAAAAGACTTTTAGGTTAAAAACCTAAGTCTAAACAAAACGAGTCGAGTATACATTGATCCGCTCAATAAACACTCCTCGATATATACTCAACGATAAAAAGGACTTTTGGGGTAAAAACCTAAGTCTAATTAAAAAACGAGTCGAGTATACATTGATCCGCTCGATAAACACTCTTCGATATATATTCAACGATCAAAAAGACTTTTAGGATAAAATCCTAAGTCTAATTATAAACGAGTCGAGTATACATTGATCCGCTCAATAAAAACTCCTCGATATACATTCAACGATCAAAAAGACTTTTGGGTTAAAAACCTAAGTCTAAACAAAACGAGTCGAGTAAACATTGATCCGCTCAATAAACACTCCTCGATATATACTCAACGATAAAAAGGACTTTTGGGGTAAAAACCTAAGTCTAATTAAAAAACGAGTCGAGTATACATTGATCCGCTCAATAAACACTCCTCGATATATATTCAACGATCAAAAAGACTTTTAGGATAAAATCCTAAGTCTAATTATAAACGAGTCGAGTATACATTGATCCGCTCAATAAAAACTCCTCGATATACATTCAACGATCAAAAAGACTTTTGGGTTAAAAACCTAAGTCTAAACAAAACGAGTCGAGTAAACATTGATCCGCTCAATAAACACTCCTCGATATATACTCAACGATAAAAAGGACTTTTGGGGTAAAAACCTAAGTCTAATTAAAAAACGAGTCGAGTATACATTGATCCGCTCAATAAAAATTCCTCGATATATACTCAACGATAAAAAAGACTTTTGGGGTAAAAACCTAAGTCTAATTAAAAAACGAGTCGAGTATACATTGATCCGCTCAATAAAAACTCCTCGATATACATTCAACGATCAAAAAGACTTTTGGGTTAAAAACCTAAGTCTGAACAAAACGAGTCGAGTAAACATTGATTCGCTCAATAAACACTCCTCGATATATACTCAACGATAAAAAAGACTTTTGGGGTAAAAACCTAAGTCTAATTTAAAAAAAAAAAAAAACTAGTCGAGTATACATTGATCCGCTCAATAAAAACTCCTCGATATATCTTCAACGATTAGTTGACTTCTGGTATAAAAACCTAAGTATTAATTATAAATAAGAGTCGAGTATACATTGATCCGCTCAATAAACACTCCTCGAAATATATTCAGCAATCAAAAGGACTTTTGGTATAAAAACCAAAGTCTAGGTTATAACGAGTTGAGTATACATTTGAAACACTCCTCGATCTGTTCCTAACGATCTAAAAGATCTGGTAATACTCCTAAAGTTTTCAAGAGGAAATAAAATCCATCTGCTCGAAAATTGCTCCTCATAAATAAAAATATGATAGAATCAACGACAAAGAGAATGTAAAGAATAAAAGTAATATTTTATTCATCAAATCAGTTACATACAAAAGTCCAACATTACAAAGATCTACACACTACATAAACACCGTTACAATGGTTTAGACGAAATGATCATTTAGATTGGCGATCTTCACGACAATGTCAACGGAAACACCAATCTCCTCCCTAGTACCTCGTCGATTATGATAAACCACCTAAGAAGCATGCTGCTCAGGATGGTCGACTTCTTTGGTTCGATGGCCAGGCTCTGAAGATCGAATGTTCTTCCAGACGAAGTGAGCATTACCAGCCAGATAACCGGCAATACTCATTCACCCACAACGAGATACTGCTTCTACTTTAGAAGTTAATATTTTATCCTAAAGCAGCATCTCTTCGGGACCGTCGCAGAAGAAAAATTAACCAGCACACCTCGGTGGTCTTTCACCCCGGAGGTAACATCCAAGAGCAGGGGGTGACTGGCAAATATGAACCCTCCATGTGCAAACAGAAACCACGGACCTCAATTCTGTGAAAACAACACTTGAGGCCTCATGGGACCCGTTAGTACAAGGAAGGGCTGACATGGGACCCGTCAGTACAAGATAGAAGAATATCAAGCTATTAAGGTATGAATCACGATAATGTGACTTTTTGAATATTATGGGATCTGAAGGCAAAACAAAATTTAAGAGAGCTGAGATCTCCATTTTCTTTGGGATATTGCAAATGAACAATGCAAACCACCGCCCTATTTATAGGGATAGGCCATAGCAATCCAACGGCTGAAAAAGTATTTGATCAACGGTCATAAGTGCGACCTTTTAACTCCCCGTAATTAATGCAAGAAAGTTGGAACGGCACTATATAATCGCCTCAACTAGTCGATAACAAAAGAGGTCGTAGATCGAAACAATCATACCTAAAAAAGCTTTGGAGTAGACATACCGGCACGATCATACTTAATGGTCGATGGCTTGAAAACCTAGAATCCACAAACGAAGTCATACAAGTTTTAAAATCCCAGTAAAAAGGACAGTTGCTCGATAAAAGATAAAAGAGCGAACCCTTCGCCATACGAGGGACGTCACTGCCTCATACATCATATGGGTGACCACTGACTAAGCCATACAGAAACCCCTTCACAATTCAAGATATCTCACATAGAAATCAGGAGAATAGTCCTCCTTATTCAAAACGGCAAAGAGGTAACTGCCTAACATACCAAAGAATTGCTGAAGGAGGTCTGAACAGAACAGATCCGCCAAGAAATTCTACATTTTCCAATTCCTCCCATATCAAAGAAATGATGTAATGATACACCAATTGAGGAACATATAGTTCAAAATTAATGCTGGGAAACATAAAGATTTGGAAGATGCTTTGTGGGATATTTTTTCCTTAGTCTGATGTAAGGAACAACGGAGTTCAGCGGAAGAGACAATGGCCTCCTTATATAAGATTTAAATCACAAAAAGACAAAACTACAGGGCATGGATTGAATATCGACCAAGATGATGAGCGCTCCTTAACAACTATTGTCAATACAAACGACCTATTGTCTAAATTTTGACGTAAAACATGTTGGTGCATACAATCCAGAGGAGTATACTAGGTTTGATCAACAAAAGACTTGATTTACAGAAGCAAACATTATACAATTCAGTTACTCAAACAGTGACTAAGCAAGGACAAGCTACCTTTTCTCTATCCTGAAAATTCTTCGAAAAGATCAATTTCAGATAAGCATGCTAATCTATACTGATTATTTCATGATGATTATATTTAGGCACAAAGGGAAGAACGAACATAACAAAGTATATCTACAGAAGAAAATTGATCAAGGCAAGAATCTGCCTACAAAAAGGTCATAATTTCCAAATTAGAGCTTCTCCCATTACAAAAAATTCAGCCCGAACAAATGCACAAGAGTTGGGCAAGAAATAAATAAAAAAAAAAAAAAAAGGGAAGACAGCCCAAGGCTTGTCAGGTCGAACAAAGATCACTGAGAAGAATGGTCAGCAGGTCGACTACTAGAAACAGCCCTCCGAGGAGTCAAGTTGCCAGCAAATGCCATCAACTCCTCTTGACGCTTTAGATAACCAGCATCATATCCTTCCTCATAGGACCAACGTTGAGACTCCTCTGCAAGGGCAGCAGCCTGAACTAAATCATGCTTCTCTTTTTCAAGGACAACTTTATCAGCCTCCAATCTTTGGAGATCATCTTTTACAAGCTGAAGTTGCAACGTCAGCCCAGCAGATTTAGCTTTCTCTGACTCCAACTGAGGTTGAAAAGCACTTCTATTTTTCCACAAATCATCGTTTTGCACACCCAGCTGGAGTGCAAAGTACTTAGCCTGGAAAAAGAAAACAATCCTTATGTAAGAAGGAAGTCAAAAATTAAAACAAATAAAGTAGTGAAAAGATTCGTCCACCTGTTCACATATCTTCACCAGCGACTGAACAAGGCGTACGTTGGAGGCACCCTCAAGCTTCTTCAGCTCGCCAGGCAAAATGGTGCTCAAACCCAGATCCCAGGACAAAGCATCAGGCTCAATTGAGCCAGGCAGTTCACTGTTAGAAGGGATACCATCCAGGCGCGGAGTCCCCGACAACATAATGTCTTTGACCTGCTCAAAAATACAACGATCATCTAACAGACGAGGAGAGTCTCTCTCGTTGGGGCTAACATAGGTCTCCTTGCCCGAAGCTGAAATAACAGTCCGACGATCAGACCTCGACCCAAACCGACCCTCAGAAGGTCCTCCAGATTCGAAAGAAGTAGTCGTTACAGTAGTATCATGAAACAAATATTCAGGACAATCTTGCAAAATAGATTGTGTTGTGGAAAGATTAACAGAAAACCCATCACCAACTTGCCTTTCGCTGGCAATCAGGGCAGTAGAAGTAGAAAAAGAGAGAGAACTAACAAAATCCCCTCCATACTCGTAAGAAGAAAAACCTGAGGAAACAGGTATATCATAGACCTGCTCCACGTTAGATGAATCTCCGAAAGCTATTCGACCAGGCGAAGGCCTACTACCTATCTCTGTGGAAGAAGGAAAGTTTGGCTGAACAAGCGACGAATTAACTTCTGGTAAAGGTTGGGAAGGGATAACAGGATTATCGGTCGTCGAATTGCTAATCAAGGATGAACGGGGAGGCTCCATCGAAGGGCCGTCTCTTCGAGATTTTTTCGGTCGGTTATCCCGAGCGCCCTCACGGGAAGGTCGCTTCGATGTATTACCAAAAAGGTTACTCATGATCGGACTACGGAAAAGTACAAACTAATATCGAGAAAGTTTATCGACTAGCCAAAGAAAGAGTATTCTATCCAAAGAGGGGAGTATAGCAGTAAAAAACAAGACAAGTTTTTACCCTTAGTATTTATACTACTTGAAAAGACGCCACAGACCTAAAGGAAGGGCGCGAAATATAAAAACTGGCCTTGGAGCAAACGCTAGAATTTGAAAAGACACACGCATAATGATTACGGCAAATTAAATGACTTGTCTGAAGTATTACGGCGAATACGAAAAGACACGACTGACAGAATACGAAACGTTTAGCGTACAAAGGAATGACAAGGTAAAATTACAATTAGACCTACGGGTAAATAATTACAAAAATTATTTCAAGAAGTCACTATTTTAAGAAGCCTGGTCGCTATCCGGAATTCTCTGTTCGCTATCGACGTCCTCGGTCATATCGTCTTCCTCTTCTTCTTCGTCATCTGGATCGATCAAAGTATTATCGAGCTGATCGTTGACATCAGAAGGAGGAATAGGCAATGGTTTTCCAAACTCTTCAACGAGGTGATCCAAAGGAAAACCTCGATATACGACATCTGGAATCTCGGAAGAAGAATAAATTTCACCATAACGATTCAACCGAATATGCGCCGCCTTAAAATACTCTTTTCGACGATCGTCAATCATCTTTAAAGCGACCAGCTGATGAACCGCCTTCTTGAAAGTACTCTCCAAAAGAGGACCGACCATCCGATATACCAACGCTGTATGGACAGGAGAGTTAAGGAATTCGTGGATAACTCTTTCATCAGGGTTCCTACCGTATCGATCTTTAAGTCCACTAAGAGGGACGTTCTCTTCGTATTCCTCTAGTGAAGATCGAAGACTTGACACTTGAGATTCTAGCTCACTAATCAGAGTCGTGCTCTGTAACTGGAATTCCTCTAACTTTATAGCCATTTGATTGGCCTGCTCTTGAGCACGAGAAACCTCCATCACCCTATTTATGATCTCTTGATCCTCAGTCCCGGTAGCACGAGACTCTACGACAGGAACGGAAGAAGATGTTGAGGGACCAACCTCTGAACTAGTGGATTTATGAAGTAAAGCTTTATACTTCTCTTCCAGGAACTCACACTGTTGTTTCCAAAGTGCATTTTCGTAGGCGTAGGACGCAAGACAAGTTTTAGTCTGGAAGAATAAAAAGGGCAAGAAAAAGAGATGGATTAGTAAATTAAGGAAGTCCCTTAAAGATTATCTGTTACTATGATCGAAGGAAAAAGATATCACCTTTTCAGCATAAAGAGAAGCTCGCTGGAATTTTTCCAGAGGATCCTTATGAAGAAGTTTATTCAGATCGCGAGTGAAAACACCAGACAAAAGAACACGGGTTGCCTTGTCAACTGCGTTCTCACTATCATCGTGAATAAGAGAATCCTTCTCAGAATAACCAGCGGCCCTTTTTTCCCTCTAAATGATCCTCGATCATTTCGACCAGAGTAGATTTTAGATGTTTATCTCCGAGTAAAGAAAGGTCGTTACCAGAGCGTCCATAATAACTCCTTTTTCTATCGACTGGATTATTAGCAGGATGAGGCATCGACCAGCTGCGACATCCTCGAATACCCAAAGATGTTCTAAAATGAAGAGGAGGATAACCAGATCCCGTGCCCTGACGAATAGGGGATTCATGAGAAGAATTCGGAGACTCCTCTCCATTATCCTCGGAATCATGGCCCAACTCCAGTTTCCTCTTTCGAGAAGCCCTCTGCTCAATAGGGTTGTTCTCTACAGACTTAGAGGATTTGGATAAGACCATCTTTCCCTTTGAAGAATGTCGAGAATTTTCTACCATTTGAGCTGAACAAGAAACAAATATAAAGTTAATTTCTCCATATAAGAAAATATTATCGTAACACTAATTTAAAGAGAAATACTTACCCAGTGGTTCCGATGATAAACTGATTGGAAAAGTATGGACGCTCAATCCCGCCTTACGAAGGAAAGCTTCCCCAACCAGAAGAGCACTCTGGTATTTATTTGCGTGCATTCCGGGGATTTCAGTAATAAACTGAGCATCGTCAGGAATGAATTCACCCGTCGGCAAGCGACCTTCGTATACCCATTTGAAATCATGATCCCACGAGAAGGGAATAGTCGAACCATTCGCCGAATGAAGATAAGGTGGGGGGCGAACAAAGAAAAAATGAGATTTCCAAAAAGGATTGCTAGAAACAGGGGCATCAAAAATAGTTCGGCTAGGCCTCTGACTAGCAAAGAAATATCCACGATTGGATGAACTGGAAATATTGAGTCGGAAAAGTTGTGTAAAATTACGGAAAGAAGGTTTAAATCCTTTCGCGATCATCAAAACAGAAAAGCAAACCAGGAAAGCCACAGAATTTGGAACTATTTGTGTCAAGGACACACTAAATATTCTTAAGATGTCAAGAAAAACGGGGGACAACGGAAGACGAAGGCCGCTATTGAAATGAGCCGTATAAAAAGCGCGACATCCTTCCGGTGGAGAAGTTAACCTGTCAGAAGGGGAAGGAAGAATTAACTCGGAACCTTCCGGGAAATATTTTGCATAATTGTTCACAACCTCAGGAAAAGTACCCGCTGTATATGCGCAAGCAAGATCCTCGATCGGTTCAGAAATCTGAGGAGCAGTGCCTTTACCCTTTTTGGCCCGGGCAGCAACCTCCGTGTCAGAAAGAATCTGTACCTTAAAAGTGTCTTCTGTAGGAACAACGAATTCAGACTGTCCGCCCAAATAATTAGAGCGCAACTCCTCCTCGTTGTTAGGAACAACATTCTCCCTCGAGAAAGAAAAAGTTTTTCTTAAAGAAGACATACTTTCAGACTCTCGAAGGATATAGGTCGATAGAAGGAAAAACTTTATACGACGAACGACTAAGCAAGAAAATGACTATGAACTGCGAGCATGTATAAAGGGAAAATGACGAACTCAAGAGTCACTTATTTATACTAAGATGAGAAAAGACGTTTCGAACTCGTCACAATTAATCAAATTCCCGCCAAAAACGGAAGGATATGAAAAGCCTCCGGAATAGACGCGTGGCGATTCTTAATCGGACAGAGAAAAGGACTGTCTATGATATGTAGCACTCTTTTCCTTCCTTAAGATTTTTTCCCACAGGGTTTTTTCTTAAGGAAGGTTTTTAACGAGGCTCCATTAATAGAAAACAAACAGTCGTAAAGATTTATCTACTTCTACGAGCTTCTATTATCTATACGCTCGAAGAAGTGAGGGAGTACTGATGGGGGCTATTTCGCACCCTACTAAACGGATCGACTAAAGAACACAAGATCGATTCGACCAAATCAGACAATTCGGGATCATCTAGCGACCCGGCCAAGTACAGCTCTCTTCGACTAGGAGATCATATTCCGGACCCAAGAAGGGTACTTGGGCCGAGTCCTATTAGGACTATGTTTCCTTGTAACACTAGGTTTAGCATGATATAAATACCTAGTTAATGATTGTATAAACCAACTCCGATATACGCAATAAAACATTGCTTACAACAGCTCAACTCAATATTATTGAGAGCTTTTTACCTTCATACTGGTGTGTTCTTAATCTTTGTTTGTGGTTTTGCTTCTTGTTCTTGAATATTGCCTTTTTCTTTGTGATTGATCCATCCGGAATAAAGTAACAGAGCCCCATAATATATATATAAATATCGAAAACCCCCAATAATACAAATTCACTGATATTCAATTAACCCGACGAAATCCGGCTAAATCATCAGCCTTGCTGGTCGTTCAGAGACCCTTAGTGTAGGCCTTATAATTTGTAATAGGTCGAATCTCGAGCTTGTAATTTCATATTCGTTTGAATTCCTCGATTGTAATTGTTTGTAAAAGTTTATCAATAAAACTTTATTTAATCTTCTTTCACGTCTTTACTTTACGCCAACTACTTTAGAGTTCAAATTACCCAATCGGACGAATATTAGAAATAGACTGAGGATGAATTAATCTCATAACTTGATAACTAATCGACCAAGAACGATTATCATCAACGTAACCGAGAAAAATTCTGATTTAATAATTGATGATCTGCTTGCAATTCCGATCTAAGGGGCATAGCAACGGCTTTCACCCTTAGTCGATTCTCGAGGGTCGTAGCAACAGCTTTCTCCCATTTTTCCTTTTTTTTTTATTTATATCGATCTAAGGGGCATAACAACGGCTTTCACCCTTAGTCGGTTTTCGACGGTCATAGCAACAGCTTTCACCTAAGGGTCATAGCAACAGCTTTCAGCCCTGAAATTTTATTTCTGATCTAAGGGGCATAGCAACGGCTTTCACCATTAGTCAATTTTCGACGGTCATAGCAACAACTTTCACCTAAGGGCCATAGCAACAACTTTCACCCCCAAAATTTTATTTTTGATCTAAGGGGCATAGCATCGGCTTTCACCCTTAGTCAATTATCGACGGTCATAGCAACAGCTGTCACCTAAGGGCCATAGCAACATCTTTCACCCCCGAAATTTTATTTTTGATCTAAAGGGTATAGCAACGGCTTTCATCCTTAGTCAATTTTCGACGGTCATAGCAACTTTCACCTAAGGGGCATAGCAACAGCTTTCACCCCCGAAATTTTATTTTTGATCTAAGGGGCATAGCAACAACTTTAACCCTTTTTTGTTTTTATCTGTCATAGCAATAGCTTTCACCTGAGGGTCTTAGCAACAACTTTAACCCTTTTTTTGTTTTTATCGGTCATAGCAATAGCTTTCACCTGAGGGTCTTAGCAACAGCTTTCACCCTTTTTTTGTTTTTATCGGTCATAGCAATAGCTTTCACCTGAGGGTCTTAGCAATAGCTTTCACCCTTTTTTGTTTTTATCGGTCATAGCAATAGCTTTCACCTGACGGTCTTAGCAACGGCTTTCACCTTTTTTTTTTCTTTAATACTTGGTTAACATGTACTGAGATTGGCCATATTCTTAAAATATCTTTGTCGAAACAAGACTTTCATTGAATAGATAATCCTCTCCGACCCGAAATAAAAGAGGCCGAACTAGATAATAAGACAGTAGATAGACTAGAAACTGGTAAATAGTCTTCATCGTTCATAATAACACATTTCCGAGCTGCTTGCTCCTTGTCCCTTTGAACTTAGAGAAGATAAATACACGATCTTCTAGGTATCAAAACCTTTGTTCGACCGTTCCCAATCGATCAAACTGGTGTTTTAATTTATCTCATTCTTGTCAAAAGAAAATATAGAGTTTGGCGATGATCATGATTCCTCAGCAGAAATCCCTCGAATAATCACATAAGCTCATTATATTGATAAAACTTTCGATATGTTTCCCGGGGTCGGTAGTCCCGTTATTTCCGATCTCAGATTGGCGACAGCCGTATGGTCGGAACATTGTCCTGGGGAACTATTGGTGGAGCTTCTGGTTGTTGAGCCGCTCAAGATAGATTATAGGGCTCATTGTTAACTATGTTTTGTGCTCTGGCTGCGCGAGAGGGCTCTCCTCGAATATATGTATTTCTCCTCGTAGTAGGCATTTTTCGATCTAACACCTAAATAAGGCCCCTAGGTGGGCGCCAATTGATCTTACGTGGTTTCGTATATGATCAAAGAAGTGAAGAAAATAGCTAAAGACATGATTAAATGAGTGAGAGAACAGTAATATATATATTCCGAACGTGCGTGTACAGATTAGAAATGATGGAGGTCCTATTTGAGCATTATAGGATGCCGTACAACCAAGAGGATGGATACATAAAAATAACCTATGCTAACTTTCCAAGATGGCTCCGAGCAGTAGCTTCGAGTAGAGAGCACCTAGGAAAGCGTGTAAGCCCCCTCCCTTCGTAAATGCTCATGGTATTTATAGTTAAATGGTGGGCTAGCTGGTCCATTCGCGTGGATATATTTCTCGGCCCAAAAACTTGGGCCTGTGATCGGCCCAACGGTGACCTCTGATCATGAGTTATCTCTGGTTGGTCGGATTGCAAAAGACTGTGATTTGGGTTCGATTATACACTCCCAAGGTCGGGATTCACGTTCTTTGCTCCTGTCAGTGCTCCTCAAAGTAGACTCCAAAATATCCTTCATCAATTTGGTATAACTCTTGATCAAAATGAAAGAGTAAAACCAATAACTTGATATAAACTCTTGATTAATGGTCCTGAGTAAAACCATTAATTTGGTACAAACTCTTGATCGAAAATAAAGAGTAAAACCAATAACTTGGTATAAACTCTTGATTAATGGTCCTGAGTAAAACCATTAATTTGGTATAAACTCTTGATCAAAAATAAAGAGTAAAACCAATAACTTGGTATAAATTCTTGATTAATGGTCCTGAGTAAAACCATTAATTTGGTATAAACTCTTGATCAAATTTAAATAGTAAAACCAATAAATTGGTATAAACTCTTGATTAATCCTGAGTAAAATAATAATTTGGTATAAACTCTTGATCCAAAATAAATAGTAAAATAAATAACTTGCTTTAAACTCTTGATTAAAGGTCCTAAGTAAAACCATTAATTTGGTATAAACTCTTGATCGAAAATAAAGAGTAAAACCAATAACTTGGTATAACTCTTGATTAAAGGTCCTGAGTAAAACCATTAATTTGGTATAAACTCTTGATTGAAAATAAAGAGTAAAACCAATAATTTGGTATAAACTCTAGATTAAAGGTCCTGAGTAAAACCATTAATTTGGTATAAACTCTTGATCGAAAATAAAGAGTAAACCCAATAACTTGGTATAAACTCTTGATTAATGGTTCTGAGTAAAACTATTTATTTGGTATAAACACTTGATCTGGTATAAACTCTTGATCAAAATTAAAGAGTAAAACCAATAATTTGATATAAGGTCCTGAGTAAAACCATTTATTTGGTATAAACTCTTGATCGAAAATAAAGAGTAAAACCAATAATTTGGCATAAACTCTTGATTAATGGTCCTAAGTAAAACTATTAATTTGGTATAAACTCTTGATCAAATTTAAAGTGTAAAACCAATAATTTGGTATATACTGTTGATTAATGGTCGTGAGTAAAACATTTAATTTGAAAATCTTGATCGAAAATAAAGAGTAAAACTAATAATTTTGTATAAACTCTTGATTAATGGTCCTCAGTAAAACCATTAATTTGATATAAACTCTTGATCGAAAATAAAGAATAAAACCAATAACTTGGTATAAAGTCTTGATTAATGGTCTTGAGTAAAACCATTAAATTGGTATAAACTCTTGATCAAAATTAAAGAGTAAAACCAATAAATTGGTATAAACTCTTGATTAATTGTCCTGAGTAAAACAAATAATTTGGTATAAACTCTTGATCCAAAATAAAGATTATAACCAATTACTTGGTATAAACTCTTGATTAAAGATCCTGAGTAAAACCATTAATTTGGTATAAACTTTTGATCGAAAATAAAGAGTGAAACCAATAACTTGGTATAAACTCTTGATTAATTGTCCTGAGTAAAACCATTAATTTGGTATAAACTCTTGATCAAAATTATGAAGTAAAACCAATAATTTGGTATAACTCTTGATTAAATGCCCTGAGTAAAACCATTAATATGGTATAAACTCTATATCGAAAATAAAGTGTAAAACCGATAACTTTGTATAAACTCTTGATTAATTGTCCTGAGTAAAACCAATAATTTGGTATAAACTCTTGATCGAAAATAAAGAGTAAAACCAATAACTTTGTATAAACTCTCGATTAATGGTCCTGAGTAAATCCATTAATTTGGTATAAACTCTTAATCGAAAATAAAGAGTAAAACCAATAACTTGGTATAAACTCTTGATTAATGGTACTGAGTAAACCATTAATTTGGTATAAACTCTTGATCAAAATTAAAGATTAAAACCAATAATTTGGTATAAACTCTTGATCAAAATTAAAGAGTAAAACCAATAATTTGGTATAAACTCTTGATTAAAGGTCCTGAGTAAAACCATTAATTTGGTATAAACTCTTGATCTAAAATAAAGAGTAAAACCAATAATTTGGTATAAACTCTTGATTAATGGTCCTGAGTAAAACCATTAATTTGATATAAACTCTTGATCGAAAATAAAGAGTAAAACCAATAATTTTGTATAAACTCTTGATTAATGGTCCTGAGTAAAATCATTAATTTGGTATAAACTCTTGATCGAAAATATAAGAAACCATTAATTTGGTATAAACTCTTAAATCGAAAGTAAAGAGTAAAACCATTAATTTGGTATAAACTCTTGATAAAAAATATTGAGTTAAACCATTAATTTGGTATAATCTCTTAAATCGAAGGTAAAGAGTAAAACCATTAGTTTTGTATAAACTCTTGATAAAAAAATATTGAGTAAAACCATTATTTTGGTATAAACTCTTGATCGAAGGTAAAGAGTAAAACCATTAATTTGGTATAAACTCTTAAATCGAAGGTAAAGAGTAAAATCAATAATTTTGGCATGAACTCTTGATAAAAAAATATTGAGTATAACCATTAATTTGGTATAAATTCTTAAATCAAAGGTAAAGAGTAAAACCATTAAATTGTTATAAACTCTTAAATCGAAAATATGAGTAAAACCATTAATTTGGTATAAACTCTTGATCGAAGGTAAGGAGTAGAACCATTAAAATTGGTATAAACTCCTAAATCGAAAATAAAGAGTAAACCAATAATTTGGTATAAACTCTTGATCGAAAATAATGATTAAATCCATTAAACTCTTGATCGAATAATATTGAGTAAACCATTAATTTGGTAAAACTCCCCCAAGTACATATTAAGCATAAACCATCGATTGATAAAGCTTGATCTGCGATCAACGAACTATGATAGATAAAGGAACAAAGCCATTAAATTGGTAAAAATTCTAATTTTATGAGCATAAACCATCAATCGATAAAGCTCGATCTACGATGTACAAAGGGTTAAAACCGATAATTGGTTTACCATCCAAATTTTATCAATTTGAGTAAAACCGTTAGTTAGGTATACACTCAGCAATATACAAGGACTACAAAATTAAAGCTCAGACCATGGTTTAAAAGGATCGAAAAATTCTTCTGTGGGATTTTTTAACTGCTCTGATCTCCCTGCTGATTATGGTTATGCAGAATTGCAACTTCAACCATTGAAGAAATTATGCCTCAAAGTGATGAGGGATATTTTGGACTCTTCATTCAAGAGCCCAGGCAAGATCGAAGATCATGAATCCCGACCTTGGAGACATAGAATCGAGCCCAAGCCCCAGTTTATCCGATCCTATCTATCAGAGAAAGCTCATGGTCGAAGGTTACTGTTGGGCCAACCTCAGGCCCAGGCCTTTGGGCCGAGATATATATCCTTGCGGATGGATCAGCTAACTCACCATTTCAGCTATAAATACCACAAGCATTTATGACGCCATACACGCTTTCCCAGGTGCTCTCTACTCGAAGCTCCTTCTCGGACCAACCTTGGGAAGTTAGTTTAGGTTATTTTATATGTATCTATCCTCTAGCTTGTACGACATCCTATAATACTCATATAGGATCCTCATTACTTGTAATATGTACACCTACGTTCGGAATTATATTATTGATCTTCTCCTCATATAATTGTGTTTTAGCTATTTACTCTCCTACCTTGATCACCCTACGAATCAGCGTAAGATCACAAAGATCGATACGTCTGATGAGGGGTAATTCGGATCTCCTGTCTTTCTAGGCTCAACCCAGTTCGAATAACACAAAATCCTGTCCCCAGGAACCAAGAGCCGGACCAAAAGCCTGAAATTGGTTGTTCCGAGCGCATAAGTGAACAGGAGATCGAAGGACACTGTTGGGCCGAGCCCAGGCCCAAGCCCTTCAAATCAGCTATAAATACCCCATGCATTTATTACATCAGGGGACAACTTCCCAGGTGCTCTTGCTTTCAGACTGCAGCTCGGACACCCTTAGGAATAGCAATATAGGCTTTCTCATATGTATTTCGCCCTTTAGCATGTACGGCATCCTATAATGCTCGAATAGGACTCCAAACCATTGTAATCTGTACTCGATAATTCAGAATACAACACTATTGATCTTTCTTATGTATTGTCTAACATTATTACTGCACTGTTTATCCACCCTCGATCGAACACACGAAAACGCGTAAGATCAATTGGCGCCCACCGTGGGGCCTTATTCGAGTATTAGATCGAAATATGCCTACTACGAGGAGAAATATGTATGTTAGCTGGAAGCTGATCTGAAACTCTGTTACTCACTGTCCAAGGCGATCCTCCGACCATTGGGGCGTTCGCCATTTCAAGGACGAAGAAATAAGACTTATACGATAGTTCTCCAAGCTTAAGGATAATGACCAAGTCTATAATTGCAGAGCTCCTTTATTTCTTCGATGGATTTATTTTCCACGATGAATCCATGTGCAGAGGCAAATAAGAAGTTCAGCAGATACCGTCCACAACAGATTAACGTAGAATTAATTCCGCCCACTCGATCGCCAGTTAATGTCAAAGGCTTAGAAAATCTACGGAGGTGCAGCTTGTTAGCGATCGGAATTTATTCTTCCGATCATCATATTTATCAACTTCAAAGATAAATTGTTCGAATCGGTTATTCAAGGGATCGATTGAATAATCTGTATTAATCGTTTATCGACTATTTCTATTCTCCTCAGGTCGGTTGGGATAAGTTGAGTATTTAAACAACATCAACTAAGTATGTAAACTCTCAAGGTAATGGACGAATATCCGACCGCGAAAAAGAAATTGAATAGTAAAATTCGATCAGAGAACAAAGATTATTTATTAACATTCTCCAAACAAGTTACAAAACCAAGCCTCGAATATAATATCAGAATTCGAGCTCAAGAAATGCAGTACAATCACTCCTACCCTATTACAAATTCTAGGATGTAATTCTATCTTGTTACGTACTCGGTCTTCGTTCCCAAAGATCGCTCCAGATGCAGAACTCAGCAGCAAGCTTTATAGGCGGTCACTCGCCACCTGTCGCACAGCCGCCTTCGAACGGGATAAAAGGCCGGATCGCAGCTCCGCTCCAAGGCTTCAGGCCGACCTTAGGTCTTCATCTATTAACAATGATTGAAACACTCAATCATTATTAACAGATTAATCCGAACAGGAGCAGCAAAGGGTTATCTCAGCAGAGGCACTCCAAGGGAACTCGAGGGAACTGTTCTGTAAGAAAGCCCTCGAGGAAGCTGATGCCTCAGTTTTAAATAACTCCTCTCGGAGTAACCGGCTGCCCGATCAGGTACTGCACCAGAATACCAGAATTCTAACCCGCACCAGACAAGATATGTCTGGGAAAACAGGTTGCCTGCCGGTATTCTAGGCGCCATTTCTTTTGCCTGTCGATATTCTAAGCGAAAATGCTTATGTTAAGGGAGCTGAGATAGAAAAACAGGGTTCTGAGTCTTATCTCAAATTCCTTGATCTGGGAGAAAATGTAAGTCGAATTTAAATCTCGACCCATAGTGATCGGAGGAAGCATAAAAGATAAAATAAGGAGTATCGTATGCATGAAGGGACCTATTTATAATAGTAAAGGATTTTGAATCAACGGCAGATTACATATCGCGAACGGCTAGGATGTCCGTATTAAATGGACTGACCGATACGTTTCCCGAGAAATAGGGTCCTGTTTGGATAGGAGAACGTACGGTCCAACGATACAAAGAAGAGCTTATTGGAAACATTCATTCGAACAATTGTTTCATTTAATAACCCTACTCCAAAAACAGCTCGTAGATCAATGGCACTGGTCTGAAAAATTCAACCCTCATGAACTTGGTACACTAGATATGAAACAGCTATCTTTTCAACCAATTAGAGATGTTTGATCTATTCGAGCACAACTCTCGAGCTGAAGAATTCGACAGCCTTTGAAATTCGGCAATAGCAAGGATCTAGCACAGTAAATTCTTTATTATTTTCAAATTTGCCAAAAAGGTTAATAATATTAGAAACCATTGTTCGGGTTTTTCGTCGCTAATCTCAGATATATATGGTCGAAGTCACGAGAAATAAGAGTATCTGATTATCTTTATTTTTATCGACAAAGAAAGGGGAAAAATTCCATTCATAAATTTCACAAAATAATACAAGAGTTCAGAAGGAAGACAGGAAAGGTACATTACAAACATAGTACAAACTAATATATTACAGAAGACTACATTTACTTTCTACAATTCTATTCTCCCTCTCCTATAGTCTACTCGAAATGACCTAGCTCCGAAAAGAGAATCTCCTTCGGATTCCCAGACTAACTTTATCTACAATCTTCCGAAGATGAAAGGGAGAACGCCCAAATTATCGGGTAGTTACATTCTGAATCGTTCTCCCGCCAGAACGTCTTCCTAAATGCATCTGGCATATTGGCTTTCAAGATGGAGGCCGCGTTTGCCTGTCGATATTCTAAGCGTGGTTGCTGTAATTTTTCTTCCGCTCGAAGACTGTTCCGCTTAAAAATTGTTCGAAGTCCGAACTCAAACAGTTGAATTAATCGAATAATCGTCTTGACCACCATGATCAGATAGAAAAATTCTCGATGCAACGAATGAGATAATTTCAACAATATGCCAGCCTTTTATAGCCGAAAACAGAAAAGAATCCAACGGCGTATAATTCGCAAAGGGAGCGGACAAGATTTGTCGACCGTTGCGATTCCCGGTAAAATAGGAACCGTTTTGAAAAAATCATACTCATCAAAATTGGGAACCTACGGACAAAGAATTTTCTCGACAAAGGCATAAGGATTATTTAAAATCTAGGTTTATTCACTACTGGTTGTTTCTCCATAATTCATCCTTTCTCATGGTTGCAGAAGACTATTTTCTCATCAAAATTTATTTCAATTAGAGTTATATATTCAATGGAAACTAATCTCGTCAATATTCATATTCGTTCATCTCTCCCTGATATTATCGATCTCTCTTATTCTATCTGTACTTGTCTCAGTCTACTATTATATAAGGGTGAAAGCTGTTGCTATGACCCTCGAAAATCGACCAAGGGTGAAAGCCGTTGCAACGCCCCTTGGATCGAAAAATAAAAATGGGTGACGACCCTCGAGCTAAAAATGCTCTGATACGACTAAGGGTGAAAGCCGTTGCTATGCCCCTTAGATCGAAATTATTAATGGGTGAAAGCCTCTGCTATGACCCGAGGGCTAAAAATGCTCTGATACGACTAAGGGTGAAAGCCGTTGCTATGCCCCTTAGATCGAAATTATTAATGGGTGAAAGCCTCTGCTAAGACCCGAGGGCTAAAAATGCTCTGATACGACTAAGGGTGAAAGCCGTTGCTATGCCCCTTAGATCGAAATTATTAATGGGTGAAAGCCTCTACTAAGACCCGAGGGCTAAAAATGCTCTGATACGACTAAGGGTGAAAGCCGTTGCTATGCCCCTTAGATCGAAATTATTAATGGGTGAAAGCCTCTGCTACGACCCTCAAGCTAAGATTGCTCTGATACGACTAAGGGTGAAAGCCGTTGCTACGCCCCTTAGATCGAAATTATTATCCTTGATCAACCGAGATCAACCAGCACTCTATTCTATTATTTCTCCATAATTATTCGTTCGACTAAGGCTAACAGCCATCTTTATGACACTTAGGTCAAAGCTATTATTCAAGATCGATCGAGACCCTATTTCGATTATTACTTCACGATTATTTGTCCGACTAGGGAATTTAGCCCCTCAGATTAAAATAGTTACTCAAAGGTCATCTTGGATTCTTTTGTTTGATGTCTTAATTGTTATGTATTTGACGGGGGAATAAAAATCTCCTACAGCTTATATTCAAAATCGAGGAATGTCGATTATCATCTATCATCTAAATATTTATCAAAGTTGGTAAAGAATGGCGCTTGTTCATATTTTTGAAGCAGAGAAATTGATGCTCGATAACAATATACAAAAGCAATTCTACAGGATAACAAGTAAGGATGATAAGAGAAATAAATATCTCATTCATGACACTCCAAACAGTTGCAAAAGAGTTCGAAATTACAATGATAAGAAAAATCAAGCAAAAACAAGACTTTACATTTAGTATAACCCTATTACAAATTAATAGGGTTAACACTTCCACCCTTCATCCTTCACTTCCTCGATAATCGCTCCACACCGGTCCAGATCGAGAAAGAGGGAAGCAACCCCTAGAGAAATTATTCCACGCAATCTCGAAGGCAACTTTCTTCAAGGAAAATCTTGAAGAAGTAGAGATCGAGTGCAGGAAAACTCCTCCAGCAGTTGACCCACTATCCCGACTGGATAGAGATCAGAGTACAGAAGGTCGAACCAGCCCTAATCGGTTGTAATCAGAGAGAGCTGGTCGCCTGTCGGTACCCCAGTCGCAATTATTTTCGCCTGTCGATACCCTAGTCGAAATAAGTTGCCATCAGGAGAGAGCGAAATTTGTAAATGGTTCGAAGGAAAAACTCGAACAGTTCAGTCGGAGATAGCAAACGGAACATGATGGCCAGAGAGAGTAAAATCTCATTCATAGGGCCGATCAGAAGTGTTACTGAAATGTAAAATTTGAAGGTAAACACGGAACTATATATAGTGGAAGGAAAGGGCAATCGACGACTCAGATTTGATAATACTAACGGCTGAGATAAAATCGGTAAATGCGCCGACCGTTACGATTCCCGAGAATACAAAAACTATCTCGGTAAAAGCGAATAAAATACCAAAGTCATTCTGCTCGAATTTATCTTATATAGTCTCAGTTCCAATCATCGGAGGAAAATCATGAAGAAATCAAAATACAGCCTGTAAAGAAAGCGTTATCAATAATTGGCCCGGGGATAAGTAAAAGTCGATAAAGTTACTATATTCCGAGCCCGACATATCTATCGATTACATCAACTACAATTACATATAAGGCCAATCATCCGATACTAAGTACCTTTTACAGTTATGAGAACATTGAAAAAGAAAAATCTATTTATCCGAACAAGACCGAAAAGAGGAGTTTCATAGCTAGGCGATCCTATGAAATTTTCGGCGGACGATAATGTCTTTACTCGACCAGGAGACGCCTATTGAGCCAACAAGTCTTCGACTATGGTCGAAATTCTTCGAAAAGGAGAAGGGCAATACATCTCTTTCCCAGGAGAAACGCGAACATTTTATAAAGGACATCAATCTCCGAACTACTACCCGAAGCGTTTCAAAAGAGAGCATAGCAAATTGCGTCATACCCTCGAAAAACTTGACGCCAGAGCCTCCCTAAACCACACAATGGCCATGGGCCATTGGGGTCGTGGATGGTCAGCAATAAAGCTTATTGGTCTACAAGGTTGAAATAGCGTTCGCCTGCAGATACCCTAGTCGAGATGGAAGTATAAATTCTACTATGATACGCAAAATAACTCCTAACCCGAAATTCGAAATATTGAGTCGTGCAACAAGATCTTCTAATCAGCATGATCGAAGAAATCTGCTTTCGAAAAATATTATAAGAATGCAAAACGAAGAGCCCCATTTATAGATACTATTCTCTAAAATCCAACGGCTATCAGAAAACAAATGGAACGGTCAAGATCAAAAGATTGTCGCGACCCCCGAGAATTTCGCCGGGAAGAAAAAGTGATATTACTTTTGGAAATTAAGCGGAATTACTACGCCAGGATCGAAAGATCAAGAAAGCAAACTAAAGCATGATCAAAGAAAAGAACACATAAGAGGAACATGTGATTCGAAAAGAAAGAAAATTATTACAAGCCATAGAAAATAAATGTCTGAAAAGTATTCATGATCGCAGAAGTAAAAACACTATAGGCATACTACAAGTCCGGGTAAATAAAAGACAACATCTAAACAAGCTTATTGTCAGAGAGAATCTTTCGAAGCTCAGCGTTACGAGCCTCACATCCTGCTTCAAATCCACGATCATAAGCCTCCTTTTCTCGGCGAACGGACTCTTGCTTCTCCTGCTCGTGAATACTCTTTAGTTTCTCGAGCTCATCATTCAGTTGCTTATGAATCTCTTCTCCATGCTCTTTAGCAGTCTTCTCCCTCTCTAAAGCAAGCTTCTCTGCGAGGACACGATTGAACTCGATTTTCTTCTCCTCCAGCTCGAGGGAGATAGCAGCACGATGATTCGTTTCCCGCACAGCAAACGTTTTAAGTTCAGTAAAATCTTGTCCGGCCTGTTAAAAGGATCGGCAACGTTAAAAAAAAAAAAAAAAAAAAAGAAGAGAGAAAAGGAGAGGAAGAAGAAAGAAAGAATAAATAAATGCACACCTGAAAAAGGAAGTGCTGCCCAGACTCAAACAACTCTTCTATGTTCCTCTCCTTGGACGCGTCTCTCTCCTCGGGCATGTTAGTTTCCGAAGAAGTGAAGTTAACTTGCAACATATCAGCCATGGGATCAGTCTTGAAGGGAGACCCATCTTTCGAAGGAATGGGGTTAACCCAGGGTTCGGAAGGATTACAAACCTTCAAAACTTCAGCAGAGGCCTCTCCACCAGCCTCTAACTTGGATTTTTTGCTGGGATTCCCTGCGGGAGGAACGGTCGAAAGGTCAGAAGATGACTTGCTATCAATAGCAAGATTTTGTAAAGCTTCAATGGGAGTGACCCCGTCGGAGTAAGGCCTCTTATTTGAAGGAGGAATAGAAGTCTCTTCTCGGACAGAATCCTCACTCGGAGACTTGGCCACCTTCGGGGAAAAACTCCCGAGCGCAGCCTCGAGCTCTTCATCCAGAATAGACTTGTCGGAATTGCCCTTGTTTTGCTTCGAGGAAGTGCTTTTCTCTTTCTTACTTTCCCCACCTTTAAGAGCTTTCGGGGAAGACAAGGAGGTCTTAGAAGAAGATTTAGAGGGTTTGGCCTCCTTGGCAACCTTCTGTTCTTTCTGCTCTTTGCTCGAGTTCTTATTCTTCGAACCACCAAATAGCGATCTGGGATCGATAGCTTTGCCTAATACGTTCTCCATAGTAAGCGAATTCGGGATCGATAAGCTAGGATCTTTACTTTTTAAGGAATTCAGAAAATGCAGAAAATATGGGGAAAGCTCCGATCTCTGTAAGGAAGGATGTCGTGTGAGTAATGAGAAGAAATCCTAATATTTATAGACGCTATGCAATACGATTGTGATAGTGAATCGACGCGACCCTGAAGAAAAACCCCACTCGGATAAATAAAGTTCGAGCAGAAAGTGTGAAAAGTTATCGATATTTATAAAGTTAGAATTCACAAGGTACACGAATCAGATCAAAAAATATAAAATTAACTCGTTTACAAAATTGGGTTACATGAGTAAATACAACTGATTCCTAACTAGAGATCTTTGAATCGCCCCCTCCGGCTTGCTCAACCCCAGTAACTCGCTAAACTGAAGATCAGACGATATATATATTTGAAGCTGGATAATTACCCAGCTTGGTCGAAAGATCGACCGTCACCCTTATCCGGGGCATTGCCTATATTGACATCTTCACCTTTCTCCCCAGACACAATAGAAGGATCATCGCAGGAGTACTCGAGCACATCGGGGTTAGGCATCGGAATGCCATACTCCTCAACTAAGGGGGCAAAGCGATATTCCTGCCAGTTAGTATTCGCCTTGGGTAGAGAGGAAGCTTTATAATCCTTCCCTTCAGCATTCTTGAAAGGGTCCATATACTTAAAATATTCCTCCATGTCATCCGGAATTTTTTCGGCCGCGACCAATTGTCGAACCCCTTTATAAAAAATCGCCTGAAGAATTTCCCCCGTTTTCCTTTGAACTAAAGGGTCTAAGACAGGGGATTCCAGGAATTCTCGTATGGCCGGAATCTCGGCTTCTTCCCGTCCCTGGGCATATGCACGCTCGGAATCTTGCTTCGCCAACTCCAGTTCTATTTTTACTTTCTTCAGCTCTTCCTCGAGGGCACTCCTCTCTTTAACGGACGCCAGCAAGTCCTCCTCCACCGAGGAGGAATGTTTCGTACTCGCTTTCTCGAGCTCCTTCTTTACTTGGGATAATTCTCGCTGACTTTCCGCCAGCTGAGATCGAATGGCCTGGTTATCAGCAAAAATTTGGGCATATGCATCATGAGCGTCCTGCGATTCCTGCTCCAGTAACGCCAAACGATAGGACTGAAGGGCGAACAAATCCCCGACCTACAAGACATTTTCGAGTATCAGTAAAGGCTAGGGATTCTAAGGAAAGAAGAGGGACGAAAGACAATTTTTCACCTCGTGATACGTTCGGGAGAAATCACTCAACACCTCAAAATCGCCTTTGACGGTGTGAAGCAGCATATCCCGTTTGAACCGACCAGCCATAAAAATCCTAGCGGCCTTGTCGAATTCGTTCTCCCCACCCACATCCGGATCAGTCAGAATGGTGCCATCTTCAGGGTACCCAGCAGCTCTGCTACCTCGAAGATGTTCTTCCATAAAGTCTGCCACATCAGGCTCCGACCTACCTTCTCGACATGGAACAGAGTCAGATTTCATACCAAAAGGTTTTACCCTCCTTGAGGGCCCGGGATGTTCAGCATTTCTTTTTCGACCTAGAAGCTTCTCATACTCCTGGACGCCCTGAATTCGATTCCAAGAGTGCTGGCTATAGCCAACCGATGAAAGAACGGAAGTATCCGGGGAAAACAGAGCTCGAAGAGGCCCGACAGTGGCAGAATTCAGGCTACTCATAGTACCAACCCCTCTCAACTCGGGAAGTGTAGCTGCTATAACGACTGAGTTCCCACCTATATTACGTGCGTCCGCACTCTTCTCGGAAGTATATGGCGACGGCTCAAAATAAAATGGTTTATCTCCAACCAAGTCGGCGGCGGATACTCGAAATCTCTCGACAGTTCGACCTGCGGGGTAATACGAATCGGGCATGGATTTAAACAAAGAGACTTATTCGGATAAACCTCAAGGTAGATAGAAAACGAGGAGCTTACTCAAAGAAGGAATCGCAAGGGGCGGAGCACTAGAGGTGGGCAGGACATTAGTTTGCGCACGAGATCCTTCAGAAGATGAACTAGGATACTTGATCGCTGGGGCAGGGTAATCACAGCGGCTCAACCCAGCCAATCATAAAACACCTTCTTGTACTAGGAGCCTGGTCTGGTAAGGATTAGACCGCATTTGTTCGAGAAAATCATCGGAAAAACGCTGTCTTAGCTTTTCTCTAATTTTGCGAGATCCATACGACCAAGAATATGCGCCATCCCATCGATACGGTCTAGTTTTTGAGCTACCTTCCGATATTGGAACATCCGGACCTTTTATAAAGAAGAATCTCCTCTTCCAGCCTACACTCTGTTTTGTTGCTATCTTAGTGAGAAAAGGTCGTTTCGACCTCGGGAGAATGGATACAAACCCCGCATTGGAGCCCTTACCTAATTCCATTCGGAAGGTATGCCAGAAGTTGCTAAAAGAGGCCTCTTCCCCTTTTGCCTCCATGAGAGCGCTGAATGCCACTATGTAGGCGACGGAGTGCGGGAGAAGTTGAGCGGGGGACAGCGAAAAGAAAGAAAGGACATTTTTGATAAGGGGAATGAAGGGAATACGTAGACCACAGGAAAATTGACCCTCATAAAAGGATTGACAACCAGCTGGGGGCTCAGTAGCACGATTGGAATAAGAGGGAATGACGATCGAAAACCCTTTTGGAAGATATTTCCCAAACTCCTTCTCAAGATAAACGCGATCTTTCTTTGAAAAACAACAGGAGGTTTCTTTAGCAGGAAGTTCTGTCGTGTTCGAGGTCACGACCTCTGGAGTGAGCTTGGGTTTGAAAATTCTGACAAAGGCGCCCTCACCAATGCTGCGTTTCTCAACCTCATTTTCTTCGAGATCCTCGCTCGGATCATCATCCTCGCCTCCTTGACGGAACTCTCCATCTTCATAATCATCAACGAGCTTTAACAAAGGATCGGGTTCTAGACTCTCTTCGACCTTATCCTTGCCCTTTGAACTTCTAGAACTTGACATTATGAATTCGGAAATGAATGTATTAAAGTGACTACCTTTTCGATTCAAACACTTCGAGCTCAAGAGAAAATGTTACATGGAAGTAATTTTTCAACGGGTCAACATATATATACGGGGTTAAAAAGGTAAAATTGCAAAGAGGTCCCCGAGTAACCGCGACGGTTGAACTTACCAAGGGTAAAAACTTTGGGTTATCCCTCTCAGAATAGCCTTCTTGATCCTCCATTCTCTAGAATTGTGGAATGTGACCTTGCAATTTATCCCTAAGAATCTCGGAGGCCCTCCTGGTTATGATCGAAAATTCTGGAAAGCTTTCATCAAGGGATCGAACAACGCATCGTGGAAGCAAAAAGGACATTACTATTTCAACATCCTCCGACAAGGGTAACTTCAGAACGCGCCACTGTATGTTTTCCTCTATATGCACTCTTTTTCCCTAGCTCGGTTTTTATCCCAATGGGTTTTTCCGAGTTAGGTTTTTAACGAGGCATATCCTAAAGACATTCTGAACGGCTCGTCTCATTTTAGCGCGGGACGTATTTTGTACTTCTTCGAGCGCATGCTCCGCTTCGCTCTCGAGAAGTGGGGGAGTATTGATGAGGGGTAATTCGGATCTCCTGTCTTTCTAGGCTCAACCCAGTTCGAATAACACCAAATCCTGTCCCCAGGAACCAAGAGCCGGACCAAAAGCCTGAAATTGGTTGTTCCGAGCGCATAAGTGAACAGGAGATCGAAGGACACTGTTGGGCCGAGCCCAGGCCCAAGCCCTTCAAATCAGCTATAAATACCCCATGCATTTATTACATCAGGGGACAAACTTCCCAGGTGCTCTTGCTTTCAGACTGCAGCTCGGACACCCTTAGGAATAGCAATATAGGCTTTCTCATATGTATTTCGCCCTTTAGCATGTACGGCATCCTATAATGCTCGAATAGGACTCCAAACCATTGTAATTTGTACTCGATAATTCAGAATACAACACTATTGATCTTTCTTATTTATTGTCTAAAATTATTACTGCACTGTTTATCCACCCTCGATCGAACACACGAAAATGCGTAAGATCAACGTCACAATACCCATGCATTGACAAACCCTAATATCACGAAGGATATGTACACTTTTTCCCTTGGACGATTTTTATCCTAATGGGTTTTTCCAAGCAAGGTTTTTAATGAGGCATGTTCGATATACATCAGGAAGCCATTCAAAGGCATACTTTTACTTCTCAGAACTACAGATACACTTTCGCTTGAGAAGCGGGTTTCGTACTGATGGCTGCTATTTCGTATTTAGCCTGGTCGGATTCTTCGACCTGATCAATATCGATCTGGAGCATTTCAATCTCGATCTGGAGCGTCTCAATCTTGATCAATCCTCATCATTATCGATCGATTCAAGCTGAAGAACACATCAACGCTTTATACGACGCAAATGCTGCGGAATGGATTCTACGGATATGTACTCTTGGATTGAAATATTGAGCATAAATCAATGATTGATAAAGCTCTATCTAGGATTTATAATCTACGATCTCTAATGGAATAAAACCCTTATGCTAGTAAAATTTCGATTTTATGAGCATAAACTATCGATCAGAAAACTTTGTAACTGAATTTATTACCAAATTGTCTCGACCAAGACTGATGGCTGCTGCTACGACCCTTGGCTCGGAAAAGACTTAAGAAATAAAACCGTTTGAGTAAAATCTTATTTTATAACCCTTTTCTCAAAAATGTATAAAAGCAAGAGTGAAATCCGTTGATATGACTATATGCTCGCAAAAGGCTTAATGGAAAATTTGAGTAAAACCATTCATTTGGTATAAATTAAGTGCTCGAAAATGTATAATAGTATGGGTAATATATGTTGATATAATTCTGATGGGGGCTATTTTATACCCCTTATGATATTCGGATCGAGTTAAGCATATGAGGTCGGTCCGACCATATAGCTCATGCACTATAACGGTTCGACCCTATTAGAGACGACTCTCCACGGCGACCAGGCTGCAATCTGAACTGAGGAAGGATAAGTGTCCCGAGTCCTAATAGGATTATGTTTCCTTGTATAGCTAGGGTTTGTAACATATAAATACCTAGATTCATCATTGTATTACGGAGAACATCAAAGCTTACGCCTACATACTTGGGCAATCTGAGATTAATCTTATACAAGAGATTTTGCTATACTTATTGATCATTACTTTATTTATTAACGTCATTGCGTAATTGTTCTTCCTTGATATTGATCCATCCGAAATAAAGTAACTAGGCCCTATAATCTTCATATAATTATACCCTAAACTATTATTATTGATTTAATCTAATCCTACGAAATTCGGTTAAATCAGTTGGCGCTCACCGAGGGGCCTGAGTTAATTATTAGATATACACATGCCTCGCCCGAGGAAGAATGCTCGCAATGACGAAAGGAGCAACACAACACACCCACCTATAACGTCGGACGATGTCCACAACAACATGGTGAATAACGAACCTATCGCTAACAATGGCGATAATCGGCAAGAAAATGATCGACTTCCAAATCAAGAAGAATGCCAGGAGGCCAATGTTCTAAATTCTCAAGGAAAAACAAGAAATCGCCACCAATGCAGTACCTGAAACCCCTGGGGTTCCTACAATCCCTGTCCCTTTGGCAGGAACAGAGGAGAAATTAAGACAGATATGTTGGGATATTCTAGGTAGGGCTCGATTGTCAATACAACAAAGTGCGGAATTTTAAATTTTTTTGAGTTCCTAATAGTCCCATGAATTCTTTCTCCATAGTTATTATACGAATAAGGATGAATCAAACATCAATAAAACACGAGGGGGGGTTAATCGCATATTACCTGGCACCAATGGGATGGTCGTGTCCTCCAAGTGTTTGGTTCGATCCACAGATTGAGTGATCCAAGTGTCTCACCTCCAGAATGTATCCACACCAATTGGATTGTAGCAACGTCTCCAAGTCACAGGCTAAGAACTAGATCTTGGAGATTGTCAAGAAAGGAATGAGCAGATCTATATCAGGATATCGATTTGGATCTGGATTAGGAGAATTGCAGGAAGACAACCACGACCACAGGACTTATGTGGCTAGGTTGGATCGACCAAGGGCGGCGCGGCTAGGCTTCGGATCCACCTAGGGCGGCGGCTAGGGTTTGGATCCAACTAGGGCGGCGGCTAGGGTTTGGCCGAGAACTAGGGGCTAGGGGCGGTTTTTGGAGTTGGCAATTTCTTTTCTTCTTGTGGTGTGTAAAACTATTTTCTCAACCTTGTGTCACTTTGGAAGATGTATGATGACTGATATTTATAAGAGAAGAGTTCTTCTCTTATTAGATATCTCATCAAGATATGGCAAATCTTTTCCTTATCATAATAGGAAACAAGATTTGACCAAATCTCTTGTTTGTAGCTTGATGACCAAGTAACAAACTCTTCCCTTCTTTTCCTCTCCAAAAAATCGCCCCTTGCCTTTAATTAGCCAATCCGAAAATTGCTAATTATTTATTCTTCCTTCTTTACCAATTAACAACTATAATTATTTATAATCAATTAGATAATCTTAATTAATTAATTAAACATCAATCAATTAGATATCCAATTAATATTCTCCCATTGAATTAATACCTTAATTCAATATCTTTGATTTAACAACTTTAAATCACTTATTTCCCTTTATGACTGTCACTGTCCAATTGTATTGTGTGTGACCCTCTGGGTTTACCATCAACTGGCAGCAGGCCCACGACTTTCGTGATTTAATTAACGAGCAATTAAATGCTCCGATCAATTAAACAACCTTTAATTGACCACTCCTATAATTAATTTCCCTATTAATTTAGGAGTACCCACACTTCATGGTCGATGTCTAGCCACAAGCCCATGAAGCCCAATCAAAGGTGAATTGATTATTGTGAACCTCACCTCTTATAATTGCCATGTACATACGGTCCTTCTACGACTGATATCCCGATCGAGACCTAGGGTGTGTGAATTGATCGGCACCTCTAATTATCTCGATAACTATACTTTCTAATTTTCCGACAATGATTCCAGTGTGACTGCCAAATTTGGAAACTCCTTCCAAATGCATCACCGACTATGGCCATAGATTCCTCGAAATCAATTATCTAAGAAACGTATAGGAAATTCTCTCATCTTATCAGGATGAGGCGTTAGATCCTCTCTTAGTACTAACCACTCGCGTACACTTTTGTACGCACCCAACTTAGGCACTTTGTGGCCAGGCTACGTGACCAGTACCTAAATCTAAGTACGCACATCCATGTACCGAATTCGCCCTAGTACCTCAAGTCTAAGGACTAAATCGTACACTATTATAAGCCTTGAGAAACATCCCATCACCGATATGCGTCATGCGTATCCACAATGGGTTTCTCTGTTCGGGTCGTTCGATGCGTTCAATCCTCCATTGAACCACCTACTCATATGCACTGGACTCAAATTCCTTGCTCATGAAACTCTACAAATTCACTCCATGTGAATCATGCATACTTGTACAAGTCTTGGCGATTCCTACGATACCCCGTCTCGTTTGGAATCTATGACTTGGAACGGTTTTAAGATCACGACCTTTGAGACTGTTTCATGATTGCACTCAGTACTGAAGTGAATCGTCCCATAGTCTATTGTGACCTCAGGATTTCATCCAATCGCTTAGATAGGTTCGCGAGAGATGAAGTCGGCCATTGTTCAATTTCACATACTATGAATGAACGACGTATTAATTATAAACCATAAGAAAATAGTACTTCAACAAGCTAATTAATATTGGCTTGCTGGGCACTATTCCATCAATCTCCCACTTGCCCTAAAGCCAATCACAACATTTCTAAGACCCATCTATTCCAAGATGTCCCTCGAACCATTTGTGAGAGAGCTTAATTAGTGGATCTGCTAAGTTTGTCCTTGTCGAGATGAAGTAATACTTCTACTCGTCTCAACTACCTTTGACTGGTTCAGTCATTCGGTGTCGTGTTCAGATTATAGGTGAGATCTCGATTTCCTTTCATTGAGCAATCACCTCATCTAAATCGGTTAAGATTATGATAGGCTTTTGTCATGCTAGGTATTTCATCCAATCGATGAAAGTTTCTCATCTAAACACCTTCCTTTGAGCAGCATCATAATGGTGCCCTTTATTCTTGTTTGAATCGGCAATGGTATATTATTGGAATTTCTTCCAATTTACCTTCGCTCTATCGAGACAGAATAAATAATCCACTTCAGACTGGAAATCTCGAATTTCAAAAATCCTTCGAGTATTCAATTTTCCACTACTACCACAGACCAGCATTATATCCTTTAATTATCTTCGAGGATTGCTTTAATGGTAGTCCAGTGTCCTTGACTGGCGTTTGACTATCAGTAGCTCGTGAATGATTAGAGTATATTGATGAGTCAGGTCTAGTACAAGACTTTGCATGCTACATGCAACCCAAATGCCAAGCATAAGGCTTCTTGAGACAGTTACTTCTTTACTCATTAATTTAGGGCTCATTAAATAAGTGAGATGGTTTCTGTCTCTTTGGAAACAATCCTTTCTTGGATTCTTCCATATTGAATTCAATCAATATATAGTCTTTGTACTTTGATTTGGTAAATCACTACATCTTCTTCCTTCTATCTACCATAGATACGTATTGCCAGTACATGAGATGTAATTCCAAATCTTATCATGGAAAATTGCGTGAAGAACACGCTTTCGTCTGTGCTTCTCTGATATGCTTATATCTTGTTTGATGTACTGAACATCATCTTGTTGCGCTTCGAACTCAACTACACTCCCACTGATTCTTTTGCACAATTGGAATCCATATGCCATTTGACAAATTCAACATTCTTGATCAACTATCAAGTTGCATGTTCCAAATTTGGGAAAAAGTCATAGATTGACCTTTGGATTAGAATAGAGATCTTCTCATCAATTTTCAATTGTGAGATGCAGGATTCATATCCAATAGTCATGTATTGGTAGTCAAAACCACCTTTCTACGGCTAATAGTTTCGAAATGAATTTTGACGTAGTTAATGGACATAAGGTATTTTCATCAATCCTAAAAGGACTTTTGAATAATGACCTATTGCCATTTAAGTGAGTCAAAGTTTTCAACTTCGAATCTTATGACCATGTGCCATATCCCTTAGATCATGTTTAACATAATCTCTTTGTAATCTTTGATTAGAATCCAATTTCTCAATTTCGTAAAATGGAATTTTTGAGTTCCTTACTAATTTGATTAGATCACGATTTCTTTGTGCATGGATTGATTCAGCAGTTTTTCAGCGTTTACTCCCACTGTTCATGGGGACGGGTCCAATCCTTGGACTTCATCAAGTTCTACGACATTCCTTATTTCCTTTGACAAGGTCTTGTCAACAGAGGAACAAGCTACTTACGAGATACTTTCGTTTCTCATTGTCGTGGAACAGGTATTCAATGGATTTTGTTGAATACCCCATAAACATTATATGAACTAGATCTACCATCTAATTTCTCTTATAAGGATGTTCTGCTATGTCTTAAAAGACATGGCGATGTAAGGACTTACTTTGAAATATACTATACCAAGTATCTTTGAAGAGTTAAGGGAAGGTATCCCCTAATTTGAATAAAGGAAACTGAGCAAGATCAGAATCGTGAATCAAACGAAGTTCGATTCCTTCTTTGATTTGCTTCATGAGAATTTTATTCTCGTCTTAGACAATCGAGGTGTTAAGTTGCTTATGTTTCAGCAGGTTTGATTAAATCAAATTGCTTTTGACATAATGCATCTAGTTACTTCATTTCCAAAACTTCTATTGAATTACTTCAATAGTTTCAGAATTGCACTTCAGCCAAGTACACATATATTTTTAACGATTAAAATCGTAAGTATATGTGAAGTAGCATCCTTTTGAACTAGTGCTTTTAGTTCATGTCGATTGAAATGTTTTTGAATGCCTTAGCAATCCTTCACTTCGGTTATCAATCCTTCAAGATTTGAAAGTTCCGAATTTACCCAAGTTCATTATTTCAGGAATCAGTAAATAAAAACTTTCCTTTCGCATCTGACTTTAGGAAAAATGTCCAGAGTGAACACTTCAAGCGTAAACGATTATCTCGTTTGTCTTACTCGTTTTCGATTTAGCATATAGTCTTCAAAGTTTCTATTCGTTTATCATTGTTTATTTCTATGTTTCAAAACATCAACATTTGTACAAAGTTAAATTGCTCTAATTAAATAAATTCCATTTCTCAATGGTAAAGCAATAAGGTCTCGTACAAAATGTGAAATAATACTCAAAGTAAACTAAAACTTAAAACTCATGCTAATACGAAAAACTAAGAAAAACTTATTTTCTAAAAAGGAATGTCTAGGTACAATTCTTCCTTGACCCAGTCCCGGAATTCGAGTTCCCTCATCTCTCTCTGCACTAATTGCATCTCCCTTTCAAGGAATTTCCTCCTTTTAGGTTGAGAGGGAAGACTATCATCGCCTGTAAATGCTTTTACAGAAATGAAAGTTTTAATAAGATGTCTTACATCAAAAAGATTCAACAAGTGTATAACTTAAAAAGTCATACCGTAGTCAAGTCTTTCCAGGAAATCCTTTTCAACAAGCTTCCTTATTTTCTCTTCGTACTTACACAGAGGGCAATTCCAATCATATAGACCAAAACCACGTTGATGAGCTTCTTCATACTTGTCTAACAACTCATGCAATTGCTTTGTTTGTATTCCATCAGGCGGAATAATGCAATGTTGCATAAAATGAGTGAAGGTCTCAGATAATCCTTGAAGGGTTATCGTTATCTCATCTTCGAGAGTCAATTGGGCTCCAAGCCCTTTGATCAGCTCGAATGTCTTGCTTAAGTAAGAACAATATTCCCTAACATTGTCAAACTTAGCCATGTCGGTTTCGTAGAGGAAATTGCACATCACCTTTTTCAAAGTTGGTTCGGTTCTTAAACGCATCGAGTATCGGACAGTGGATGGTAAATGGCTAACATTTAAAAACAGACAACTATAAGCAGATAGGTTTAATATTACTACTTATAGTTAACGAAATTTGGACTTTTTATCGAAAAAGTTCTCCCACTATTTTTATCGAAACAGTAACCCCTTCTAGTTTCGGGAAAAATTTATTTCCTAGTAGGTCTTGACGTCCCAGCAGCAATTAGTTGCACCCACGACTCGTGGCCATACAATTAATTCCCTAGGTAGGTATACATATTACCAATTGTGTCTACTACACAACCTTCAAGTTATTTTGCCTCGTTTTTCGCATTTATCTAGCACTGCTACATCATAAATGTTACTACGCGTTAAGTCTAACCCATTAATCATGATAAGCAACGGGCCCGGTCATGAATTCTCCGTAACTAGTTATCGGTCGATTTTCACGTCCCGACCAGTCCCTACCCTTGTCGAGTTTTATTAAAACTAGAATCAAGGAATTTCGTGCATTGTCCCTTTCTTCGACTCGGGTGCCAGACTCTGGATCACCTCTATCGATAAGTAAACAACATACACTAGTCCCTATTAATGGAAGGCTTGGATTTTATAAAACCTCATTTTATATTTAACCCAATATGACTTAATATTTATTCGAGAGGGGAATTTTCGGGTTTTGAAAGTTTGAAGAAACTCTCCTTGAGATCTCACCGCTTCAATTATGCTTTATCTTTTATTTACGATCTAGATTCTAGCGCGCAAACACACAAGCAATCATAAATAGACTAATAAATAAAAGCCATACAAGCCTAGCATGCATACTACCACAATATGTTTTCGATCGGGAGCCTCCTATTCGGGCCATCATCGAGCCAATGATGTTGCTCCCCAATTGGTCAATCTAAAGTGTTCTCAAAGAACCTATGCTATTACACAATGTACCACGCATACATGGCCTTCAATTCTTCTTGGGCTCCCACCTTGCTTGTAAATGGGCCTCCATTCTAAACTAGGAAAGCAGTAAAGCCCTATTCTATTACAAAGGCTCAAAGTGGCCCAAAAATAATAACAGGCTCGCAGGCCCAATAAAAACCATGCATTAAATTAAACCAATCACATCTAACCTAAGGTCAAGGCTCGGCGCGATCGAAAACCACGTAAACAGTTCACGTAGAGGAAAGAAACATGTAAACAACTTTTACTTTCTTCTATCTTAATTTTAAAACACCTTTTAAAACTAACTTCCTATGATTCTTGCTTTTTAGTCACTACTAATTATGACAAAATAAATTCTCGGATAAACAAAACAACTTTTCTGCCTTAATTTCAGATTCTGATTTTTCAACTTTTGAAAATTGCAGTTCGGCCCCTATACTTTCGGAATTTGCACTTTTGACCCCAAAACTTTTGAAAAGTTACAAAATACCCCCAAAACAGTTTTCGGACAGAATGAGCAGAAAATTAAAATTTTGAAATCCAGAAAATTTTCGAATTTGCAAACAGACCCCTGAAGTTTCGGAAATTACAAAATAGTCCTCGAATTTTCGAAAATTGCAAAATGGTCCAAAATTGCGTGCGATCAGATTTTCAGAAATAACCCAGATTTTTCCAAAAATTTCCAGAAACAGAAAATTAAATTTTCAGCCCTAATTTTCATGTCATGCGATTAATAGCACAAAGAGTCCTGATTTTTCGAAAAACTATAAATTCGCCACAGATCTTAAAAGGCAATTTTACCCAATCATAGATCCAGTCATAACAAGCAAGAATCAATCACTAGAACATGATTATCATGCGTTCTCATACATACAATCAAGCATATACAGTGAAAACACATTATGTTCAGGCCTTTTCGTATAAAAACGTATGGAGTTGGCTCTGATACCACTGTTGGGATATTCTAGGTAGGGCTCGATTGTCAATACAACAAAGTGCGGAATTTTAAAATTTTTCGAGTTCCTAATAGTCCCATGAATTCTTTCTCCATAGTTATTATACGAATAAGGATGAATCAAACATCAATAAAACACGAGGGGGGGTTAATCGCATATTACCTGGCACCAATGGGATGGTCGTGTCCTCCAAGTGTTTGGTTCGATCCACAGATTGAGTGATCCAAGTGTCTCACCTCCAGAATGTATCCACACCAATTGGATTGTAGCAACGTCTCCAAGTCACAGGCTAAGAACTAGATCTTGGAGATTGTCAAGAAAGGAATGAGCAGATCTATATCAGGATATCGATTTGGATCTGGATTAGGAGAATTGCAGGAAGACAACCACGACCACAGGACTTATGTGGCTAGGTTGGATCGACCAAGGGCGGCGCGGCTAGGCTTCGGATCCACCTAGGGCGGCGGCTAGGGTTTGGATCCAACTAGGGCGGCGGCTAGGGTTTGGCCGAGAACTAGGGGCTAGGGGCGGTTTTTGGAGTTGGCAATTTCTTTTCTTCTTGTGGTGTGTAAAACTATTTTCTCAACCTTGTGTCACTTTGGAAGATGTATGATGACTGATATTTATAAGAGAAGAGTTCTTCTCTTATTAGATATCTCATCAAGATATGGCAAATCATTTCCTTATCATAATAGGAAACAAGATTTGACCAAATCTCTTGTTTGTAGCTTGATGACCAAGTAACAAACTCTTCCCTTCTTTTCCTCTCCAAAAAATCGCCCCTTGCCTTTAATTAGCCAATCCGAAAATTGCTAATTATTTATTCTTCCTTCTTTACCAATTAACAACTATAATTATTTATAATCAATTAGATAATCTTAATTAATTAATTAAACATCAATCAATTAGATATCCAATTAATATTCTCCCATTGAATTAATACCTTAATTCAATATCTTTGATTTAACAACTTTAAATCACTTATTTCCCTTTATGACTGTCACTGTCCAATTGTATTGTGTGTGACCCTCTGGGTTTACCATCAACTGGCAGCAGGCCCACGACTTTCGTGATTTAATTAACGAGCAATTAAATGCTCCGATCAATTAAACAACCTTTAATTGACCACTCCTATAATTAATTTCCCTATTAATTTAGGAGTACCCACACTTCATGGTCGATGTCTAGCCACAAGCCCATGAAGCCCAATCAAAGGTGAATTGATTATTGTGAACCTCACCTCTTATAATTGCCATGTACATACGGTCCTTCTACGACTGATATCCCGATCGAGACCTAGGGTGTGTGAATTGATCGGCACCTCTAATTATCTCGATAACTATACTTTCTAATTTTCCGACAATGATTCCAGTGTGACTGCCAAATTTGGAAACTCCTTCCAAATGCATCACCGACTATGGCCATAGATTCCTCGAAATCAATTATCTAAGAAACGTATAGGAAATTCTCTCATCTTATCAGGATGAGGCGTTAGATCCTCTCTTAGTACTAACCACTCGCGTACACTTTTGTACGCACCCAACTTAGGCACTTTGTGGCCAGGCTACGTGACCAGTACCTAAATCTAAGTACGCACATCCATGTACCGAATTCGCCCTAGTACCTCAAGTCTAAGGACTAAATCGTACACTATTATAAGCCTTGAGAAACATCCCATCACCGATATGCGTCATGCGTATCCACAATGGGTTTCTCTGTTCGGGTCGTTCGATGCGTTCAATCCTCCATTGAACCACCTACTCATATGCACTGGACTCAAATTCCTTGCTCATGAAACTCTACTAATTCACTCCATGTGAATCATGCATACTTGTACAAGTCTTGGCGATTCCTACGATACCCCGTCTCGTTTGGAATCTATGACTTGGAACGGTTTTAAGATCACGACCTTTGAGACTGTTTCATGATTGCACTCAGTACTGAAGTGAATCGTCCCATAGTCTATTGTGACCTCAGGATTTCATCCAATCGCTTAGATAGGTTCGCGAGAGATGAAGTCGGCCATTGTTCAATTTCACATACTATGAATGAACGACGTATTAATTATAAACCATAAGAAAATAGTACTTCAACAAGCTAATTAATATTGGCTTGCTGGGCACTATTCCATCAAGATCGCGTTACTGTTTAACTCTTTGTGCCCAGAAGGACTGTTGGCTCATGAACACCAGCCCAGAGACCCTGGAGCGACTAGGGTGCATCCAGGCAGAAGAGCTCCTAGGCAGCTCGACCAGATATCAGAACAAGCGGGCAGTCCTGTGAGCGAGCAGCGATCACTACCTAGTCCACAAAGGAGCAACGCGAAACCAACAGACGATCAGATCCAAAGAAAAATGGATCGAACAATGCCACAACGGGCACGACGGGGATCAAAAGAAAATACTATAATTCCCGTCGATGACGACGTAGTTGATACAATCCCTGATCGACCAAAATCTATTCGCATCTCGGAAAGAGAGATCGAAAAGATGGTGCAGGAACGCCTTGAACAACGTCTACTGCCCGTTCAAAATCCATGGGCGAGGAACACGGAAGTCCAGGAAAGTTTAGCAGCATGTAACCCCTTTTGCAGGGAGATAAAAGATGCACAATCATCTGGGCAGGTTCCAGGACGACTACCGCGATATGACGGGACCACTGATCCTGACGATTACATATTCAGCTTTACAAACATAATGAATTTATATGCTCATAAAGCGGAGTATACAGCCAAACTGATGGTTACCACATTCGAAGGATTAGCTTTGGATTGGTTCGGAAAACAACCCACCAATTCCATATTCACTTTTCGTGAGTTATGTAACAAACTGACTCAACAATTTGCTAGCCAGAAGAGACATAAACTGCCTATGAGCTACCTTGGAACCATTCATCAACAAGAAGGAGAATCCTTGAGAAGCTGGTTGGCGAGATTTAATGTGGAACTACTAAAGATTGATTCCCCAAATATTGATTACATAATCTCCATCCTTTTCGACCTCACAAAAAACAGGCAGTTCGGGAATGCACTGAGTAGAAAACAACCAAGGTCTTTAGCGGATATCATGACGTTAGCATCAAAATACATGACTCAAGAAGAGATGAACTCTTTTAAGGATAAAAATAGAGGTAAAGCCTCTACCTCCCTCCCAAGGAGACAGGATAAAGTTCCTATTTCAAGGCCAACGGTTTATGATCGATCTTTCAAAAAAGGAAATGATTTTCAATGATTAGATTATAATCGAAGCGATCAAGATAAAAGACCTAATGACTATACTAGATCGAGATCGGCTGACCTACAGCACATAAATCATGTAAACCACGTGGAACACACCAAGCTATGTGTTCCCATAGAAGAAATATTTGTTGTACTGGAAAGGAACAATTGGATTCCACCAGCAAAAAGAATCGCACAACCAAAACCAGGAGCTCGAAACTACAATTTATATTGTAGATACCATCGGGCCCATGGGCATCGAACCGAGGATTGTTTTCACCTAAAGCAGGAAATTGAAAGGCTAATCGAACAAGGAAAGTTAGACGACTATCTCAGAAGAAACAGCCGCAAAAGAAACAGAAGCAGGAGTACTCGAACTAGTAACCGGAGAGGAACCCCAGGAAGGAGGTCTCGTAATATTGGTCCACCACAAGAATTGAACAATGATCAAATCAACGGAACAATACATACAATCTCCGGAGGAACGACGGGGGGGGGGGGGATAGTTTTAATGCCCGCCGTAGAACCGTGAGATAAATTGAAGGAAATCTTAGACATCCAAGAGAGATATGGACTCTTGATAGCAAATTACCAAAGGAACAACTCATTAGCTTCAATGAGAAAGAAGTACCAAGAAATATCGTTTGGGATTCGAGAGAAGATAACCCTGACTTCCCGATGGTAGTGATAGGATAGTGCCCTGCAAGCCAGTTCTGTTAGCTTGTAATAGATCTATCCTGTATGAAACGATCTTTGATTTTATAATAATACGCATGTTTATTTATATATGTATAAGGATAAACAATGGCCAACTTCATCTTTCGCGAATACATTTAAGCGATTGGTTGAAACCCTTAGATTACATTTGACTATGGGACGATTCACTTCAGTATTGAGTGCAATCATGAAACAGTCTCAAAGGTCGTAATCTTAAAAGTGTTCCAAGTCATAGATTCCAAACGAGACGGGGTATCGTAGGAATCGCCAAGACTTGTACGAGTATGCATGATTCACATGGAGTGAATTTGTAGTGTTTCATGAGCAAGGAATTTGAGTCCAGTGCATACGAGTAGGTGGTTCAATGGAGGATTGAACGCATCGAACGACCCGAACAGAGAAACCCATTGTGGAAGCGCATGACGCACATCGGTGATGGGATGTTTCTCAAAGGAATATAATAGTGTACGATTTAGTCCTTTGACTTGAGGTACTAGGGCGAATTCGGTGCATGAAAGTGCGTACTTAGATCTAGGTATAGGCCACGTAGCTTGGTCATAACATGCCTAGGTTGGGTGCGTATGGACATGTACGCGAGTGGTTAGTACCGATATGGAATCTATTGACTCACCGTAATGGGTGAGAGAATTTCCTATACGATTCTTAGATAATATATCCAAGGATTCTGCGGCCGCAGTCGGTGACGGATTTGGAAAGGGATTTCCAAATTTAGAAGGTCACAAAGGTATATTATCCTGAATTAGAAAGTATAGCTATCGAGACAAATTTAGAGGTGCCGATTAATTCACACACCCTAAGTCTTGATCGGGAATATTAGTCGATAGAAGGACCGTATGTACATGGCAATTATATGAGACGAGGTTCACAAATATCAATTCACCTGATATTGGGCTTCATGGGCTTGTGGCTAGACATCGACCATGAAGTGTGGGTACTCCTGAATTAATAAAGGATTTAATTCTAGGAGTGGTTAATTAAAGGTTGTTTAATTAACCGGAACAATTTATTGTTCATAAATTAAATCACGAGGGATTCGTGGGCCTGCTGCCAGTTGATGGTGAACCCAGAGGGTCACACACAATACAATTGGACGGTGACTGTTATAAAAGGAAATAAAAGGAATTAATTGATTTAAAGGTAATTAAATCAATTAAATGAATTAAGAGTATTTAATTCAAGTGGGAGAATTAATTAATTGGCTGACTTAATTAATTAAATACTTAATTGAGTTGCTAATTAATTATGCAAAAGAAATATTGATTTAAATGGACTGGGCATTTAATTAAAGTAGTTTAATTAAATGAAGGATTGCAAGACATGGGCTTCTATTAATTAAAGCCCATAAGGAGTCTTGCAAAGCCTAGGTCAGAAGGAGTCTATAAAAGGGGAACTACTTGAGCTCATTAGCCAACACCCTGAACAAGAAAACCCTAGACTCCCTCTACCCTAAAACCGCCGCCCCCTCTCCAAGCAAACCCTAGCCGCCGCCGCCACCATCAAGCCGCCGCCACTGTGCTGCCGTGAGCTCCTTGGTGCCGCCGCCGCCGAGATCTCCTCCTCCATTGTATTAGATCTTGATTTGTCAAGAGATCTCATACAATCCTTCAATAACAAATCTCCTGCATCGAGTTCTGAGCCTAAGATCTTGAGGTGTTGCCAGAACCCAATTGGTGTGGACTATCCCTGGAGGTGAGACAATTGGATCACTCCTGTGAACCGGATCAGAATCAGAATCGAAGACCGGAGGTTTCCACCACCTTGCCTGTGGTGAGGTATATCGCAAAAACCCCCTTTGTTAATTCATTGTGTGCGTTTTTGTTCTTGCTTTTGTATACATAATATGGAGACATCTTTTATGGGACCATTGGATACCTCGAAAAATTTTAAATTCCGCACTTTGTTGTCTGACAAATCGAGCTATATCCCAACAGGTAGTATCCCTCGAGATAGCAAACTACAATGTGAAAAGGATCTTAATCGATAACGACAGTTCAACAAACATTATATCCAAGGAAGTCCTAATACAGATGAACTTAGGAGAAATAACACTCCAGAAAGTAGCAACTCCATTAGTAGGGTTTGGAGGCTCAGAAATAGTCCCCTCTGGGACTTTGGACTTGAGTGTCTCATTAGGGAAGAGACCGCAACGAGCTGTGAAAATGGTGAAGTTCTTGGTCGTAGAAACTCCTTTTGCCTACAATGCGATATTAGGACGACCAGCCCTCAATCTATTTCGCGTGGTAGTATCAACATACCATCAGAAGATAAAATTTCCGACAGCTTCTGGGATCGGGGAAATAGTGAACGATCACTGCATGGCGTGGGATTGCTATAATACCTCCCTAACACTGGGAAACCGATCTAAATCGTTTACCCCAACTAAAAGGAAGCTCGAAGATGACATGGAAAGAGCTGAAATCGAGTTCCCCATCACTGATAGAATAGATCGGAAGGGAAAAGAGCCGGTTGATTTAACCATAAAACCACCAGAACACTAGGATATTATGCTCGTGCAAGGAGATCCATTAAAAACGACCCGGATTTGAACCGAACTCAGTCCGGAGGGAGAAGTAATGTTGATAAATTTTCTCAGAGACAACGTAGACATCTTCGCTTGGAGCGCGGACGACATTGAGGGTATCGACCCAAGAGTAATCACTCATTCCCTAAAAATTGATCCGATGGCAAAACCCGCAAGACAAAAGAAGAGGAATCATGGACCGACAAAAGATAAGATAATCCAAATAGAGGTCGAGAGGCTACTCAAAGCTAAACAAACTCGAGAAATACATTTCTCTGAATGGCTCTGCAATGTTGTCTTAGTAGCAAAGGGGGATAAAAAGGATAATAAATGGAGGATGTGCAACGATTTCACTGACCTCAATAAATTATGTCCACGCGATCCTTACCCTCTTCCAAGAATCGACCTATTAGTCGATTCAACGGCAGGATTCGCTATCTTTAGCATGATAGATGCCTTTCAAGGTTTTTATCAAATCTACATCGATGAGCGAGACCAAGAGAAAACTGCTTTCATCACAGAGCAGGGCGTATACTACTTTATTGTAATGCCATTCGACTTAAGGAATGCTGGTGCAACATACCAGAGATTATGATTTAACCATTTTTCGTTGGTTATGATTAAATCAATATGATGTGATTAGGAGATCCGGTTTTATATTAATTATAGGGCTCTGTTACTTTATTCTGGATGGATCAATCTCAAGGAAGAACAATTAAGTAAAAGAACAAAAAAGTAAACAAGACAACGAAAGAGTTAATGAGTAAAATAGTATAGCAAAAACTTTTCTATTCAATATGATATTCTTTGATAGCCAAAGTATGTATGCGTCCGTTCTTAAATTTGTCTAATACCACGTTTTAACTAGGTATTTATATGAATATAACCCTAGCTTTACAAGGAAACATAGTCCTGATTGGGCTCGGCATAATAGTCCCCCTCAAGTCAGGATTGTAGTCTGGTCGTTGAGGAGAATCGTCTCTGATCGGGTCAATGGATGATTCCGTATGAGCTTGTATGGTCGCACCGATCTGGTATCCCTAAGTCGATCCGAGTTTTATAAGGGATACAAAATAGCCCCCAACAGTACTGCCTCACTTCTTCGAGCGTATATGTAGTAGTAGCTCGTAGAAGTAGATGTTGGATTACGACTGTATTTTCTATGAAATGTGCCTCGTTAAAAACCTTCCTTAGGAAAAAACCCTGTGGGAAAAAATTCTAAGGAAAAGAGTCCTACATCTCATAAATCGTCGTTTTGTTGTTCAATCATGATCTATCACGTGTCTCATTTGAGAAAGCGCTCAACCTTTTCTGCCGCTTGGCGGGAATGCGATCAGCCATGAGAAGTTCGAAACGTCTTTTCATCTTTCTTTATAAATAGGTGATCGTTGTTTCAGTCATCTTTTACTTTCTACTTCCCATATTCTGCAATCATTTTCTTATTAGCTTATTTTTTTTCTAATTTGCTCTTGTCGACTCGTATTCTTCGAGGATCCTAAAAATGGCTTCCATTTCCAGAAAATCTTCCTCGTTAATCAAAGAAAGAATAACTCCTAATGTCGAGGAGGAGGTTCCCCCGAGCCCTCCGACAGAACAGATTGGGGTGTCTGAATTCACTGTCCCTGATGAGGATAATTTTAGTGTGCAAATTATATCCGATACGGATGTTGCCGCCAGGGCCAAGAAGGGTAAAGGTACGGTCCCTCAGATTTCTGGCAGGTTCTAAGATTATTCTACCTTTTCCTTCGGATAGGGTCACTTCCCCGCCGGAGGGTTGTCGAGCCTTCTATACTGTTCATTTCAATTATGGCTTAAGTCTTCCTTTGTCTGCTTTATTTCTTGACATTTTGAAAATATTTAGCGTATCTTTGACGCAATTGGTTCCAAATTATGTGGCTTTTGTGGTGGCCTTTTCAGTTTTGATGATAGCAAAAGGATTCCAGCCTTCTTTCCGTAATTTTACGCAATTGTTCCGTTTTAATGTTTCTAGTTCTTCCAATCGCGGATATGTCTTTGCTAGTCAGAAAACTAGTCGCTCTATTTTCGACTCCCCAGTTTCTAGCAATCCTTGCTGGAAATCTCATTTTTTCTTCGTTCAACCACCTTCTCATAATTCTTTGGCGGATGGGTCAATTGGGGCCTTCTCATGGGACCATAATTCCAAATGGATTTACGGTGGTCGCTTGGCGACTGGCAATCTTATCCCTGACGATCCTCAATTGATTTGCGAAATTCAGGGAATGCGCGCCAACAAATACAAAAGTGCTCTTCTTATTGGTGAGGCCTTTCTTCGCAAGGCGGGATGGAGTTTGCATAGTTTTTCCATTTCCTCCCCCTCTCAATCGTTGAGTAAGTATTTTTCTTTTGTATCAACTCATTACAATCCCTTTAACATTATGTCTAATTTTTGGCTTTGTTTCACTTCAGCTCTCATGGTAGAAAACTCCCGGCGTTCTTCTAAGGGAAAAATGGTTTTATCCAAATCCACAAAAACCATAGAGAACTTCCCTATCGAACAGAGAGCGTCCCGAAAAAGAAAATTGGAATTTGGCCACGATTCAGAGGAAAACAGGGAGGAATCTCCAGATTCTTTCCAAGAATCTCCCATTGGTAAGGGGACCGGATCCGGCTATCCTCCTTTCCATCTTCGAACCTCTCTATGTATTCGTGGGTGTCGTAGCTGGTCGATGCCTCATCCTAATGATAAGCCAGTGGAGAAAAAAAGGTCTTATTATGGTCGCTCTGGTGAGGACCTGTCTCTTCTAGGTGAGAATCATCCAGAGCCCACTCTTGTTGATATGATCGAGGACCATCTGCAAGAAAGGAGAGCCGCCGGTTATCCTGAGAATGATTCTTTAGTTCATGATGAGAGCGAGAATGCGGTGGATAAGGCCACTCGTGTGCTTCTATCTGGTGTGTTTACTCGCGATATGAATAAGCTCCTTCGGAAGGATCCTTTGGAGAAATTTCAGCGAGCTTTTCTTTATGCTGAAAAGGTGATCTCCTTTTATGTGCGCTAGTAGGGTAATTTTACTTAACGAGTACTTTAGCTTGCTAATTTATCTCTTTTATCGTTTTCTCTTTCAGACTAAAACTTGTTTGGCATCGTATGCCTATGAAGCCGCTCTCTGGAAACAACAATGTGAGTTTCTGGATGAGAAATATAAGACTTTACTTCATAAGACTTCTGGTTCAGAGGTTGGTCCCTCAATGTCCTTTTCTCTTCCGGTCACGGAGATTCAGGCTACGGGGATTGATGACCAGGAGATTATAGATAGGGTTCTGGAGACTTCCCGCGCTCAAGAACAAGTCAATCAATTGGCTAAAAGGTTGGAAGATCATCAATTTCAGAGTACTGCTCGAATTAGCGAGCTGGAATCTCAGGTGTTAAGCCTTCAAGCCTCTTTGGAGTAGTACGATAAGGATATTCACCTTAGTGGTCTAAAGGATCACTATGGTCGGAATCCTGATGAAAGTCATTCGTGAATTTCTTAATTCTCCTGTTCATACCGCTCTGGTGTATCGAATAGTCGGTCCGCTCTTAGAGAGTACTTTCAAGAAGGCGATCCATCAGCTGGTGGCTCAGGAACTGATTAAAGGTCGTCGAATGGAGTATTTCAAAGCAGCGCATATCAGGCTGAATCGTTACGGCGAGGAATATTCTCCTTCCGAGCTGCCAAATGTCATTTATCAACAATTTCCTTTGGCCTACCTTGTCGAAGAGTTCGGGAAGCCATTTCCGATTCCTTCCTCGGATGTTAATGATGAGGTCGATAATAATTTTATCGAACCGGAGGAAGAGGGTGACAATGAAGATACCGCGGACGATGGGGCGGACGAAGGTGTGGTCGCTGGTGAACAGGGAATCCCAAATGTTGATCGGGCTATATGAGGAAGAAGTGATTCATCGACCTTGGGAATAGTTTTCAGGACAGTTAATATTACACGGCTTGTAATATTACCTTTTTATTCTCTCGTACAGTAAACGATTCATATTCTGTCAGTTACGTCTTTTCGCTTTCTCTGTAATAATTTAGACAGGTTTATTAATTTTTCCGTAATCATTATGCTTGTGTCTTTTGGAATTCTTGCGGCTATTCATAGGCTAGTCTTTCCAATTCGCGCCCATTCTTTAGCTCTCCGGCGACTTTTCGTATACTATAAATACAAACGGTGAAAATTTTACTCGCTATTTACCGCTTTTACTCGGCTTCAATAGAATACTCTCTTGCTAAGAGGTCGATAAGCTTTCTCGATAACTAAAAATTCTTTTTCCATTTCCGAACATGAGTAATCTCTTTGGTAATACTTCAAAACGTCCTTCCCGCTAAAATAGTAGGAATGTTAGACCTAAAAGGTCTCGTACAGAGGGGCCTTCGATAGATCCTCCTCGTCCATCCTCAACTAGAAGGTCGGGGATCGAGACTCCCGTTGTCCCTTCTGAAACTTTTCCTGTAATAAGTTCAAGTTTAATTCAGCAAAATTTTCCCACTTCTGGCGAGGTAGAAAGGAGGCCTTCCCTGGTCGGGTGGCTTTTGGCGATTTGTCTTTCATGGAGCAAACTCTCAACGTACCCGTTTCTTCAGGTGTTTCCTCTTTTTAACAAGGTTTAAATGACCATGTTCCTGATAACTCCATTCCTTCCTCTATTTCCACTGCCCCGGTCGTTAGCGGAAGCCAAGTGAGCGTCGCTGCTGAGGCAATTAGTGGGAGTGCCTTTTATAATTCATCGATAACACAATCCATTTCCCAAGATTTTCCTAAGTTTTTGTTTAATGATACTACTGTGGTATCTACTTCTTTTGAAACCGGCGACCCTTCTGGAGGTCGGGCCGGCAGTAGGTCCGGTCGGCGAACTATTATTTCTGCATTGGGCAAGGAGACTTCAGTGAGTCCTAACGAGAGGGATTATCCTCGTGTGTTAGATGACCGTTGCATCCTTGAGCAAGTTAAGGATATAATGCATTCGGTTAGTCCTCGGCCTGATCGAGTTCCTCTTGATAGTGAACTACCCGGCTCTGTTGAGCCTGATGCTTTGTCCTGGGATTTGGGCCTAAGCACAATTCTGCCCGGCGAGTTGAAGAAGCACGAAGTTATTCCCAATGTTCGCCTCATTCAGTCGCTGGTTAAGTTATGCGAGCAGGTAATCATATTTATAACTTTCTTTGTTGCTTTATCTGGGTTGCCTTGTCACTTATGAGCTTTTCTCTTTTTTCAGGCCAAGTACTTTGCGCTCCAGCTGGGTGTGCAAAATGATGATTTGTGGATTGGTAGGGATGCCCAGCAACGTCGCTTAGATTCGGAGATGGCGAAGGTCGCGGGACAGACCCTCCAGTTGCAGCTCGTCAGTGATGATCTTCAGAAATCGCAAGAGGAGAAGTCTGTCCTTGAAAAGGAAAAAAGTGACTTGGTTCAGGCTCTGGCTCTTGCTGAGGAGTTTCGACGGCAGGCATATGAGCAAGGTTATGATGCCGGTTATCAAAAGCGTCAGGAGGAATTGATGGCGTTTGTAGGTAACGCGACTCCTCGGAGGGGTGCTTCTGCTAGTCGGCCCGGCGATAGTAGACTATCTCAATGACCTGTTCTGATGCAGCTGATTAATTTTCTTTTTTTTTTTTTTTTCTTTTTTTTTTTTTAGGGCCTAAACCTTTATGCGGTTGTTTTGGGCTAAAGTTTTGTATGGGAAATACGAATTAATGACAATGATGATCTTTCATGACCAGATTCATGCCTTGGTTAATTTCAATCAATAGATATATTTTGTTATGCATATCTTATTGCTATGAATAAGTATAATTTTCTTTACTAAACAGGAGAGTTTAGTTTTACTTATCTGATATTGATCCTCTGAGAGATTATCCTTTGTACGAAAAAAGTAGCTCGGTCTGGCTCGATCAGTCTTAAGTAACTGAAATATATAATATTTGTTCTGCAAATCAAAACTTTTTAATCAAGTATAAGAATGATGATTGACTAAGTATGGTTCCTTAGGCTTGTCTTAAAATCACTTTAGACACTAAAATGTGGAGTGTAGGCCATTCATGTATGATGGGGGCTATTTCGCACCCTACATACTGTACGGATCGACTAAAGAACATGAGATCGGTTCGACCAAATCAGACAGTTCGGGATCATCTTATCGACCCGGCCGAATACAGCTCTCTTCGACTAGAAGACTATACTCCGGACCCAAGAAGGATATTTGGGCTGAGTCCTACTAGGACTATATTTCCTTGTAACGCTAGGTTTAGTATGATATAAATACCTAGTCAATCATTGTATTAAACAACTCTGAATCATAAGGCAAATACGCCATTGAATTCGGCATCAACTGCACAACTCACTATTATTCAATAAAAAAGAGTTTTCTCTTCATATTTGTGTTACATTTTTGCGTTGGTTTCAATATTTACTTTTTGTTCTTATGATATTGCTCTTCCTTGAGTTTTGATCCATCCTGAATAAAGTAACAGAGCCCTATAAAATATATATTGAGAACCCCCAATATCACAAATTCACTGATACCCTTAACCCGACGAAATCCGGTTAAATCAGTTGGCGCCCACCGTGGGGCTAGGTTAATTATCCGATCGACACATGGCTCGCCCAAGGAAAAGCGCTCGTATTGGAGCAAGAAGTAACACAACCACCGGTCATAACACATCTGAAGATCTACAGGACAACAATGATAATAACGCTCCCAACACCAACGAGAATTTACAGGATACCCACCCCCGTCAGCAGGAACCCCAAGGAGGTCTTCCCGGTACAATACTGGAAGAACCGGAAGTCCCTGTGATCCCCGTTCCTCTCCCGGGTGCTCAGGAGAAACTGCGACAGATCGCAATGCTCGTTAAATCACTCTCTCCAGAAGAATTACTCGTACTTGATCAAATTCCTCGAAACGTTAGGCCTGCCAGGGCAACTCCTGCTCAAAGAGCGCCAAGGCAAAATGATCACGCCTCTCAACAAGCTGACAGCCCGGCAAGCGAGCGGCGCTCGCTACACAGTCCGCAGCAGGGCAATTCAAAACCCTCCGATAACCATCCCCGAAGAAAACCAGGACAAAGAAAACCACAGCCGGGGCGCAGTGGGTCCAAGGAACGTACAATTATCCCTATCGAGGATGACATAGATGATGCAATCCCAGATCGACCACGAACAACGCGATTCTCGGAAAGAGAAATCGAAAGGATGGTGCAGGAGCGACTTGAACAATGCCTACGATCTGTTCAAAACCCGTGGGCCCGAACCACGGAACTCCAGGAGAGCCTTGCGGCCTGTTCTCCCTTCTGCAGAGAAATAAAAGAGGCACAGTCAATTGGACAGGTCCCGGGTAGAATACCCCGATATGATGGAACCACTGACCCAGATGATTATATTTTTAGCTTCACGAATATAATGAACTTATACGCCCACTCGGCGGAATTCACCGCCAAGTTAATGGTGACCACATTCGAAGGACTCGCATTGGACTGGTTCGCCAAACAACCTGCCAGTCAGAAGAGGCAAAAACTCCCGATGAGCTACTTAGGAACCATACACCAACAAGAGGGAGAATCCCTAAGAAACTGGTTGGCGAGATTTAACGTGGAATTACTCAAAATCGATTCCCCAAATATCGATTACATAATTTCTATTCTCTTCGACCTCACGAAGAATAGGCAGTTCGAAAATGCCCTAAGTCGAAAACAACCAAGAACGTTTGCCGACATCATGAGCTTGGCGTCTAAATATATGACCCAGGAAGAGATGAATTCTTTTAAAGATAAAAACAAAAACAAAGCCACAACTTCAGGCTCCAAACGGCATGATAGGATTCCTGCCCAAAGATCCATGGATTATGAGCGATCTTTTAGAAAAGGCAACGTTTTCCAGCGAATGGAATACAACAAAGCCGACCAAGAAAGGCAACCTAATTTCTACCAAAGACCAAGAAACCCCGAACTACCGATCAGAGGCAGGGTTAATCAAGTAGAACACCCAAGGTTAAATGCCCCGATGGAAGAAATATTGGAAGTACTAGAAAGGAATAATTGGATCCCTGAAGCGAGGAAAATCGCCCAGCCCAGACCAGGATCTCGAAACTATGACCTATACTGTAAATACCATCGGGCACACGGACATCGAACGGAAAATTGTTTTCACCTTAAAAGAGAAGTTGAAAAACTAATCGAACAGGGAAAACTAGACGACTATATAGAGCGAGATAACCGCAAAAGGGAAAGAAGTAGAAGCCCTCGGAATAATAATCAAAGAAGGAGTTCTCGTCGAAGGTCACCCGAGCATGGTCCTACGCAGGAGTTGAACCATGACCAGATCAATGGGACTATCCATACAATATTTGGGGGACCCATAGGCGGGGATAGTCTTAACGCCCGACGAAGGACAGCCAGATCCATAATTGGAAGCTTAAAATACCCAAAAGAAATATGGACTCTGGAAAACAAGCCATCAAACGACCAGCTGATCAGCTTTAACGAAGGCGAAGTACCTAAAAACATTGTTTGGGACACAAAAGAGGATAACCCCGATTTCCCGATGGTGGTGTCGCTAGAAATAGCAAATTATAATGTCAAAAGGATCCTAATCGATAATGGGAGCTCAGCGAATATCATCTCCCGGGAGGTTTTAGCCCAGATGAACTTGGGACAGATAAATCTACAGAAAGTAGCTACGCCGTTAGTAGGGTTTGGAGGATCCGAAATCGTCCCCAGCGGAACAATAACCTTAAGTGTATCACTCGGGAAAAAACCGCACCGGACAGTGAAGCTAGTAAAATTTCTAGTGGTAGAAACACCCTTCGCTTATAACGCAATATTAGGACGACCAGCCCTCAACCTATTCCGAGCCGTTGTCTCTACTTATCACCAGAAGATAAAGTTTCCGACCGATAGAGGTATCGGGGAAATAATGAATGATCACTGTATGGCATGGGATTGCTACAGCACCTCATTAACCTTGAAAGATCACCCCAAATCAATTACCCCGAGCAAAAGAAAACTCGAAGACGATCTCGTTAGAAACAAGGTTGAAATCCCTAGTACTGATCGAATAGATAGAAAGGGAAAAGAACCGCTAGATTTAGTCCTAAAACCACCAGAACATAAGGATGTAATTCTAGTACAAGGGGACTCGTCCAAAACAACAAGAATAGGTACTGAATTGAGCAAAGAAGGGGAAGTAATGTTGATCAACTTCCTCAAAGATAATGTCGACGTCTTCGCTTGGAGTGCGAATGACATTGAAGGAATTGATCCTCGAGTAATCAAGCATTCCCTAAAAATTGATCCTTTGGCAAAACCCGCAAGACAAAAGAAGAGAAATCATGGGCCAGTAAAAGATAAAATTATCAAAGCCGAGGTAGAAAGGCTACTTGAAGCAAAACAAATCCGAGAAATACACTTCTCAGAATGGCTATGTAATGTTGTTCTAGTAGCAAAAGGGGATAAAAAGGACAACAAATGGAGAATGTGTAATGATTTTACCGACCTTAACAAATTATGACCACGCGACCCATATCCCCTCCCAAGGATCGACTTATTAGTTGACTCAGCCGCTGGCTTCGCGATATTCAGCATGATGGATGCCTTTCAAGGGTTTTATCAAATATACAAGGATGAGCGGGACCAAGAGAAGACTGCGTTCATAACCGAGCAGGGAGTATATTGCTTTATAGTAATGTCATTCGGCTTAAGGAATGCCGGGGCTACTTACCAAAGATTAGTAAACCTAATGTTCAAAGAGTTAATCGGAGAGATAATGGAAGTCTATGTAGACGACATGTTAGTTAAAAGTATGAACGAAGCGGATCACGTAAAACATCTTGATCGATGTTTCCGGATCTCGAGAAAATACCACATGAAGTTAAATCCCGCGAAATGCACTTTCGGTGTTAAGTCAGGAAAATTTTTGGGCTATTTGGTACACCAACGAGGAATAGAAGCCAACCCAGAAAAAATTCGAGCCATAACTAAAATGAAACCTCCCAAAACCATCTCCCAAGTACAAAGCTTGGTTTGGAAAATCGTAGCGTTGAACAGATTCATATCAAAATCAGCAGACAGAAGTTTGCCCCTTTTCCAAACGCTTCAAAAAGCAAAAAACTTTGTTTGGACCGAAGAATGCGATCGAGCCTTCGAACAACTCAAAGAGTATTTGACAACACCCCCGATGTTGGCCAAACCGACGGAAGGAGAACCATTGTATATCAACATCTCGATCTCCGACGCGGCCGTTAGTTCAGTACTAATCAAGATAGAAGGTTCAGAACATAAGCCTGTCTATTATTTAAGCAAATTACTGCAAGGGGCGGAGAAGAATTATTTGGAAATTGAGAAATTCACTCTGGCCTTAGTAGTGGCTGCACGAAAACTTCGACCTTACTTTTTAACCTACAAAATCGTGGTCTTAACGAATCAACCACTGAGACAAGTCTTAGCAAAGCCGGAAGCCTCCGGAAGACTAATCAAATGGGCGATCGAACTCGGCCAATTTGAAATCAATTACAAACCGAGAATTGCAATTAAGGTCCAAGTGTTAGCTGATTTTCTATTGGAAACTCCGACACAGGCAATCGAACTATCGAACAACCTCAACGACGATATCTTGATCATAGAAGATCAAACTTGGTTAATGCATGTTGACGGTGCTTCATGCCGAGAAGGAGGAGGCGCCGGAATCAACTTCACCGGACCAAATAAAGAAGATTTAAATTATGCGATAACGCTGGACTTCGTCGTAACGAACAATGAAGCAGAATATGAAGCGTTAATCGCAGGAATGGAAATGGCGATCAAAGCCAACATAAAAAGACTTAAAGTATTAACCGATTCAGAGTTAGTGCAAAGACAAATAGATGGCCTATACGAGGCTAAGGAATTTAATATGGTTAAATACCTAGCCAAAGTGAAAACACTAGCTGAGAAATTCGAAAGCTTCGGTATACAGAACATTCCACGTTCGGAAAACAAATGGGCCGATCAACTATCTAAGTTCACAGGAGCCCATGACGGAAAAACCGAAAGGGTGATCAACTGGTTAATCTCTAATACACCGGCGATCGATATCGATGAAACACCGGCAGTCGATATAATGGAAATCGAAGAAGCTGAAGAAAACTGGATGACTCCAATGATAGACTATCTTCGAGAGGGAAAACTGCCGCTTGACCAGAATGAAGCTCGGAAAATAAAATATCGGGCTCCAAAATATACATTGGTAGAAGAAAAACTCTACCGGAGATCAGTATCAGGAATTCTTCTGAAATGCGTGTCTGAATCACAAACCATTGATATTCTACGAGAGGTACATGAAGGAGACGCAGGGAATCACAACGGAGCAAGGGCATTGGCTTTAAAATGCCTCCGAACAGGTTATTATTGGCCTACCATCAATAAGGATGCCGCTCAGTATGTCCAAGAATGTCATCACTGCCAAGTCCATGCTAATATATGTCATCGACCAGCAGAAAACATGCATCCAATCCCGGTATGTTGGCCTTTCGATCAATGGGGAATGGACATCGTGGGACCGTTCCCAGCGGCTAGATCCAAGAAAGCTTATGTCCTGGTCGCCGTAGAATACTTCAGCAAATGGATAGAATGCATCGCCCTCGCACGAATAACTCAATTCCAAGTGATCAACTTCCTATGGAAATTCATAGTTTGTCGATTTGGCATCCCGAGAATCCTAATTTCTGATAATGGAACCCAATTCCCGGGAAAACAGGTAATAGAATGATGTTCAAAACTAGGGATTCAGCAAAATTTTACTTCGGTCGGACATCCTAGAGCGAACCGACAAACCGAAGTAGCAAACCGAGAAATAATAAAATCCTTGGAAAAAAGATTAGGAGCAACCAAAGGAAAATGGCTCGATGAACTCCCAGGAGTACTTTGGGCTAATCGAACCACAGTCAGGAGCTCAACCCGGGAAACCCCATTTAGCTTGGTATATGGTTCGGAAGCTGTTATTCCTGTTGAAACTCTAATCCCAACACCAAGAATCGAGATGTACGATGATCAGGAAAATGAAAAGACAAGAGAAAGTGACGTCGATTTAACAGAAGCTTTGAGAGAAAAAGCCGCTGTACGCCTGCAAGCCACTAAAGCAAAGGCATACAATCAAAAGGTACGCATCCGAACCTTCAAAGAAGGAGACCTGGTCTTGAAGAAGGTAGAAGTATCCAAGCATGTGGGAAAGTTACAACAAAATTGGGATGGACCTTACGTTGTCATTGGCATAGGAAAGAAAAGTTCATACAAAATTGCACACTTGGATGGAACAGCCTTACCAAGAACCTGGAACGCATTCAACCTTAGGAAATACTATGGTAAATAAATTTTAGCAGACTATGCTGCTTTGTTTTATTTTATTTTATTAAGTTTTAATCTTTGTAATAAAGGCCTTAGCCTACAGTTCAATTATTAAAGATTTTAGCAATTTTAAATATTAAGTCAAGATCGAGTATAAATCGATTGTTTCGGTAAACACTCCTTGGAATTCTACTATCATATTGGTTGAGATCGGGACAAAAGGAGTTAAGTATACATTGATCCGCTCAATAAACACTCCTCGATCCGACCATACAAACGAGTCGAGTATACATTGATCCGCTCAATAAAAACTCCTCGGTCAATATTCACGAAGATTAAAAGACTTTTGGTATTGAAAACCTAAGTCTAAGTAAAAACAGGTCGAGTATACATTGATCCGCTCAATAAAAACTCCTCAGTCATTATTCACGAAGATTAAAAGACTTTTGGTATTGAAAACCTAAGTCTAAGTAAAAACAGGTCGAGTATACATTGATCCGCTCAATAAAAACTCCTCAGTCATTATTCACGAAGATTAAAAGACTTTTGGTATTGAAAACCTAAGTCTAAGTAAAAACGAGTCGAGTATACATTGATCCGCTCAATAAAAACTCCTCGGTCATTATTCACGAAGATTAAAAGACTTTTGGTATTGAAAACCTAAGTCTAAGTAAAAACGAGTCGAGTATACATTGATCCGCTCAATAAACACTCCTCGATATATTTACAACGATTGAAAGACTTCAGGTATTGAAAACCTAAGTCCAAACAAACGAGTCGAGTATACATTGATCCGCTCAATAAACACTCCTCGATTTACTTATGACGATTAAAAGACTTTTGGGTCAAAAACCTAAGTCTAATCAAAAAAGAGTTGAGTATACATTGATCCGCTCAATAAACACTCCCCGATCTAAGTCTAATAAAAAAGAGTCGAGTATACATTGATCCGCTCAATAAAAACTCCTCTATATATTTACAACTATAAAAAGACTTTTGGTATAAAAACCTAAGTCTAAATTATAAAAGAGTCGAGTATACATTGATCCGCTCAATAAACACTCCTCGATATATTTACAACGATCTAAATGACTTTTGGTATAAAAACCTAAAGTCTAAATTATAAAAGAGTCGAGTATACATTGATCCGCTCAATAAACACTCCTCGATATATTTACGACGATCTAAATGACTTTTGGTATTAAAAACCTAAGTCTAAATAAAACGAGTCGAGTATACATTGATCCGCTCAATAAACACTCCTCGATCCGTTTTCAACGATCTAAAAGGCTTCTGGCATAAAAACCTAAGTCTAAATAAATAAGAGTTGAGTATACATTGATCTCTTCGATAAACACTCCTCGATCTGTTCCTAACGATCTAAAGGATCTGCTAATACAACCAAGTCTTGAAGATGAATCGAGTATGAATCCATCTGCTTGGAAAAAGCTCCTCATAAATAAAATTATGACAAAATCAAAAGACAAGGAGAACGCAAGGGATAAAAGTAATATTTTATTCATCAAATCAGTTACATACAAAAGTACAACATTACAAAGGTCTACATACTACTTAAACATCGTTACAATGGTTTAGAAAAAATGATCTTATAGATCAGCGATCTTCACGACAATGTCCATGGAAACACCAATCTCCTCCCTAGTACCTCGTCGATTATGATAAACCACCTAAGAAGCATGCTGCTCAGGATGGTCGACTTCTTTAGTTCGATGGCCAGGGACGAAAGATCAAATGTTCCTCCAGACGAAATGAGCATTACCAGCCAGATAACCGGCAATACTCATTCACCCCCAATAAAATACTGCTTCTACATTAGGAGTTGGCATTTTACTCTGAAGCAGCATTTCGCAAGGACTGTCGCGATAAGCACATTTACCAGCCCACCCCGGTGGTCTATCACCCCGGAGGTAACATCCAAGAGCGAGGGTGAGTGGCAAGTATGAACCCTCCATTTGCAAACAGAAACCACGGACCTCAAATCTGTGTAAACTAAGATTGAGGCCTCATGGGACCCGTTAGTACAAGGTAGGGCTTCCATGGGACCCGTCAGTACAAGGCAGAAGAACATCAAGCTATTACGGTATGAATCACGATAATGTGACTTTTTGAATATTATGGGATCTGAAGGCAAAATAAAATTTAAGGAAACTGAAATCTCCATCCTTTTTGAGAAATTGCAAATGAAGAATGCAAACCACCCCCTATTTATAGGGATAGATCTAAGCAATCCAACGACTGAAAAAGTATTTGATCAAGGGACAGAAATGCGACCTTTTGACTCCCCGTAATATATGCAAGTAAGTTGGAACGGCACTATCTGATCGACTCAACCAGTCGATAACAAGAGAAGCCGTAGATCGAAGCGATCATCGAAATAACACAAGCAGACCTAAAGGAGCTCCGAACCAGAAAGGTCTGCACACACATATGATAATCGCTCGAGAGAAAGTGATCTTACGTAGTTTCGTTAGTTCGATCAAGGGTGGGATGTAATTCAATAATAACAATAACAAAGTGAAGCAAAGATCAAAGTAATTGCATTCAAATTGAATGAGTACAAATACAAGTATTCAAAGGTCCTATTCGAGCATTATAGGATGCCGTACAAGCTAGAGGGTGAAACATGTATGAGAAAGCCTACACTAATATTCTCCAGAAAATCCGAGCAGCAGTCTCAAGGCTAGTGCCCCTTAGGAAGTCGTTGGTTGTGTAATAAATGCATGGAGTATTTATAGCCAAATTGGAGTGCTTGGGCCTGGGCTCGGCCCAACAGTGCCCTTCTATCTATGGCTCTCTAACGTGCTCGGAACAATCATCTTCATGCTTTGGTTCAGCTTTTGGTCCCAGGTGACATGGTTCGGTGCTATTCGAACTGCGTTGAGGCTGGGAAAACAGGGGATCCGAATTACCCCTCATCAATACTCCCCCACTTCTCGAGTGTGAAGCGAATCAAGCGCTCGAAGAAGTACAAAACACGTTCCAAGCTATAGTGAGACGAGCCGTTCAGAATGTCTTTAGGATATGCCTCGTTAAAAACCTGACTCGGAAAAACCCATTGGGATAAAAACCGAGCTAGGGAAAAAGAGTGCATATATAAGAAAACATACTTTGGCGCGTTCTGAAGTTACCCTTGTTGGAGGATGTTGAAGTAATAATATCCTTTCGGATTCCAAGATGCGTTGTTCGATCCCTATATGGATGCTTTTTAGTATTTCTGGTTATAACAAGGAGGGTCTCCAAGATCCTTAGGAATAAAACGCAAGGACAAATTCCGCAGTTCTGAAAAAAGAAGGATCAAAAAGGCTATTTTGAGAGGAAAAACCCAAAATTTTTACCCTTGGTAAGTTCAATCGTCGCGGTTACTCGGGGACCTCTTTGCAATTTTACCTTTTTAACCCCGTATATATATGTTGACCCGTTGAAAAATTACTTCCATGTTATATTTTCTCTTGAGCTCGAAGTGTTTTAATCGAAAAGGTAGTTACTTTAGTATAATCATCTCCGAATTCATAATGTCAAGTTCTAGAAGTTCAAAGGGCAAGAATAAGGTCGAAGAGAGCCAAGAATCTGATCCCTTGTTTAAGCTTGTAGATGACTTTGAAGATGGGGAATTTCATCAAGACGGCGAAGACGACGATCCGAGCGAGGATCTCGAAGAGAATGAGGTCGACAAACGTAGTATCGGCGAAGGTGCTTTTGTCAGGATCTTTAAACATACGCAAGCCTCACAAGCCGTAACCTCAGGTAAGTCAGAGCTTCCCGCTAGTGAAACTTCCTGTTGTTTTTCGAAAAAGGATCGCGCTCACCTCGAGGCGGATTTTGGGAAATTTCTTCCCAAAGGTTTTTCGATTGTCGTTCCTTCTTACACCGAACGTGCCACTAAGCCCCCTGCTGGATGTCAAGCCTTTTACGAGGGACAATTTTTCTGTGGCTTACGTATCCCGTTCGTTCCTCTTATCAGAAATGTCCTGAATTTCTTTTCGCTTTCCCCGGCTCAGCTTCTCCCGCACTCCGTTGCATATATACTAGCGTTTTGCACTCTTATGGAGGCGAAAGGAGAAGAAGCTTCCTTTAGCAACTTTTGGCAGATATTCCGAATGGATCCCTGCAAGGGTTCTGACATAGGCTTTGTGTCCGTCCGTCCGAGGTCTAAACGGCCTTTTCTTACAAAAATAGCAACAGAGAAGACTTTAGGTTGGAAGAGGAGATTCTTTTTCGTGAAGGGCCCTGACGTTCCTATTTCAGAGGGTAGTTCGAAAACAAGACCTTATCGATGGGATGGCGCAAATACTTGGACATTCGGTTCTCGCAGAATAAAAGAAAAACTTAGCCATCGTCTTTCTGATGAACTCCTGGGGCAATTGGAGTCTAATCCTTATCAAACTAGGTACTTGGTTCAAGAAGGCGTTTTGCGATTGGCGGGGTTGAGCCACTGTAATTACCTAGCTCCGGCGATTAGATACCCTAGCCAGTCCTCCCAAGGGCCCCTCATGCGAACGGATATCCTGCCAACCTCCAGTGCTTCGAACACTGTTCCTCTTTCTTTGGGTGTGTTTCTTATCTTTAACTTACTTTTGTAAACAATTTTCCTTGTTTGAACTCGTGCCCGATTCATATTATCCTCGCAGGTCGAATTGTTGAGAAATTTCGAGTGTCCGCCACCGGCTTGGTTGGGAATAAACCATTTTATTTTGAGCCATCACCACGTACCTCCGAGAGGACTGCGGACGCACATAATATAGGTGGGGATTCAGTCGTTATAGCAGCTACGCTTCCCGATTTGAGAAGGGTTGGCACTATGAGTTGCCTGAATACTGCCACTGCCGGGCCTCTTCGAGCTCTGTTTTCCCCGGACACTTCCGTTCTTTCCTCAGTTGGCTACAGCCAGCATTCTTGGAATCGAATTCAGGGCGTCCAGGAGTATGAGAAGCTCCTAAGTCGAAAAAGAAATGCTGGAAATCCCGGGCCCTCAAGGAGGGTAAAACCTTTTGGCATGAAATCTGACTCAGTTCCAAGTCGAGAAGGTAGGTCGGAGCCTGATGTGGCAGACTTTATGGAAGAACATCTTCGAGGTAGCAGAGCCGTTGGATACCCTGAAGATGGCACCATTCTGACTGATTTGGATGCGGGTGGGGAGAATGAGTTTGATAAAGCCACTAGGATCTACATGGCTAGTCGGTTTAAACGGGACATTCTGCTTCAGTCCGTTAAAGGGGATTTTGAGGTTCTAAGTGACTTTTCCAGGACGTACCACGAGGTAAAAACATATCTTTCAACCAACTATTCTTTCCTTAGCGCCCTTAATATTCATGTGATATCTCTTCTTACTTTTTTAGATCGGAGATCTCTTTGCCACCCAAACGTATCGCTTAGCCTTGCTGGAACAAGAGTCGCAGGATGCTCATGATGCATATGCGCAAATTTTCGTTGACAATCAATCTCTTCGATCTCAGTTAGCAGAAAGTCAACAGGAACTAACTCATATGAAGAAGGAACTTGAAAAAGCTACTAAGAAACGTTCCTCGTCCATGGAGGAAGATTTGCTGGCGTCTGTTACAGAGAGAAGTGCCCTCGAGGTAGAGCTGAAGAAAGTAAAGATAGACCTAGAGCTGGCGAAGCAAGATTCTGAGCGTGCCTATGCCCAGGGCCGGGAAGAAGCCGAGATTCCGGCCATACGAGAATTCTTGGAATCCCCTGTCTTAGACCCTTTGGTTCAAAGGAAAACGGGAGAAATTCTTCAGGCGATTTTTTACAAAGGGGTTCAACAATTAGTCGCGGCCGAGAAAATTCCGGATGACATGGAGGAATACTTTAAGTATATGAACCCTTTTAAGAATGCTGAAGGGAAGGATTATAAAGCTTCCTCTTTACCTAAGGCGAATACTAACTGGCAGGAACATCGTTTTGCCCCCTTAGTTGAGGAGTATGGCATTCCGATGCCTAACCCTGATGTGCTCGAGTACTCCTGCGACGATCCTTCTAATGTATCCGGAGAGAAAGGCGAAGATGTCAATATGGGCAATGCCCCGGATAAGGGAGACGGTCGATCTGTCGACCAGGCTGGGTAATTATCCAGCTTCAAATATATATATCGTCTGATCTTTAGTTTTAGCGAGTTATAGGGGTTGAGCGAACCGGAGGGGGCGATTCAAAGATCTCTAGTTAGGAATCAATTGTATTTACTCATGTAACCCAATTTTGTAAACGAGTTAACTTTATATTTTTTGATCTGATTCGTGCAATTTGTGAATTCTAACTTTATAAATATCGATAGCTTTTCATGCTATCTGCTCGAACTTTATTTATCCGAGTGGGGTTTCTCTTCGCGGTTGCGTCGATTCGTTATCACAATTGTAGTGTGTAGCGTCTATAAATATCAGGATCTCTTCTCATTACTCGCACGACATCCTTCCTTACCGAGATCGGAGCTCTCCCCATATTTTCTGCATTTTCTGAATTCCTTAAAAAGTAAAGAACTTAGCTTGTCGATCCCGAATTCGCTTACCATGGAGAATGTATTAGGCAAAGCTATCGATCCCAGGTCGCTATTTGGTGGTTCGAAGAATAAGAAATCGAACAAAGAGCAAAAGGCTGACAAGGAGGCCAAACCCTCCAAATCTTCTTCTAAGACCTCTGTGTCTTCCCCGAAAGCTCCTAAAGGGGGAGAAGATAAGAAAGAGAAAAGCGCCTCCTCGAAACCAAACAAGGGTAGCTCCAGCAAGTCCATTTTGGACGAAGAGCTCGAGGCTGAGCTCGGAGGTTCCTCCCCGAAAGTGATTGATTCCAAGAGTGAAGATCGTGTCCAAGAAAAGACTCCTGTTCCCTCTTCGAATAAGAGGCCTTATTCCGATGGGGTTACGCCCATTGAGGCTTTGCAAAATCTTGCTATTGGTAGCAAGTCATCCTCCGATACTTCGATCGTTCCTCCCTCAGGGAATCCCAGCAAAAAATCCAAGTTAGAGACTGGTGGGGGGGCCTCTGCTGAAGCTTTAGGAATTGATAATCCTCCCCGACCTTTTGTCGATTCCTCTCCTCAAAAAGTTGCTTCTTCCCTGCACGAGGAGTTGAAAGATAGATCTCCCTCTAAGGTTGACCCTATGGGTAACTTGTTGCAAGCTACCTTTACTTCTTCAGAGACTGACATACCCAAGGAAAGAAACATGTCCAAAGAGAGAAACATAGAAGAGTTGTTCGAGTCTGGGCAGCACTTCCTCTTTCAGGTGTACATTTATTTATTCTTCCTTTTCCCCATTTTTTTTTTTTTTTTTTTTTTTTTTTGTTTAGCGCTGTTGATCCTTTTAATAGGCCGGACAAGACTTCATTGAGCTTAAAACATTTGCTGAGCGGGAGACCAACCAGCGCGCTGCTATTTCTCTCGAGCTGGAGGAGAAGAAAATCGAGTTCGACCGTGTCCTCGCAGAGAAGCTTGCTTTAGAGGGGGAGAAGACGGCTAACGAGCATGGAGAGGAGATCCATAAGCAGCTGAATGAGAAACTCGAAAAACTGAAGATCCTCCACGAGCAGGAGAAACAAGATTTCACACGTCGAGAAAAGGAGGCTTATGATCGTGGATTTGAAGCAGGATGTGAGGCTCGTAACGCTGAGCTTCGAAAGATTCTCTCTGACAATAAGCTTGTTTAGATGTTGTTTAGATTCTCTCTGACAATAATTTTTAGACATTTTATTTTCTAAGGCTTGTAATAATTTACTTTCTTTGATTGCATGCTCCTCTTATATGTTCTTCCTTTGATCATGCTTTATTTCGCTTTCTTGATCTTCGATCTTGGCGTAGTATTTCCGCTTAATTTTCAAAAGTAATATCACTTTCTCTTCCTGGCGAAATTCTCGGGAGTCGTGACAATCTTTCGGTGTCGACTGTTTGTTTTCTGGTAGCCGTTGGATTTTTTGAGGATAGTATCTATAAATGGGGCTCTTCGTTTTGCATTTCTATAATATTTATCGAGAACAAATTCCTTCGATCATGCTGATTAGAAGATCTTGTTGTATGACTCAATATTTCGAATTTCGGGTTAGGAGTTACTTTACATATCATAGTAAAATTTGTACTTCGATCTCGACTAGGGTATCTGCATCTCTCGTTCGAGTAAACAGATTTGTGTATAATGGGAGTTGATATTTTTGTATCTTGTAATTGCTTAATATGTTAAGCTCGGAGAATACTTCTTATTGATCTTTACCATGGCTTTACTTGTCCTTGGGCCAATTGCCGACAATGCTTCCTTTACATGCTGTATTTGGATTTCTTTATGATTTTCCTTTGATGATTGGAACTGAGACTACGATGAATTCGGATAAGATGAATTCGAGTGGAACAAATTTGACATTTTCTTCACTTTTTTTTTTTTTTTCGAAACAGTTTCTGCATTTTCGGGATTCGTAACGGTCGGCGCATTTACTGCTTATATCTCAGCCGTTAGTACCATCAAATCTGGGTTGTTAATCGCCTTTTCCTTTCGCTATATATAGTTCCGTAGTTACCTTTAAACTTTACATTTCAGTAAAATTTCTGATCGGCTCTATTATTGAGATTTTACTCTTTCTAGCCACCATGTTCCGTTTGCTATCTCCGATTGAACTGTTCGAGGTTCTCCTTCGAACTTTTTACAAATTTCGCTCTCTCCTGATGGCAACTTATTTCGACTAGGGTATCGACAGGCGAAAATAATTGCGACTGGGGTACCGGCAGGCGACCAGCTCTCTCTGATTCCAAGTCTTTGAGATGGGCTCGACCTCCTGTACTCTGATCTCTATCCAGTCGGGATAGTGGGTCAACTGCTGGAGGAGTTTTCCTGCACTCGATCTCTACTTCTTCAAGATATTTCTTGAAGAAAACTGCCTTCGAGATTGCGCGGAATAATTTCTCTAGGGGTTGCCTCGCTTTTTCTCGATCTGGTCCGTCGTGGAGCAAGTACCGAGGAAGTGAAGGATGAAGGGTGGAAGTGTTAACCCTGCCTCGCCTTCCTCCTTTAATCACGGAAGAATTTCTAGCGTAGGGTTGATTTGTAATAGGGTTACATTACATGTAAAGTCTTGACTTTGTTATTTTCCTTGCTATTGTAATCTCGAACTCTCTTGTAACTATTTTTAATGTCATGAATGAAATGTTTATTTTTCTTATCATCCTCACTTGTTATCCTGTATAATTACTTTGTATACTGTTATCGAGCATCAATTTCTCTGCTTCAAAGATATGAACAAGTGCCATTCTTTAGCAACTTTGATAAATATTTAGATGATAATCGTCATTCCTCGATTTGGATATAACCTGTAGTAGATTCTTATTCCACCGTCGAATACATAGTAATTAAGACATCAAACTGAAGAATCCGAGATGACCTTTGAGCAACCGTTTTACTTTGAGGGGCTAAATTCCCCAGTCGGACAAATAATCGTGAAGTAATAATCGAAATAGGGTTTCGATTGATCTTTGAATAATAGCTTCGACCTAAGCGTCATGAAGATGGCTGTTAGCCTTAGACGAACGAATAATTATGGAGAAATAATAGAATTCTAGTTGATCTCGGTTGATCGAGGATAATAATTTCGATCTAAGATGCATAGCAGAGGCTTTCACCCTTATTCGTTTTTAGAGCATTTATAGCCCTAGGGTCATAGCAGAGGCTTTCACCCTTATTCGTTTTTAGAGCATTTATAGCCCTAGGGTCATAGCAGAGGCTTTCACCCTTTTAATAATTTCGATCTAAGGGGCATAGCAGAGGCTTTCACCCTTAGTCGTTTTTAGAGCATTTATAGCTCGAGGGTCATAGCAGAGGCTTTCACCCTTAGTCATTTTTAGAGCATTTTTAGCTCGAGGGTCATAGCAGAGGCTTTCACCCTTTTAATAATTTCGATCTAAGGGGCATAGCAGAGGCTTTCACCCTTAGTCGTTTTTAGAGCATTTTTAGCTCGAGGGTCATAGCAGAGGCTTTCACCCTTTAATAATTTCGATCTAAGGGGCATAGCAGAGGCTTTCACCCTTAGTCGTTTTTAGAGCATTTATAGCTCGAGGGTCATAGCAGAGGCTTTCACCCTTTAATAATCTCGATCTAAGGGGCATAGCAGAGGCTTTCACCCTTAGTCGTTTTTAGAGCATTTATAGCTCGAGGGTCATAGCAGAGGCTTTCACCCTTAGTCGTTTTTAGAGCATTTTTAGCTCGAGGGTCATAGCAGAGGCTTTCACCCTTTTAATAATTTCGATCTAAGGGGCATAGCAGAGGCTTTCACCCTTAGTCGTTTTTAGAGCATTTTTAGCTCGAGGGTCATAGCAGAGGCTTTCACCCTTTAATAATTTCGATCTAAGGGGCATAGCAGAGGCTTTCACCCTTAGTCGTTTTTAGAGCATTTATAGCTCGAGGGTCATAGCAGAGGCTTTCACCCTTTAATAATCTCGATCTAAGGGGCATAGCAGAGGCTTTCACCCTTAGTCGTTTTTAGAGCATTTTTAGCTCGAGGGTCATAGCAGAGGCTTTCACCCTTTAATAATTTCAATCTAAGGGGCATAGCAGAGGCTTTCACCCTTAGTCGTTTTTAGAGCATTTTTAGCTCGAGGGTCATAGCAGAGGCTTTCACCCTTTAATAATTTCGATCTAAGGGGCATAGCAGAGGCTTTCACCCTTAGTCGTTTTTAGAGCATTTTTAGCTCGAGGGTCATAGCAGAGGCTTTCACCCTTTAATAATGAATGTAAGTAATAGAAACCGATAGTGGATAAATGCAGATCCCGAATACCAGCATAACAGCTAAGTAGAAATAGACCTTACTAGCACCCGACGAGCAGGTGGGCATACTTAGGAAATGAATTTCCATTAAACATAATTTTGATCGAAATACTCCTAAGGAAATGATAGTCTCCCGCGGTTGAGATAATAGATGGAAAACAAGTAGATGCACGATAGATAACGAATAGGTCCAAGACTTAATGAATAATCCTTCCGTCTTAATAGAAAATGTTCCTCGCGAACGCGTTCGAACTAATACCCTTTGCTGTTTCGAATGTTTCCGATTCTTTAATAAGCGTTGATCTTTTCCAAATGGTCCCTCTTTTATCGGGAAACGCAACAGTTCTTAGATCTTGTTCCTTCATTACGTGAAATTTCTGCCGTTAGATTCCTTTAACTTTTCTCTATAAAAGGCTGTCATTCCTTTGAAGCCATTTCATTCATTGTGTTGGCATTTCATCCGTCCCCTCATGGCGACTAAGATTATTATTTCAATAATTCGCTTATTCGAGGTCAGATTTCGAACGATTTTTAAGTGGAGGGATATTCGAGCAGAAAGAATATTATTTCAACCTTCGCTTAGAGTATCGGCAGGCAAATGTAATCTCCATCTTGAAGGCCAATATGCCAGACCTATGGAACTTGTAAGTTATGGCATAGGTTTTCGATTAGGGACCTATTGCCACAATGCATTTAGGAAGACGTACAGGGGTGGGAGTTCTGCAGAATTCATTTACTCGATGAATCGCACCCCCGAGTCTTCATCTTTGGCGAATCGTAAATAAAGTTAAGGGCCTGCGGGTCCGAAGGAGATACCATGGTCGGAGCTAAATTATCCCGAGTAAACGATGGGACGGGAGACCGAAAATTTCATAGGATTGTAATAATGTACTGATGTAATGTAAAGGCTTATGCTATACTCGATATGTATTTTCCCATTTCTTGTAATTTTTCGAGATAATATAAATACATTTCCTCTCCATTTTGTTGATAATATCAAATATTACTAGGTAAAAGTTTATCTTTCATAATTCTGTCTTGACCTTCTAATATCGATCAAGAAATAATCGACTACCACTTGCGTGAGTGGATAATATATAAATATTTTAGCAGACCTGAGATTGAAAAGGAAAACGATGCCATAAATCTTTGTCATTGATGTCTTTCCATAATTGCATAACTTCCAGGTCGAGAATTCAGTTCGACTGAACCGATTATATTTCTTCTCAGTTGGTAGCGTAAAAGCATAATAATAAATACTTGAGTATAAAAACAACTGAATAAACCGGATATAAATCTGACATGCCATTCTTCAATAAAATCTTATGAATACGTCGTAACTGTTCGATATTTAGAATGTTGTAATTCTTCTATACTCCCCATTGGATCGCGTGTCCTTCGTTACCAAACAGAGCCCAATTTTTCGGGAAATGTAACGGTCCTTCCATTTAATGCGGACATCCGGCTTGTGATATGTTATCTGGGCCGTTGATTTTAAATCCTTTACCATTATAAATAGGTCCCCTCGTGTATACAACACTTCTTGCTTTTTTCCTCATGCTTCCTCCGATCACCATGGGTCGAGTTTCAGATTTGATTCGTATTTTCTCCCAGATAAAAGAGTTTGAGATCAGAGTTCGAACTTTGTTTTCCGATCTTGTTTCCTTTTGTATAAGCTTTTCGCTTAGAATATCGACAGGCAAAAGAAATTGCGCCTAGAATACCGGCAGGCAACCTGTTTTCCCAGACATATCTTGTCTGGTGCGGGTTAGAATTCTGGTATTCTGGCGCAGTACCTGATCGGGCAGCTGGTTACTCCGAGAAGAGTTCTTTAAATCTGGGGCATCAGCTTCCTCGAGGGCTTTCTTATGAGATAGTTTCCTCGAGTTCCCTTGGAGTGCTCCTTGTTGGGATAACCCTTTGCTGTTCCGGTTCGGAATAACCTGTAAACAATGATTGAGTATTTCAATCATTGTTTACAGATGATGACCTAAGGTCGGTTTGCTTCCCTGGTGAGGATCTCCGATCCGGCTTTTACCCAGCTCGAGTGTGGACGTGCGACGCGTTGCTAGTGACTGGCAAGACAGATCACTGCTGAGTTCTGCATCTGGGGCGCTCCTAGGGAATGAAGATCGAGCACGTAACAAGATAGAATTACCTCATAGAATTTTGTAATAGGGTAGGAATTATTGTACTGCGTTCCTCAAGCCCAAATTATATTTGAAGCTTTACTTTGTAACTCGTTTGAAGAATTTTAATGATAAAATTTCACTTCTAATCGAATTTTGTTACTTGAATTCCGTTATTGGTCGAAATGATAGCCAATATTCCGTCCATTAGCTCGAGAATTTATCTAATCGGTTGCAGATATTTAATCAATCAACTTATCCCGACCAACTTTGAGAAAAATACCAACGGTCGATAAATAGTATATAGAGATCTCGCAAATGATCTTATAAATAGCCTAATTGAAAAATTTGTCATTGAAGTTAATAAACACGGAGATCGGAAAAATAAATTCCGACCGTCAATAACAAGCTGCAACTTCATAGATCTTCTAAGCCTTCGACGACACCTGCTGAGCTTCTTATTCGCTCCTAAAAATAAATTCGTTGAAGAAATAAATGAGCTGTGCGACCAAAGGCTTGACCATTACCCTTAAGCTTAAAAGAAAAACTATCATATAGACCTTCTTTCTTCATTCCTGAAATGATGAATCCCCCACAGGTCGAAGGATTCACCTCGGACAGTGAATAACGGAGTTTCGGATTAGTAAAGCCTCCAGCCGGCATACATATTCCTCCTCGTAGTAGGCATATTTCGATCTAATACTCGAATAAGGCCCCACGGTGGGCGCCAATTGATCTTACGTAGTTTCGTTAGTTCGATCAAGGGTGGGATGTAATTCAATAATAACAATAACAAAGTGAAGCAAAGATCAAAGTAATTGCATTCGAATTGAATGAGTACAAATACAAGTATTCAAAGGTCCTATTCGAGCATTATAGGATGCCGTACAAGCTAGAGGGTGAAACATGTATGAGAAAACCTACACTAATATTCTCCAGAAAATCCGAGCAGCAGTCTCAAGGCTAGTGCCCCTTAGGAAGTCGTTGGTTGTGTAATAAATGCATGGAGTATTTATAGCCAAATTGGAGTGCTTGGGCCTGGGCTCGGCCCAACAGTGCCCTTCTATCTATGGCTCTCTAACGTGCTCGGAACAATCATCTTCATGCTTTGGTTCAGCTTTTGGTCCCAGGTGACATGGTTCGGTGCTATTCGAACTGCGTTGAGGCTGGGAAAACAGGGGATCCGAATTACCCCTCATCAGAAAGCTTAAAATCCTCAACGAAGGCATGCAAGTTTAAACCATTGTAAAAAGGATACTTGCTCGCCTAGAGATAAAAGACCAAACCTTCTACCATACGAGGGTCGTCACTGCCTCATACGTCATGTGGAAAGCCATTAACTTAGCCATACAAAAACTCCTTTGGATCCAAGAAATCTGACATGGAAATCAGGAGAATAGTCGTCATTATTCGAGACTACAAGGGAGTTACTGCCTAATATACCAAAGAATTGCTGAAGGAGGTCTAAACAGGTCAGATCTGGCCAAGACTTCTACATTTTCCAATTCCTCCCATATCAAAGAAATGATATAAGGGTATACTGATTGTTTTATTTGAGGAAAATGGAACTCACATTTGGTACAGAGAAACATAGATTTTAGGAAGATACCTTAAGTGATATCCTCTCTATAAACTTGGTACTATGATAAGGAAAGCAGAATTCAACAGGAGGAATAAAATAGCCTCCTTAAATAAGATATACATCACAAAAAGACAAATTTACAAGGCATGGATTGAACATCGACCAAGATGCTGAGAGTTCCTTAACAGCTATTATCGATACGATTGACCTACTATCTACATTTTGACGTACAACGTGTTGGTGGATATAATCCAAGGGACTATACTGGGTTGATCAACAAAAGATTTGATTTGCAGAGCAAACATTATACCATTCAATTACTTAAATAGTGACCGAGCGAAATTAAGCTACCTTCTCTCTATTCTGGATATTCTCCGCAAAGATCAATATCAGATAAGTATGCTAATCTATGCTGATTCTTTCATGATGTTATATTTATGCATAACAGCAAAATATGCATAACAAAATAAATCTACAGAATAAACTTGATCAAGGCAAGGATCTGCCTACAAAAGATCATAATTTCAAATTTAGTCGTTCTCCCAATACAAAAAGTTCAGCCCAAGCAACTACACAAAAAGTTTGGCACTAAAACAAAAAAAAAAAAAAAAAGAGACAGTCCAAGGCCTGCCAGGTCGAACAAATCACTGAGAAGAGTTGTTAACAGGCCGACTAGCAGAAACAGTCCTCCAAGGAGTCAAGTTACCAGCAAACACCATCAACTCCTCTTGACGCTTTAGATAACCAGCGTCATATCCTTCCTCATAGGACCGCCGTCGAGACTCCTCTGCTAGGGCAGCAGCCTGAACCAAGTCACTTTTCTCTTTCTCCCAGACAGACTTTTCCTCTTGCAATTTTTTCAAATCATCATTGGCAAGCTGCAGCTGGAGAGTCTGCCCTGCAACCTTCGCCGACTCCGACTCCAAACGACGTTGGTAAGCCTCCTTACCATTCCACAGATCGTCGTTTTGCACGCCCAGCTGGAGTGCAAAATATTTGGCCTAGAAAAGGAAGAGAATGAGAAAAACCCCCACATATCGACGCAGTAAAAATAAAAGCAAGTAAAATAATGAAAGATTTATCCACCTGTTCGCATATCTTCACTAGTGACTGAACAAGGCGTACATTGGAAGTACCCTCAAGCTTCTTCAACTCTCCAGGCAAAATAGTGCTCAAACCTAAATCCCAGGACAAAGCGTCGGGCTCAACAGAGCCCGGCAGATCGCTAGCAAGAGAAACACCGTCGGAGCGCGGAGTCGTAGACAGCATAATATCCTTAACCTGCTCAAGGATGCAACGATCGTCTAACGGACGAGGAGATTCCCTCTCGTTAGGACTAACCGAGGTTTTCTTCCCCGAAGCAGAAATAACAGTCCGCCGATCAGACCTTGACTCGTTTCGGCCTCCAGAAGGCCCGCCAGATTCAAAGGAAGTAGTCATCACGGTAGTATCATGAAACAAGTAATCAGGAAAATCTTGGGAAATAGGCTGTGTTGAGGAGGGATTTACGAAGGAACCTTCTTCAGTTTGGCCCCCGCTGACGACCGGGGCAGCAGAGGTAGAAAAATGAAGAGTATTAACAAAATCCCCTCCATGAAACCCATACTCAAAAGAAGAAACACCTGAAGAAACAGGTATATCGAGAAACTGCTCCACATTGGACGAATCTCCAAAAGCCACCCGACCAGGGGAAGGCCTATTTCCTACTTCTGTAGAAGAAGAAAAATTTGGTTCTACAATAGATGAATTAACTACGGAGAAAGGTGCGGAAGGGAAGACAGGATTATCGGTTATCGAGCTACTAGCCAAGGATGAACGAGGAGGTTCCGTCGAGGGTCCTTCTGTTCGAGACTTTTTTAATCTAGAATTTCTGGCGTTCTCACGCGAAGGACGCTTCGACGTGTTACCAAAAAGATTAGTCATGATCGGAATTCAATAAGTAAATTGAAAATATCGAGAAGGCTTATCGATCTGGTAAAGGAAGAGTATTCTGTTGAACAGGTAAACAAAGCAGTAAATAGCGAGACAAATTTTTTACCTTTTATATTTATACTATGCGAAAAGACGCGACAACCAAAGGAAAGGGCGCGAAATAGTAAAACTGACCTTGGAATAAACACTAGAATTTGAAAAGACACACGCATAATGATTACGGCGAAGTTAATGACTTGTCTGAATAATTACGGCGAAGATGAAAGGACATGACTGTCAGAATATGAAACGTTTGGCGTACAAAGGGTTAAAAGTGTAAAATTACATTTAAAACCTACGATAAATGGTTACAAGGGTATCTTCATGAACCCATATATCATACAACCTGATCGCCCTCCAGAATCATCTGTTCGCCAGCGACGTCTTCTCCTTGTGCTGGCTCAAAAGCCTCTTCCTCTTCTTCTCGATCGATAAAAGTTTCATCAAGCTCATCGTTAACGTCAGAAGGGGGAATCGGCAATGGTTTTCCAAACTCTTTGACGAGGTGAGCCAAAGGAAAATTTTGATATACGACATCGGGAAGCTCGGAAGGAGAGTATACTTCGCCATAGCGGTTCAACCGAATATGTGCCACTTTAAAATATTCCTTTCGGCGATCATCTATCATGTCGAAAGCAACCAGCTGATGAATCGCCTTCTTAAAGGTATTTTCCAGGAGAGGACCGACCATCTCGTATACCATCGCTGTATGAACAGGAGATTTGAGGAATTCACGAATTACTTTCTCGTCGGGATACCGGCCGTAACGATCCCTAAGTCCACTAAGAGGAATATCCCTCTCATACTCCTCTAAAGAGGCTTGAAGACTTGACATTTGAGATTCTAACTCGCTAATCCGAGCAGTACTCTGAAACTGGAACTCCTCTAACTTTTTAGCCATTTGATCGGTTTGCTCTTGAGCACGGGAAGACTCCAGAACCCTATTTATAATCTCCTGGTCTTCGGTCCCAGTAGCCCTAGTCTCTACAACCGGAACGGAAGAAGACGTTGATGGGCCTACCTCTGAACCAGAGGACTTATGAAGTAAAGCTTTGTATCTCTCATCCAGAAACTCACATTGTAATTTCCAGAGAGCAGTTTCATAAGCATATGAGGCTAAACAAGTCTTAGTCTGAAAAAGTAAAGGAGTAAAACAGAAAAATAAGTCAGCAAAATAAAAAGACCTTCGAAGGAAAATATCCTATAAAGCAAACTTAAAAAGAGGTTACCTTTTCAGCATACAGAGAAGCTCGCTGAAATTTCTCCAGAGGATCCTTTCGAAAAAGCTTATTCAGATCGCTAGTAAAAACGCCTGACAAAAGAACACGAGTTGCCTTATCAACTGCGTTCTCGCTCTCATCATGGACAAGAGAATCTTTCTCAGAATAACCAGCAGCCCTCTTTCCTTCTAAATGATCCTCAATCATTTCGACCAAAGTAGGTTTTGGATGATTGTCATCAGGTAAAGAGAGATCGTTACCAGAACGACCATAGTAACTCCTCTTTCTCTCCACCGGATTATCGTTAGGATGAGGCATCGACCAGCTGCGACATCCACGAATGCCTAAGGAGGTCCTAAGCTGAAGAGGGGGATAACCGGATCCAGTCCTTTGACGAATAGGGGAATCTTGTGAAGAATCTTGAGATTCCTCTCCATTCTCCTCGGAGTCATGACTCAACTCTAGCTTTCTTTTCCGAGACGCTCTCTGCTCGATAGGGACGTTCTCAATGGATTTGGAGGATTTGGACAACACCATTTTTCCCTTTGAAGAATGTCGGGAATTTACTACCATATGAGCTGAAAAAGAAACAAGATGAAAGTCAGTTTCTCTGTATAGAAGGTATCATCACAACACTAAGCTAAAGTGAAATACTTTCAAGTGGTTCAAATGATGAACTGATTGAAAAATCATGAGCACTCAATCCCGCTTTTCGAAGGAAAGTTTCCCCGATCAAAAGAGCACTCTGATATTTGTTGGCACGCATAGTGGGGATTTCACCAATAAACTGAGCATCATCAGGAATGAATTCACCAGTCGGCAAGCGACCTCCGTAAACCCATTTGGAGCCATGATCCCACGAGAAGGGTATAGTCGAACCATCCGCCAAACGAAGATGAGGTGGGGGGCAAACAAAAAAAAAATTAGATTTCCAAAAAGGGTTGCTAGAAACGGGGGAATCGAAAATTGCTCGACTAGGCCTCTGACTAGCGAAGAAATATCCGCGATTGGAAGAACTGGAAATATTGAACCGAAAAAGTTGTGTAAAGTTACGAAAGGAAGGTTTGAACCCTTTTGCGATCATCAAGACTGAAAAACAAACCACGAAGGCTACATAATTTGGAACTAATTGTGTCAAGGACGCACTGAATATCTTTAGAATATTGATTTAACCTGATTTCGTCGGGTTAAATGGTATCAGTGAATTTGTGATATTGGGTGTTTTCAATATATATTTTTTATAGGGCTCTGTTACTTTATTCAGGATGGATCAATCTCAAGGAAGAGCTATATCGTAAGAACAGAAAGTAAATATTCAAACCAACGCAGAAATAACACAAATATCAAGAGAAAGCTCTTTCTTTATTGAATAATACTGAGTTGTGCAGTTTATGCAGAATTCAATGGCGTATTTGCCTTGTAGTTCAGAGTTTTCGGAGTTGTTTAATACAATGATTAACTAGGTATTTATATCATGCTAAACCTAGCGTTACAAGGAAACATAGTCCTAATAGGACTCAGCCCAAATATCCTTCTTGGGTCCGGAGTATAGTCTTCTAATCGAAGAGAGCTGTATTCGGCCGGGTCGATAAGATGATCTTGAACAGCCTGATTTGGTCGAACCGATCTCAAGTTCTTTAGTCGATCCGTACAGTATGTAGGGTGCGAAATAGCCCCCATCAGTACTCCCTCACTTCTTCGAGCGAATAGATAATAGAAGCTCGTAGAAGTAGATAATTCTTTACGACTGTTCGTCTTCTATGAATGGAGCCTCGTTAAAAACCTTTCTTAAGAAAAAACCCTGTGGGAAAAAATCTAAAGTAAGGAAAAGAGTGCTACATATCATAGATAGTCGTTTTCTCTTTCCAATTATGAATCGCCACATGTCCATTCGGGAGGCTTTAAATCTCCTTTCGTTTTTGGCGGGAATGTGATTAGTTGTGATGAGTTCGAAACGTCTTTTCTCATCTTAGTATAAATAGGTGACTCTTGAGTTCGTCATTTTTCCTTTATACTTGCTTATAGTTCGTAGTCATTTTCTTGCTTAGTCGTTCGTCATATAAAGTTTTCCTTTTATCGACTTATATCCTTCGAAAGTCTGAAAACATGGCTTCTTTAAGAAAATATTCTTATTCCTCGAGGGAGAATGTTGCTATTAATAACGAGGAGGAGTTGCGCTCTAATCTTTTGGGCGAACAAGCTGCAATTTCTGAATTCGTCGTTCCTGTAAAAGACACTTTTAAGGTACAGATCCTTTCTGATACGGAGGTTGCTGCCCGAGCCAAAAGGGGCAAAGGTACTGCTCCTCAGATTTCTGAACCAATTGAGGACCTAGCTTGTGCTTATACGGTGGATACTTTTCCGGAGGTCGTGAACAATTATGCCAAATATTTCCCGGAGGGTTCCGAGATAATTCATCCTTCCCCTTCTGATAGGGTAACTTCTCCACCGGAAGGATGTCGCGCCTTTTACACGGCTCACTTTAATAGCGGCCTCTGTCTTCCGTTGTCTCCCCTCTTCCTTGATATCTTGATAATATTTAGTGTGTCCTTGACACAATTAGTTCCAAATTCTGTGGCCTTCCTGGTTTGTTTTTCTGTCCTGATGATCGCGAAAGGGTTTAAACCTTCCTTTCGTAACTTTATGCAACTTTTTCGGTTCAATATTTCTAGTTCATCTAATCGCGGGTATTTCTTTGCTAATCAGAGGCCTAGTCGAGCAATTTTTGATGCCCCTATTTCTAGCAACCCTTTTTGGAAATCTCACTTTTTCTTTGTTCGCCCCCCACCTCATCTTCGTTTGGCGGATGGTTCGACTGTACTCTTCTCATTGGATCATGATTTCAAATGGGTATACGGAGGTCGCTTGCCGACTGGTGAATTTATTCCTGACGATGCTCGATTTATCGCTGAAATCCCCGATATGCGTGCAAACAAATATCAGAGTGCTCTTCTGATTGGGGAAGCTTTCCTCCGTAAAGCGGGATTGAGTGCTCATACTTTTCCAATCAGTTCATCTTTGAATCACTGGGTAAGCATTTCACTTTAATTTAGTGTTACGATAATATCTTCTTATATAGAGAAATTAACTTTTATTTTGTTCCTTTTTCAGCTCATATGGTAGAAAATTCTCGACATTCTTCAAAGGGAAAAATGGTGTTATCCAAATCCTCTAAATCCATAGAGAACAACCCGATCGAGCAGAGAGCTTCTCGGAAGAGGAAACTGGAGTTGAGTCATGAGTCCGAGGAGAATGGAGAGGAGTCTCCAGATTCTTCCCAAGATTCCCCTGTTCGTCAAGGGACTGGGCCTGGTTATCCCCCCCCTTCAGCTTAGAACATCCTTGGGAATTCGTGGATGTCGTAGTTGGTCGATGCCTCATCCTAGCGATAATCCGGTAGGGAGGAAAAGGAGCTATTATGGTCGTTCTGGCAATGATCTTTCTTTACTGGGCGACAATCATCCGGAACCTACTTTGGTTGAAATGATCGAAGATCATTTAGAGGGGAAGAGAGCCGCTGGTTATTCTGAGAAAGATTCTCTTGTCCATGATGAAAGCGAGAATGCGGTCGATAAGGCGACTCGTGTTCTCTTATCCGGGGTTTTTACTCGTGATTTGAACAAGCTTTTTCAGAAGGATCCTCTGGAGAAATTTCAGCGAGCTTCCCTTTATGCTGAAAAGGTAAATTCCTTTTAAGCTTGCCTTATAGGATATTTCGAAGATATTCTTGCTTTTTCAGACTAAGACTTGTTTGGCCTCATATGCTTATGAAACCGCACTCTGGAAACAACAATGTGAGTTTCTGGATGAGAAAAACAAAACTTTACTTCATAAGTTTTCTGGATCAGAGGTTGGTCCCTCAACGTCTTCTTCCGTCCCGTTGTAGATACTCATGCTACGGGGACTGAAGACCAGGAGATCATGAACAGGGTCTTGGAGACTTCTCGTGCTCAAGAGCAAGCCGATCAAATGGCTAAAAAGTTAGAGGAATTTCAGTTTCAGAGTACTGCTCGTATCAGTGAGCTAGAATCTCAAGTATCAAGTCTTCAAGCTTCATTAGAGGAGTATGAAAAGGACGTCCCTCTTAGTGGACTTAGGGATCGATATGGTAGGAACCCTGATGAAAGAGTGATTCGCGAATTTCTTAACTCTCCTGTCCATACGACGTTGGTGTATCAGATGGTCGGTCCTCTTCTGGAGAGTACTTTCAAGAATGCGGTTCATCAGTTGGTCGCCTTTGAGATGATCGATGACCGTCGAAAGGAGTATTTTAAGACTGCACATATTCGGTTGAATCGTTATGGCGAAGTTTATTCTCCTTCCGAGCTTCCGGATGTCGTATATCAAAGTTTTCCTTTGGCTTACCTTGTAAAAGAGTTCGGAAAACCATGAGCTTGATGATACTTTTATCGATCCAGAAGATGAAGAAGAAGATGAAGAAGATATTGGCACGACCGAAAATGTCGGTAATGAACAGAGAATCCCAGATAGCGACCAGGCTTCATGATATATTGACTTTTGAAATACTCTTTGTAATTATTTACCCGTAGGTTTAATTGTAATTTTACCTTTTCACCCCTTTGAAATAAACCTTTCGTATTCTGACAGTCGCGTCCTTTCGTGTTCTTATGTAATGATTTAGACAAGTCATTAACTTCGCCGTAATCATTATGCGTATGTCGTTTCAAATTCTTTTGTTTATTCCAAAGCTATATTTCGGTGCTTCGCGCCCTTTCTTTAGGTATGTTGCGTCTTTTCGTGTAGTATAAATACAAAAGGTAAAAACTTGGCTTGTTATTTACCGTTATACTCGTCTTTTCTAATAGAATACTTTTTTCTTTGGCTAGTCGATAACCTCTCTCGTTATTTTCTTTATACTTTTCAACAATTCGATCATGAGTAATCTTTTCGGCAATACTTAGAAGCGACCTTCTCGTGAGAGCGCTAGGGATAATAGATCAAAAAAATCTCGAAGAGATGGGCCGTCGATGGAGCCTCCTCGTTCGTCCCCGATAATTAGGTCGGTGATTGATACTCGTGTTATCCCTTCTGAACCTTTTTCTGTAGGAAACTCATCGTTTTCAGAACCAATCTTTTTTTCTTCTACTCAAGTAGGAAGTATGCCTTCCCCTGGTCGGGTAGCTTTTGGCGATATGTCCAATGAGGAACCGACTTATAATATACCTGTTACTTCAGGTGCTTCTTCCTTCGAGCATGTTTTTCATGGAGGGGATTTTGCTATTTCCCTTCCTTTGTCTACTTCTACTGCCCCGATCGCCAGCGAAGGGCAAGTTGGTGATGGCTTTTTTGTCAATCCTTCCACAACACAATCTATTTTGCAGGATTGTCCTGACTATTTATTTCACGATACCACGGTGATGACTACTTCTTTTGAATCTGGGGGACCTTCTGGGGGTCGGTTTGGGTCGAGGTCTGGTCGTCGAACCGTTATTTCTGCTTCGAGCAAGGAGACCTCTGTTAGCCCCAACGAGAGAGATTCTCCTCGTCTGTTAGACGATCGATGCATCCTTGAACAGGTTAAGGATATTATGTTGTCAGAGACTCCACACCCTGACGGTGTCCCTTCTAGCGAATTGCCTGGCTCAGTTGAGCCTGATGCTTTGTCTTGGGATCTGGGTTTAAGCACTATCTTGCCTGGTGAGCTGAGGAAACTTGAGGGTACTTCCAATGTACGCCTTGTTCAGTCTCTAGTTAAGATGTGCGAGCAGGTAGACATATCTTTCGATAATTTTCCCTACTTTTATTTCGATCTTCATGTTGTGTGAGGGCTTTTCTCATTCTTCTTCTTTTTCAGTCCAAATATCTTGCCTTTCAGCTGGGTGTGCAGAACGATAATCTATGGAATAGTAAGGATGCCTACCAAAGACGGTTGGAGTCGGAATCGGCGAAGGTCGCAGGGCAGACTCTCCAGCTGCAGCTTGCCAATGATGATTTGAAAAAATTGCAGGAGGAGAAGTCTATCTGGGAGCAAGAGAAAAACGACTTGGTTCAGGCTGCTGCCCTTGCAGAGGAGTCTCGACGGCGGTCCTATGAGGAAGGATATGACGCTGGTTATCTAAAGCTTCAAGAGGAGTTGATGGCGTTTGCTGGCAACTTGACTCCTCGGAGGACTGTTTCTATGCTGACCATTCTTCTCAGTGATCTTTGTTCGACCTGGCAGGCCTTGGGCTGTCTCTTTTTTTTTTTTTTTTTTCCCAACTTTGGTGTATTTGTTCGGGCTGAAATTTTTGTAATGGGAGAAGTACTAAATTGGAAATTATGACCTTTTTGTAGGCAGATTCTTGCCTTGATCAATTTTCTTCTGTAGATATACTTTGTTATGCACATTTTGCCTTTATGCATAAATATAATCATCATGAGATAATCAGTATAGATTAGCATACTTATCTAAAATTGATCTTTGCGGAGAATAGTCAGGATAGAGAAAAGGTAGCTTGATCTTGCTTGGTCACTATTTGAGTTACTGAATGGTATAATGTTTGCTCTGCAAATCAAATCTTTTGTTGATCAACCCAGTATAGTCCCTTGGATTATACCCAAAACCGTGTAGTACATCAAAAATGTAGATAGTAGTTTTTTTTTTTTATATCGATAATCGATTTAATAACTGTTAAAGAACGCTCATCATCTTGGTCGATGTTCAATTTATGCCCTGTACTTTTGTCTTTTTGTGATCTAAATCTTATATAAGGAGGCTATTGTCCCTTTTGTTGAACTCCGTTTTTCTTTACATCAGACTAAGGGAAAATATCCCTTTCAGTATCTTCAAAGCTCCTTTAGATCTGTTTGTGTTATTTCGATGATCGCTTCGATCTACGGCCTTTCTTGTTGTCGACTATTTGAGTTGATTAGATAGCGACGTTCCAACTTACTTGCATTTATTACGGGGAGTTAAAAGGTCGCATTTATGTCCCTTGATTAAATACTTTTTCAGCCGTTGGATTCCTTAGATCTATCCCTATAAATAGGGTGGTGGTTTGCATTCTTCATTTGCAATTTCCCAAAAAGGATGGAGATCTCAGCTTCTTTAAATTTTATTTTGCCTTCAGATCCCATAATATTCAAAAAGTCACATTATCGTGATTCATACTGTAATAGCTTGATGTTCTTCTACCTTGTACTGACGGGTCCCATGGAAGCCCTACCTTGTTCTAACGGGTCCCATGAGGCCTCAAATGTTGTTTTCACAGATTTGAGGTCCGTGGTTTTTGTTTGCACATGGAGGGTTCATACTTGCCACTCACCCCTGCTCTTCGATGTCACCTCGGAGAGAAAGACTACCGGGGTGGGCTGGTAAATGTGCTGATCTCGACAGTCCTTGCGAGATGCTGCTTCAGAGTAAAATGCCAACTCCTTATGTAGAAGCAGTACTTGTTGTGGGTGAATGAGTATTGCCGGTCATCTGGCTGGTAATGACCATTTTGTCTGAAGAACATTTGATCTTCCGCCCCTGGCCATCGAACTAAAGAAGTCGACCATCCTGAGCAGCATGCTTCTTAGGTGGTTTATTATAATCGACAAGGTACTAGGGATGAGATTGGTGTTTCCGTGGACACTGTCGTGAAGATTGCCGATCTAAAGGATCATTTCATCTAAACCATTGTAATGGTGTTTAAGTAGTATGTAGATCTTTGTAATGTAGGACCTCTGTATGTAACTGATTTGATGAATAAAATTTTACTTTTATCCATTGCATTCTCCTTGTTTTGTTGATTTTATTTATGAGGAGCATTTTCCGAGCAGACGGGTTCATACTCAATTCATCTTCAAAACTTTAGGAATATTAGCAGATCTTTTAGATCGTTAGGAATAGATCGAGGAGTGTTTATTGAGCGGATCAATGTATACTCAACTCTTATTTAATTTAGACTTAGGTTTTTATACCAGAAGTCAACTAATCGTTGAAAAATTGATCGAGGAGTGTTTATTGAGCGGATCAATGTTTACTCAACTCGTTTTGTTTAGACTTAGGTTTTTAATACCTGAAGCCTTTTTGATCGTTGCAAAATTGATCGAGGAGTGTTTATTGAGCGGATCAATGTTTACTCAACTCGTTTATAATTTAGACTTAGGTTTTTATACCAAGAGCCTTTTTTAATTATCATGAGTAGATCGAGGAGTTTTTATTGAGCGGATCAATGTTTACTCAACTCGTTTATAATTTAGACTTAGGTTTTTATACCAAAAGTCTTTTTGATCGTTGAATATATATCGAGGAGTGTTTATTGAGCGGATCAATGTATACTCGACTCGTTTTCATTTAGACTTAGGTTTTTAATACCAAAAGTCTTTTTGATCGTTGAATATATCGAGGAGTTTTTATTGAGCGGATCAATGTATACTCGACTCGTTTTCATTTAGACTTAGGTTTTTAATACCAAAAGTCTTTTTGATCGTTGAATATATATCGAGGAGTTTTTATTGAGCGGATCAATGTATACTAAACTCGTTTATAATTTAGACTTATGTTTTTATACCAAAAGCCTTTTTTAATCGTCATGAGTAGATCGAGGAGTTTTTATTGAGCGGATCAATGTTTACTCAACTTGTTTATAATTTAGACTTAGGTTTTTATACCAGAAGTCTTTTTGATCGTTGAATATATATCGAGGAGTGTTTATTGAGCGGATCAATGTATACTCAACTCGTTTTCATTTAGACGTAGGTTTTTAATACCAAAAGTCTTTTTGATCGTTGAATAACGAACGAGGAGTTTTTATTGAGCGGATCAATGTATACTCGACTCGTTTTTACTTAGACTTAGGTTTTTAATACCAAAAATCTTTTTTAATCTTCGTGAATAACGAACGAGGAGTTTTTATTGAGCGGATCAATGTATACTCGACTCGTTTTTACTTATACTTAGGTTTTTAATACCAAAAGTCTTTTTTAATCTTCGTGAATAACGAACGAGGAGTTTTTATTGAGCGGATCAATGTATACTCGACTCGTTTTTATGGTCGGATTGAGGAGTGTTTATTGAGCTGATCAATGTATACTTAACTCCTTTTGTCCCAATCTCAACCAGTAGAATTCCAAGGAGTGATTATCGAAACAATCGATTTATAGAAATTGCTAACATCTTTTATAATTGAACCGTAGGCTAAGGCCTTTATTACAGAGATTAAAACTCAATAAAATGAAATAAAACAAAACAGCATAATCTGCTAAAATTTATTTACCATAGTATTTTCTAAGGTTGACTGCGTTCCAGGTTCTTAGTAAGGCTGTTCCATCCAAGTGTGAAATTTTGTATGAACCTTTCTTTCCTACGCCAATGACAACGTAAGGTCATCCCAATTTTGTTGTAACTTTCCCACATGCTTGGATACTTCTACCTTTTTCAAGACCAGGTCTCCTTCTTTGATGGTTCGGATGCGTACTTTTTGATTGTATGCCTTTTCCATATTTGCTTTAGTGGCTTGTAGGCGCACAGCGGCTTTTTCTCTCAAAGCTTCTGTCAAATCGACGTCACTTTCTCTTGCCTTTTCATTTTCCTGATCATCGAACATCTCGATTCTTGGTGTTGGGATTAGGGTTTCAACAGGAATAACATCTTCCGACCCCTATACCAAGCAAAATGGGGTTTCCCCGGTTGAGCTCCTGACTGTGGTTCGATTAGCCCAAAGTACTCCTGGGAGCTCATCAAGCCATTTTCCTTTGGCCGCTCCTAGTCTTTTTCCAAGGATTTTATTATTTCTCGCTTTGCTACTTCGGTTTGTCCGTTCGCTCTAGGGTGCCCGACCGAAGTGAAATTTTGTTGAATCCCAAGTTTCGAACACCATTCTATTACTTGTTTTCCCGCAAATTGGGTTCCATTATCAGAAATTAGGATCCTTGGGATGCCAAATCGACAAACTATGAATTTCCATAGGAAGTCGATCACTTGGAACTGAGTTATTCGTGCTAGGGCGATGCATTCTATCCATTTTCTGAAGTATTCTACGGCGACCAGGACATAGGCTTTCTTGGATCTAGCCGCTGGGAACGGTCCCACGATGTCCATTCCCCATTGATCGAAAGGCCAACATACCGGGATTGGGTGCATGTTTTCTGCTGGTCGATGACATATATTAGCATGGACTTGGCAGTGATGACATTTCTTGGACATACTAAGCGGCATCTTTATTGATGGTAGGCCAATAATAACCTGTTCTGAGGCATTTTAAAGCCAATGCCCTTGATCCGCTGTGATTCCCTGCGTCTCCTTCGTGTATCTCACGTAGTATATCGGTGGTTTGTGATTCAGAGACGCATTTCAGAAGAATTCCTGCTACTGATCTCCGGTAGAGATTTCCTTCTACAAGTGTATATTTTGGAGCCCGATATCTTATTTTCCGAGCTTCATTCTGGTCAGGCGGTAGTTTTCCCTCTCGAAGATAGTCTATCATTGGGGTCATCCAGTTTTTTTCAGCTTCTTCGATTTCCATTATATCGACTACCGGTGTTTCATCGATATCGATCGCCGGTGTATTAGAGATTAACCAGTTGATCACCCTTTCGATCTTTCCATCATGGGATCCTGTGAACTTAGATAGTTGATCGGCCCATTTGTTCTCCGATCGTGGAATGTTCTGTATACCGAAGCTTTCGAATTTCTCCGCCAGTGTTTTCACTTTGGCGAGGTATTTGACCATATTGAATTCCTTAGCCTCGTATAGGCCTCTATTTGTCTTTGCACTAACTCTGAATCGGTTAATACTTTAATGCTCTTTATGTTGGCTTTGATCACTATTTCCATCCCTGCGATTAACGCTTCATATTCTGCTTCATTGTTTGTTACGACGAAGTCCAATGTTATCGCATAATTTAAATCTTCTTTATTTGGTCCGGTGAAGTTTATTCCGGCGCCTCCTCCTTCTCGGCATGAAGCACCGTCAACATGCATTAACCAAGTTTGATCTTCTATGATCAATATATCATCGTTGAGGCTGTTCGATAGTTCGGTTGCCTGTGTCGGAGTTTCTAGTAGAAAATCAGCGAGCACTTGGGCCTTAATCGCAATTCTCGGTTGTAATCTATTTCAAATTGGCCGAGTTCGATTGCCCATTTGATCAGTCTTCCCGAGGCTTCCAGTTTTGCTAGGACTTGTCTCGGTGGTTGATTTGTTAAAACCACGATTTTGTAAGTTAAAAAGTATGGTCGAAGTTTTCGTGCAGCCACTACTAAGGCCATAGTGAATTTCTCAATCTCCAAATAATTCTTCTCCGCCCCTTGCAGTAATTTGCTTAAATAATAGACAGGCTTATGTTCTGAACCTTCTATCTTAATTAGTACTGAACTAACGGCCGCGTCGGAGATCGAGATGTAGATATACAATGGTTCTCCTTCCGTTGGTTTGGCCAACATCGGGGGTGTTGTCAAATACTCTTTGAGTTGTTCGAAGGCTCGATCGCATTCTTCAGTCCAAACAAAGTTTTTTGCTTTTCGAAGTGTTTGGAAAAAGGGCAAACCTCTGTCTGCTGATTTTGATATGAATCTGTTCAATGCTACGACTTTCCCGACCAAGCTTTGCACTTGGGAGATGGTTTTGGGAGGTTTCTTTTCAGTTATGGCTCGAATTTTTTCTGGGTTGGCTTCTATTCCTCGCTGGTGTACCAATAGCCCAAAAATTTTCCTGATTTAACACCGAAAGTGCATTTCGCGGGATTTAACTTCATGCGGTACTTTCTCAAGATTTGGAAACATCGATCTAGATGTTTTACGTGATCCGCTTCGTTCATACTTTTGACTAACATGTCGTCTACATAGACTTCCATTATCTCTCCTATTAACTCTTTGAACATTAGGTTTACTAACCTTTGGTAAGTAGCCCCGGCATTCCTTAAGCTGAATGGCATCACTGTAAAGCAATATACTCCCTGCTCTGTTATGAATGCAGTCTTCTCTTGGTCTCGCTCATCCATGAATATTTGATAAAACCATTGAAAGGCGTCCATCATGCTGTATATCGCGAAGCCAGCGGTTGAGTCAACTAATAAGTCGATTCTTGAGAGGGGATACGGGTCGCGTGGGCATAATCTGTTAAGCTCGGTAAAATCATTACACATTCTCCATTTGTTGTCCTTTTTATCCCCTTTTGCTACTAGAACAACATTACATAGCCATTCTGAGAAGTGTATTTCTCGGATTTGTTTTGCTTCAAGTAGTCTTTCTACCTCGGCTTTGATAATTTTATCTTTTACTAGGCCATGATTTCTCTTCTTTTGTCTGGCAGGTTTTGCCAAAGGATCAATTTTTAGGAAATGCTTGATTACTCGAGGATCAATTCCTTCAATGTCGTTCGCGCTCCAGGCGAAGACGTCGACTTTATCTCTGAGGAAGTAGATTAACATTACTTCCCCTTCCTTGCTAAATTCAGTACCTATTCTTGTCGTTTTGGACGAGTCCCCTTGTACTAGAATTACATCCTTATGTTCTGGGGGTTTCAGGGCTAGATCTAGCGGTTCTTTTCCCTTTTTATCTATTCGATCAGTACTAGGGATTTCAACCTTGTTTCTAACAAGATCATCTTCGATTTTTCTTTTGCTCGGGGTAACTGATTTGGGGTGTTCTTTCAAGGTTAACGAGCTGCTGTAGCAATCCCACGCCATACAGTGATCATTCGTTATTTCTCCGATACCTCTATCGGTCGGAAACTTTATCTTCTGGTGATAAGTAGAGACAACGGCTCGGAACAGGTTGAGAGCTGGTCGTCCCAATATTGCGTTATAAGCGAAGGGTGTTTCTACCACTAGAAATTTCACTAGCTTCACTGTCCGGTGCGGTTTTTTCCCGAGTGATACACTTAAGGTTATTGTTCCGCTGGGGACGATCTCGGACCCTCCAAACCCTACTAACGGCGTAGCTACTTTCTGTAGATTTATCTGTCCCGAGTTCATTTGGGCTAAAACCTCTCGGGAGATGATATTTGCTGAGCTCCCATTATCGATTAGGATTCTTTTGACATTATAATTTGCTATTTCTAGCGACACCACCATCGGGAAATCGGGGTTATCCTCTTTTGTGTCCCAAACGATGTTTTTAGGTACTTCGCCTTCGTTAAAGCTGATCGGCTGGTCGTTTGATGGCTTGTTTTCCAGAGTCCATATTTCTTTTGGGTATTTTGAGTTTCCAATTATGGATCTGGTTGTCCTTCGTCGGGCGTTACGACTATCCCCGCCCGCGGGTCCCCCGGATATTGTATGGATAGTCCCATTGATCTGGTCGTGGTTCAACTCCTGTGTAGGACCATGCTCGGGTGACCTTCGACGAGAACACCTTCTTTGATTATTATTCCTAGGGCTTCTACTTCTTTCCCTTTTACGGTTATCTCGCTCTATGTAGTCGTCTAGTTTTCCCTGTTCGATTAGTTTTTCAACTTCTCTTTTAAGGTGAAAACAATTCTCCGTTCGATGTCCGTGTGCCCGATGATATTTACAGTATAGGTCATAGTTTCGAGATCCTGGTCTGGGCTGGGCGATTTTCCTCGCTTCGGGGATCCAGTTATTCCTTTCTAGAACCTCCAATATTTCTTCTATCGGAACACTTAACCTTCCTGCCTTTGACCGGTAGTTCGGGGTTTCTTGGTCTTTGGTAGAAATTAGGTTGCCTTTCTTGGTCGGCTTTGTTGTATTCCAATCGATGGAAAACGTTGCCTTTTCTAAAAGATCGCTCATAATCCACGGATCTTTGGGCAGGAATCCTATCGTGCCGTTTAGAGCCTGAAGTTGTGGCTTTGTTTCTGTTTTTATCTTTAAAGGAATTCATCTCCTCTTGGGTCATATATTTAGACGCCAAGCTCATGATGTCGGCAAACGTTCTCGGTTGTTTTCGACTGAGGGCATTTCCGAATTGTCTATTCTTCGTGAGGTCGAAGAGAATAGAAATTATGTAATCGATATTTGGGGAATCGATTTTGAGTAACTCCACGTTAAATCTCGCCAACCAGTTTCTTAGGGATTCTCCCTCTTGTTGGTGTATGGTTCTTAAGTAGCTCATCGGGAGTTTTTGCCTCTTCTGACTGGCAAACTGCTGCGTCAGTTTGTTGCATAATTCCCGAAAACTGAATATGGAGTAGGCAGGTTGTTTGGCGAACCAGTCCAACGCGAGTCCTTCGAATGTGGTCACCATTAACTTGGCAGTGAATTCGGCCGAGTGGGCGTATAAGTTCATTATATTTGTGAAGCTAAAAATATAATCATCCGGGTCAGTGGTTCCATCATATCGGGGTAGTCTACCCGGGACCTGTCCAATGGATTGTGCCTCTTTTATTTCTCTGCAGAAGGGAGAACAGGCCGCAAGGCTCTCCTGGAGTTCCGTGGTTCTGGCCCACGGGTTTTGAACAGACCGTAGGCGTTGTTCGAGTCGCTCCTGCACCATTCTTTCGATTTCTCTTTCCGAGAATCGTGTTGTTCGTGGTAGATCTGGGATTGCATCATCTGTGTCATCCTCGATAGGAATTATTGTACGTTCCTTGGACCCACTGCGCCCCGCCTGTGGTTTTCTTTGTCCTGGTTTTCTTCGGGGATGGTTATCGGAGGGTTTGGAATTGCCCTGCTGCGGACTGTGTAGGGAGCGCCGCTCGCTTGGCGGGCTGTCAGCTTGTTGAGATGTTTGATCGTTTTGCCTTGGCGCTCTTCGAGCAGGAGTCGCCCTGGCAGCCCTAACGTTTTGCGGAATTTGATCAAGTACGAGTAATTCTTCTGGAGAGAGTGATTTAAAGAGCATCGCTATTTGTCGCAGTTTCTCCTGAGCGCCCGGGAGACGAACGGGGATCACAGGGCCTTCCGGTTCTTCCTGTATTGTACCGGGAAGACCTCATTGGGGTTCCTGCTGACGGGGGTGGGTATCCTGCAAATTATCGTTGGTGTTGGGAACGCTATTGTCATTGTTGTCCTGTAGATCTTCAGATGTGTTATGACCGGTGGTTGTGTTACTTCTTGCTCCGATACGAGCACTTTTCCTTGGGCGAGCCATGTGTCGATCGAATAATTAACCTAGCCCCACGGTGGGCGCCAACTGATTTAACCTGATTTCGTCGGGTTAAAAGGTATCAGTGAATTTGTGATATTGGGTGTTTTCAATATATATATATTTTATAGGGCTCTGTTACATTATTCAGGATGGATCAATCTCAAGGAAGAGCTATATCGTAAGAACCGAAAGTAAATATTCAAACCAACGCAGAAATAACACAAATATCAAGAGAAAGCTCTTTATTTCTTGAATAATAGTGAGTTGTGCAGTTTATGCAGAATTCAATGGCGTATTTGCCTTCTAGTTCAGAGTTTTTGGAGTCGTTTAATACAATGATTAACTAGGTATTTATATCATGCTAAACCTAGCGTTACAAGGAAACATAGTCCAAATAGGACTCGGCCCAAATATCCTTCTTGGGTCCGGAGTATAGTCTTAATAGAAGAGAGTTGTATTCGGCCGGGTCGATAAGATGATCTTGAACAGCCTGATTTGGTCGAACCGATCTCAAGTTCTTTAGTCGATCCGTACAGTATGTAGGGTGCGAAATAGCCACCATCAAGCGGATCAATGTTTACTCAACTCGTTTATAATTTAGACTTAGGTTTTTATACCAAAAGTCTTTTTGATCGTTGAATATATATCGAGGAGTGTTTATTGAGTGGATCAATGTATACTCGACTCGTTTTCATTTAGACTTAGGTTTTTAATACCAAAAGTCTTTTTGATCGTTGAATATATATCGAGGAGTTTTTATTGAGCGGATCAATGTATACTCAACACGTTTATAATTTAGACTTAGGTTTTTATACCAAAAGCCTTTTTTAATCGTCATGAGTAGATCGAGGAGTTTTTATTGAGCGGATCAATGTTTACTCAACTCGTTTATAATTTAGGCTTAGGTTTTTATACCAAAAGTCTTTTTGATCGTTGAATATATATCGAGGAGTGTTTATTGAGCGGATCAATGTATACTCGACTCGTTTTTACTTAGACTTAGGTTTTTAATACCAAAAGTCTTTTTTAATCGTCATGAGTAGATCGAGGAGTTTTTATTGAGCGGATCAATGTTTACTCAACTCGTTTATAATTTAGACTTAGGTTTTTATACCGAAAGTCTTTTTCATCGTTGAATATATATCGAGGAGTGTTTATTGAGCGGATCAAAGTATACTCGACTCGTTTTCATTTAGACTTAGGTTTTTAATACCAAAAGTCTTTTTGATCGTTGAATATATATCGAGGAGTTTATATTGAGCGGATCAATGTATACTCAACTCGTTTATAATTTAGACTTAGGTTTTTATACCAAAAGCCTTTTTTAATCGTCATGAGTAGATCGAGGAGTTTTTATTGAGCGGATCAATGTTTACTCAACTCGTTTATAATTTAGTCTTAGGTTTTTATACCAAAAGTCTTTTTGATCGTAGAATATATATCGAGGAGTGTTTATTGAGCGGATCAATGTATACTCGACTCGTTTTCATTTAGACTTAGGTTTTTAATACCAAAAGTCTTTTTGATCGTTGAATATATATCGAGGAGTTTTTATTGAGCTGATCAATGTATACTCGACTCGTTTTTACTTATACTTAGGTTTTTAATACCAAAAGTCTTTTTTAATCTTCGTGAATAACGAACGAGGAGTTTTTATTGAGCGGATCAATGTAAACTCGACTCGTTTTTACTTAGACTTAGGTTTTTAATACAAAAAGTCTTTTTTAATCTTCGTGAATAACGAACGAGGAGTTTTTATTGAGCGGATCAATGTATACTCGACTCGTTTTTACTTAGACTTAGGTTTTTAATACCAAAAGTCTTTTTTAATCTTCGTGAATAACGAACGAGGAGTTTTTATTGAGCGGATCAATGTATACTCGACTCGTTTTTATGGTCGGATTGAGGAGTGTTTATTGAGCAGATCAATGTATACTTAACTCCTTTTGTCCTAATCTCAACCAGTAGAATTCCAAGGAGTGATTATCGAAACAATCGATTTATAGAAATTGCTAAAATCTTTTATAATTGAACCGTAGGCTAAGGCCTTTATTGCAGAGATTAAAACTCAATAAAATGAAATAAAACAAAACAGCATAATCTGCTAAAATTTATTTACCATAGTATTTTCTAAGGTTGACTGCGTTCCAGGTTCTTGGTAAGGCTGTTCCATCCAAGTGTGCAATTTTGTATGAACCTTTCTTTCCTACGCAAATGACAACGTAAGGTCCATCCCAATTTTGTTGTAACTTTCCCACATGCTTGGATACTTCTACCTTTTTCAAGACCAGGTCTCCTTCTTTGAAGGTTTGGATGCGTACTTTTTGATTGTATGCCTTTTCCATATTTGATGTAGTGGCTTGTAGGCGCAGAGCGGCTTTTTCTCTCAAAGCTTCTGTCAAATCGACGTCACTTTCTCTTGCCTTTTCATTTTCCTGATCATCAAACATCTCGATTCTTGGTGTTGGGATTAGGGTTTCAACAGGAATAACAGCTTCCGGCCCATATACCAAGCTAAATGGGGTTTCCCCGGTTGAGCTCCTGACTGTGGTTCGATTAGCCCAAAGTACTCCTGGGAGTTCATCAAGCCTTTTCCTTTGGCCGCTCCTAGTCTTTTTTCCAAGGATTTTATTATTTCTCGGTTTGCTACTTCGGTTTGTCCGTTCGCTCTAGGGTGCCCGACCGAAGTGAAATTTTGTTGAATCCCAAGTTTCGAACACCATTCTATTACTTGTTTTCCCGCGAATTGGGTTCCATTATCAGAAATTAGGATCCTTGGGATGCCAAATCGACAAACTATGAATTTCCATAGGAAGTTGATCAATTGGAACTGAGTCATTCGTGCTAGGGCGATGCATTCTATCCATTTGCTGAAGTATTCTACGGCGACCAGGACATAGGCTTTCTTGGATCTAGCCGCTGGGAACGGTCCCACGATGTCCATTCCCCATTGATCGAAAGGCCAACATACCGGGATTGTGTGCATGTTTTCTGCTGGTCGATGACATATATTAGCATGGACTTGGCAGTGATGACATTTCTTGGACATACTGAGCGGCATCTTTATTGATGGTAGGCCAATAATAACCTGTTCTGAGGCATTTTAAAGCCAATGCCCTTGATCCGCTGTGATTCCCTGCGTCTCCTTCGTGTATCTCTCGTAGTATATCGGTGGTTTGTGATTCAAAGACGCATTTCAGAAGAATTCCTGATACTGATCTCCGGTAGAGATTTCCTTCTACAAGTGTATATTTTGGAGCCCAATATCTTATTTTCCGAGCTTCATTCTGGTCAGGCGGTAGTTTTCCCTCTCGAAGATAGTCTATCATTGGGGTCATCCAATTTTTTTCAGCTTCTTCGATTTCCATTATATCGACTACCGGTGTTTCATCGATATCGATCGCCGGTGTATTAGAGATTAACCAGTTGATCACCCTTTCGGTCTTTCCATCATGGGATCCTGTGAACTTAGATAGTTGATCGGCCCATTTGTTCTCTGATCGTGGAATGTTCTGTATACCGAAGCTTTCGAATTTCTCCGCCAGTGTTTTCACTTTGGCGAGGTATTTGACCATATTGAATTCCTTAGCCTCGTATAGGCCCTCTATTTGGCTTTGCACTAACTCTGAATCGGTTAATACTTTAAGGCTCTTTATGTTGGCTTTGATCGCTATTTCCATCCCTGCGATTAACGCTTCATATTCTGCTTCATTGTTTGTTACGACGAAGTCCAATGTTATCGCATAATTTAAATCTTCTTTATTTGGTTCGGTGAAGTTTATTCCGGCGCCTCCTCCTTCTCGGCATGAAGCACCGTCAACATGCACTAACCAAGTTTGATCTTCTATGATCAATATATCATCGTTGAGGCTGTTCGATAGTTCGGTTGCCTGTGTCGGAGTTTCTAGTAGAAAATCAGCGAGCACTTGGGCATTAATCGCAATTCTCGGTTTGTAATCTATTTCAAATTGGCCGAGTTTGATTGCCCATTTGATCAGTCTTCCCGAGGATTCCGGTTTTGCTAGGACTTGTCTCAGTGGTTGATTTGTTAAAACCACGATTTTGTAAGTTAAAAAGTATGGTCGAAGTTTTCGTGCAGCCACTACTAAGGCCAGAGTGAATTTCTCAATCTCCAAATAATTCTTCTCCACCCCTTGCAGTAATTTGCTTAAATAATAGACAGGCTTATGTTCTGAACCTTCTATCTTAATTAGTACTGAACTAACGGCCGCGTCGGAGATCGAGATGTAGATATACAATGGTTCTCCTTCCGTTGGTTTGGCCAACATCGGGGGTGTTGTCAAATACTCTTTGAGTTGTTCGAAGGCTCGATCGCATTCTTCAGTCCAAACAAAGTTTTTTGCTTTTCGAAGTGTTTGGAAAAAGGGCAAACTTCTGTCTGCTGATTTTGATATGAATCTGTTCAATGCTACGACTTTCCCGACCAAGCTTTGCACTTGGGAGATGGTTTTGGGAGGTTTCATTTCAGTTATGGCTCGAATTTTTTCTGGGTTGGCTTCTATTCCTCGCTGGTGTACCAAATAGCCCAAAAATTTTCCTGATTTAACACCGAAAGTGCATTTCGCGGGATTTAACTTCATGCGGTACTTTCTCAAGATTTGGAAACATCGATCTAGATGTTTTACGTGATCCGCTTCGTTCATACTTTTGACTAACATGTCGTCTACATAGACTTCCATTATCTCTCCTATTAACTCTTTGAACATTAGGTTTACTAACCTTTGGTAAGTAGCCCCGGCATTCCTTAAGCCGAATGGCATCACTGTAAAGCAATATACTCCCTGCTCGGTTATGAATGCAGTCTTCTCTTGGTCTCGCTCATCCATGAATATTTGATAAAACCCTTGAAAGGCGTCCATCATGCTGTATATCGCGAAGCCAGCGGTTGAGTCAACTAATAAGTCGATTCTTGGGAGGGGATACGGGTCGCGTGGGCATAATCTGTTAAGGTCGGTAAAATCATTACACATTCTCCATTTGTTGTCCTTTTTATCCCCTTTTGCTACTAGAACAACATTACATAGCCATTCTGAGAAGTGTATTTGTCGGATTTGTTTTGCTTCAAGTAGTCTTTCTACCTCGGCTTTGATAATTTTATCTTTTACTGGGCCATGATTTCTCTTCTTTTGTCTGGCAGGTTTTGCCAAAGGATCAATTTTTAGGGAATGCTTGATTACTTGAGGATAAATTCCTTCAATGTCGTTCGCGCTCCAGGCGAAGACGTCGACATTATCTCTGAGGAAGTAGATTAACATTACTTCCCCTTCCTTGCTAAATTCAGTACCTATTCTTGTCGTTTTGGACGAGTCCCCTTGTACTAGAATTACATCCTTATGTTCTGGGTTGTTCTTTCAAGGTTAACGAGCTGCTGTAGCAATCCCACGCCATACAGTGATCATTCGTTATTTCTCCGATACCTTTATCGGTCGGAAACTTTATCTTCTGGTGATAAGTAGAGACAACGGCTCGGAACAGGTTGAGAGCTGGTCGTCCCAATATTGCGTTATAAGCGAAGGGTGTTTCTACCACTAGAAATTTCACTAGCTTCACTGTCCGGTGCGGTTTTTTCCCGAGTGATACACTTAAGGTTATTGTTCCGCTGGGGACGATCTCGGACCCTCCAAACCCTACTAACGGCGTAGCTACTTTCTGTAGATTTATCTGTCCCAAGTTCATTTGGGCTAAAACATCTCGGGGGATGATATTTGCTGAGCTCCCATTATCGATTAGGATTATTTTGACATTATAATTTGCTATTTCTAGCGACACCACCATCGGGAAATCGGGGTTATCCTCTTTTGTGTCCCAAACGATGTTTTTAGGTACTTCGCCTTCGTTAAAGCTGATCGGCTGGTCGTTTGATGGCTTGTTTTCCAGAGTCCATATTTCTTTTGGGTATTTTGAGTTTCCAATTATGGATCTGGCTGTCCTTCGTCGGGCGTTACGACTATCCCCGCCCGCGGGTCCCCCGGATATTGTATTGATAGTCCCATTGATCTGGTCGTGGTTCAACTCCTGTGTAGGACCATGCTCGGGTGACCTTCGACGAGAACTCCTTCTTTGAATATTATTCCTAGGGCTTCTACTTCTTTCCCTTTTACGGTTATCTCGCTCTATGTAGTCGTCTAGTTTTCCCTGTTCGATTAGTTTCTCAACTTCTCTTTTAAGGTGAAAACAATTCTCCGTTCGATGTCCGTGTGCCCGATGGTATTTACAGTATAGGTCATAGTTTCGAGATCCTGGTCTGGGCTGGGCGATTTTCCTCGCTTCAGGGATCCAGTTATTCCTTTCTAGAACTTCCAATATTTCTTCTATCGGAACACTTAACCTTGGGTGTTCTACTTGATTCACCCTGCCTTTGACCGGTAGTTCGGGGTTTCTTGGTCTTTGGTAGAAATTAGGTTGCCTTTCTTGGTCGGCTTTGTTGTATTCCAATCGCTGGAAAACGTTGCCTTTTCTAAAAGATCGCTCATAATCCACGGATCTTTGGGCAGGAATCCTATCGTGCCGTTTAGAGCCTGAAGTTGTGGCTTTGTTTCTGTATTTATCTTTAAAGGAATTCATCTCCTCTTGTGTCATATATTTAGACGCCAAGCTCATGATGTCGGCAAACGTTCTCGGTTGTTTTCGACTGAGGGCATTTCCGAATTGTCTATTCTTCGTGAGGTCGAAGAGAATAGAAATTATGTAATCGATATTTGGGGAATCGATTTTGAGTAACTCCACGTTAAATCTCGCCAGCCAGTTTCTTAGGGATTCTCCCTCTTGTTGGTGTATGGTTCCTAAGTAGCTCATCGGGTGTTTTTACCTCTTCTGACTGGCAAACTGCTGCGTCAGTTTGTTGCATAATTCTCGAAAACTGAATATGGAGTTCGCAGGTTATTTGGTGAACCAGTCCAACGCGAGTCATTCGAATGTGGTCACCATTAACTTGGCGGTGAATTCGGCAGAGTGGGCGTATAAGTTCATTATATTCGTGAAGCTAAAAATATAATCATCCGGGTCAGTGGTTCCATCATATCGGGGTAGTCTACCCGGGACCTGTCCAATGGATTGTGCCTCTTTTATTTCTCTGCAGAAGGGAGAACAGGCCGCAAGGCTCTCCTGGAGTTCCGTGGTTCTGGCCCACGGGTTTTGAACAGACCGTAGGCGTTGTTCGAGTCGCTCCTGCACCATTCTTTCGATTTCTCTTTCCGAGAATCGTGTTGTTCATGGACGATCTGGGATTGCATCATCTATGTCATCCTCAATAGGAATTATTGTACGTTCCTTGGACCCACTGCGCCCCGCCTGTGGTTTTCTTTGTCCTGGTTTTCTTCGGGGATGGTTATCGGAGGGTTTGGAATTGCCCTGCTGCGGACTGTGTAGGGAGCGCCGCTCGCTTGGCGGGCTGTCAGCTTGTTGAGATGTTTGATCGTTTTGCCTTGGCGCTCTTCGAGCAGGAGTCGCCCTGGCAGCCCTAACGTTTTGCGGAATTTGATCAAGTACGAGTAATTCTTCTGGAGAGAGTGATTTAAAGAGCATCGCTATTTGTCGCAGTTTCTCCTGAGCGCCCGGGAGAGGAACGGGGATCACAGGGCCTTCCGGTTCTTCCTGTATTGTACCGGGAAGACCTCATTGGGGTTCCTGCTGACGGGGGTGGGTATCCTGCAAATTCTCGTTGGTGTTGGGAACGCTATTGTCATTGTTGTCCAGTAGATCTTCAGATGTGTTATGACCGGTGGTTGTGTTACTTCTTGCTCCGATACGAGCGCTTTTCCTTGGGCGAGCCATGTGTCGATCGAATAATTAACCTAGCCCCTCGGTGGGCGCCAACTGATTTAACCTGATTTCGTCGGGTTAAATGGTATCAGTGAATTTGTGATATTGGGTGTTTTCAATATATATTTTTTATAGGGCTCTGTTACTTTATTCAGGATGGATCAATCTCAAGGAAGAGCTATATCGTAAGAACAAAAAGTAAATATTCAAACCAACGCAGAAATAACACAAATATCAAGAGAAAGCTCTTTCTTTATTGAATAATAGTGAGTTGTGCAGTTTATGCAGAATTCAATGGCGTATTTGCCTTGTAGTTCAGAGTTTTCGGAGTTGTTTAATAAAATGATTAACTAGGTATTTATATCATGCTAAACCTAGCGTTACAAGGAAACATAGTCCTAATAGGACTAGGCCCAAATATCCTTCTTGGGTCCGGAGTATAGTCTTCTAATCGAAGAGAGCTGTATTCGGCCGGGTCGATAAGATGATCTTGAACAGCCTGATTTGGTCAAACCGATCTCAAGTTCTTTAGTCGATCCGTACAGTATGTAGGGTGCGAAATAGCCCCCATCAAATATCAAGAAAGAGGGGAGACAATGGAAGACGCAGACCGCTATTAAAATGGTCCGTGTAAAAGGCGCGACATCCTTTCGGAGGAGATGTGACCCTATCAGAAGGGGAAGGAAGAATTATCTCGGAACCCTCCGAGAAATATTTGCCGTAATTGTTCACAACCTCCGGAAAAGTATCCACCGTATAAGCACAAGCTAGGTCCTCAATTGGTTCAGAAATCTGAGGAGCAGTACCTTTGCCCTTTTTGGCTCGGGCAGCAACATCCGTATCAGAAAGGATCTGTACCTTAAAAGTATCTTCTACAGGAACGAAGAATTCAGAAACTGCAGCTTGTTCGCCCAAAAGATTAGAGTGCAACTCCTCCTCGTTATTATGAGCAACATTCTCCCTCGAGGAAGAAGAAGATTTTCATAAAGAAGCCATGTTTTCCGATTCTCAAAGGATATAAGTCGATAAAAGGAAAACTTTATATGATGAACGACTAAGCAAGAAAATGACTACGAACTATAAGCAAGTATAAAGGAAAAATGACGAACTCAAAGGTCACCTATTTATACTAAGATGAGAAAAGACGTTTCGAACTCATCACAACTAATCACATTCCCGCCAAAAACGGAAGGAGATTAAAAGACTCCCGAATTGACGCGTGGCGATTCGTAATTGGAAAGAGAAAACGACTATCTAAGATATGTAGCACTCTTTTCCTTACTTAAGATTTTTTCCCACAGGGTTTTTTCTTAAGAAAGGTTTTTAACGAGGCTCCATTCATAGAAGATAAACAGTCGTAAAGAATTATCTACTTCTACGAGCTTCTATTATCTATACGCTCGAAGAAGTGAGGGAGTACTGATGGAGGCTATTTCGCACCCTACATACTGTACGGATCGACTAAAGAACATGAGATCGGTTCGACCAAATCAGACAGTTCGGGATCATCTTATCGACCCGGCCGAATACAGCTCTCTTTGACTAGAAGACTATACTCCGGACCCAAGAAGGATATTTGGGCCGAGTCCTACTAGGACTATATTTCCTTGTAACGCTAGGTTTAGTATGATATAAATACCTAGTCAATCATTGTATTAAACAACTCTGAATCATAAGGCAAATACGCCATTGAATTCTGCATCAACTGCACAACTCACTATTATTCAATAAAAAAGAGTTTTCTCTTCATATTTGTGTTATATTTTTGCGTTGGATTCAATATTTACTTTTTGTTCTTATGATATTGCTCTTCCTTGAGTTTTGATCCATCCTGAATAAAGTAACAGAGCCCTATAAAATATATATTGAGAACCCCCAATATCACAAATTCACTGATACCCTTAACCCGACGAAATCCGGTTAAATCAATGTAAGTAATTGATTGAACAATTGTGAAAGAAAGCTTATTGTTCTTGTCGATGATCGATCAATTCCTTGTAGATTTGTCCTTTTGCTAAGGATATCTTATTTAAGGACGCTGTCATTTCCTCTATTGAGCTCTGCTCATAGGTTTAAGTTCGCTGAATCTTGTGAAAAGATATCTTTCTAGGTATCTTCTTAAAATCCATGTTTCTCTGTACTGATTGTGAGTTCCATGTTCCTCAAATAAAGCAACCAGTGTATCAAATATGTCAAATTTCTTGATATGGGAGGAATTGGAAAATGTAGATTTATTAGTAAGATCCAGCCTGTTCAGACCTCCTTCAGCAATTCTTTGGAATGTTAGGCAGTGGCGATAGTGCAGACTGGAGTGATGATAATTATTGCTTTAATATCGGTGTCAGGCTTCTTGGACTCCAGTGGAGTTCTTGTATAGCCAATTAATAATTTTCCATATGATATATGAGGCAGTGACGACCCTCGTATGCTGGAGGGTTAGGTCTTACACCTTTAATCAAACCAGTATTTTATCATAATGGTGTAGACTTGTATGCCTTTGTCAAGGATCTCAAGCTCTTTATTAAGCAACTGACATTTGTAAGTGTGTAAGCTTTTTCAATCTGGAGCTCTTTAGATTCGCGTTTCTGTGGTACTAGTCGCTCCGATCTAGATTCATTTTTGTAAGCGATCGATTTTTTCGACCTTGGAGGACCCGTTTCAGCTTGCTCGCATTAATTACCGGCAGTCAAAACGTCGCGTTTTCAGCCCTTAATTAGTGCTTTATCTGACCGTTGGATCAGCGTCGCATTCTCCCTATAAAAAGGGATTGAGTTTCATTCCATATCTATTCACTTCGTACGAAATGAATATATCATATATTGTGGACTTCATCTTGCCCAGTGATCCCATATTCTTCAAAAAGTCTCATTATCGCGAATCATATTATCATAATGGCTCAAATTTCATCTGCCTTGTACTGACAGGTCCCATTGATGCCCTACTTTGTACTAACGGGTCCCATGTGGCCTCTGCCTTATTCTTCATGGGTTTGAGGTCCGTGGTTCTTGTTTGCACATGGAGGGTTCATACTTACCAGGCATCCCTGTTCTTGGATGTTACCTCAGGAGTGATCGTCCACCGGGGTGTGCTGGTAAGTTTTAACCTTTACGACTGCCCCGAAGAGATGCTGCTTTAGAGTAAAAGTCAACCCCCTTATACAAGAAGTATCTCGTTGTAGGTGAATGAGTATTGCCAGTCATCTGGCTGGTAATGGTCATTTCGTCTGGAAGAACATTTGATCTTCAGAGCCTGACCATCGAACTAAAGAAGTCGACCATCCTGGGCCGCCTGCTTCTTAGGTGGTCAATTCCAACCATCGAGGTACTAGGGAGGAGATTGATGTTTCCGTGGACATTGTCGTGAAGAGCACCAATCCATAGAATAGGATTATTTTGTCTAAGCAGTTGTAGCGATGCGTCGAAAATTCTTGTATTCTGATCGAAACATCGTATGTAATTTTATACTTGTTCTTTGAACTCAGATGAATAAAACTTTATTTATTTAACTTGATATCTTTTGGTTGTTGATTTCTTCTTTATCTGCTTCTTCTATTGACGTCGAGGTCGATTATACCCATCTGGTTCTAGGACTTAGGTATTTCTCCCAAATCTTTTTGATCGTTTAGATATAAGATCGAGGAGCGTTTATTGAGCAGATCAATTTTTACTCAACTCGTATTAAGCTTTAGGTTTATTAACCTTTTAGTGGAGATCGAGGAGTGTTTATCGAGCGAATCAATTTTACTCAACTCATTTAGTCGTTGCTGTTATGTAGGCCGAGAAGCGTTTATTGAGCGAATCAATTTTACTCAACTCGTCGTTAAAACCTGGATATTTTTCCCAAATCTTTTATATCGTTAGATATAGATCGAGGAGCGTTTATTGAGCGGATCAATTTATACTCGACTCGTTTTTAAGACTTAGGTATTTTTCCCAAATCTTTTTAGATGTAGATCGAGGAGCACTTATTGAGCGGATCAATTTATACTCGACTCGTTTTTAAGACTTAGGTATTTTTCCCAAATCTTTTTAGATGAATAGATGTAGATCGAGGAGCGTTTATTGAGCGGATCAATTTATACTCGACTCGTTTTTTAAGACTTAGGTATTTTTCCCAAATCTTTTTAGATCATTAGATGTAGATCGAGGAGCGTTTATTGAGCGGATCAATTTATACTCGACTCATTTTTTAAGACTTAGATATTTTTCCCAAATCTTTTTAGATCATTAGATGTAGATCGAGGAGTGTTTATTGAGCAGATCAATTTATACTCGACTCGTTTTTTAAGACTTAGGTATTTTTCCCAAATCTTTTTAGATCATTACATGTAGATCGAGGAGTGTTTATTGAGCGGATCAATTTATACTCGACTCGTTTTTTAAGACTTAGGTGTTTTTCCCAAATCTTTTTAGATCATTAGATATAGATCGAGGAGCGTTTATTGAGCGGATCAATTTATACTCAACTGGTTTGTATGCTTGACCTTTTACTCAAGTGAACTTTTGGTTTTGTATTCGAATTTGAAAAAATTTTTAAAAACGAATTTCAGGCCAAGGCCTTTTTTACAATAAATAATAAAAATAATAAAAAAAAAGAAAATAAAACGGACTAGATTAAAAAGAAATAAACCAGCATAATCTATTATGATTTATCTTCCATAGTATTTTCTGAGGTTGACTGCATTCCAAGTTCTTGGTAGGGGGGTTCCATACAAGTGTGCAATCTTGTACGAACCTTTCATTCCTACATTGATGACAACGTATGGTCCGTCCCAATTCTGTTGTAGTTTTCCCACGTGCTTGGATACCTCTACCTTTTTTAAGACCAAGTCTCCTTCTTTGAAGGTTCGTATGCGTACTTTTTCATTGTATGCTTTCTCCATATTTGATTTTGCGACTTGCAATCGTATGGCCGCTTTTTCTCTTAATGCTTCTGTTAAATTGATATCGTTTTCTCTTGCCTTTCCGTTTTCCTGATCGTCATACATTTCAATTCTTGGTGTCGGAACTAGTGTTTCGACTGGAATAACAGCTTCCGAGCCATATACTAGACTGAATGGGGTCTCCCCGGTTGAAGTTCTGACCGTAGTTCGATTAGCCCAAAGTACTCCTGGGAGTTCGTCTAGCCATCTTCCTTTGGCTGCCCCTAATCTCTTCTCCAAAGATTTTATTATTTCTCAGTTTGCTACTTCAGTTTGTCCATTCGATCTTGGATGCCCAACTGAAGTGAAATTTTGCTGAATTCCTAGCCTTGCACACCATTCCATTACCTGTTTTCCCGCAAATTGGGTTCCGTTATCAGAGCTTAGAGTTCTTGGGATGCCAAATCGACATAGTATGAACTTCCATAAGAAATTGATCACTTGGTATTGAGTTATTCGAGCAAGGGCGATGCATTCTATCCATTTGCTGAAGTATTCGACAGCGACTAGAATATATGCATTCTTGGATCTAGCTGCTGGGAAAGGTCCCACGATGTCCATTCCCCATGGATCGAACGGCCAACATACTGGTATTGGGTGCATGTTTTTGGCTGGTTGATGACCTATATTAGCGTGGATTTGGCAATGATGACATTCTTGGACATATTGGACGGCATCATTATTGATGGTAGGCCAATAATAACCTGTTCGAAGGCATTTTAAAGCCAAGGCCCTTGCTCCGCTGTGATTCCCTGCATCTCCTTCGTGTACCTCTCGGAGGATATCGTTGGTTTGAGATTCGGAGATGCATTTCAGAAGAATTCCTGACACTGATCTTCTGTAGAGTTTTTCTACTATCAATGTATATTTTGGGGCCCGATATTTTATTTTTGAGCTTCGTTTTGGTCAAACGGCAATTTTCCTTCTCGAAGATAGTCTATCATTGGAGTCATCCAGTTTCTTTCAGCTTCTTCGATTTCCATCATTTCGGCGACCGGTGTCTCATCGATATCGATTGCCGGCGCATTGGAAATTAACCAGTTAATCACCCTTTTCAGTTTTTCCTTCGTGGAATCCTGTAAACCTAGACAGTTGATCGGCCCATTTATTTTCCGAGCGTGGAATGTTCTATATACCAAAACTTTCGAATTTTTTAGCCAATTTCTGTACATTGGCAAGGTATTTGACCATATTAAATTCCTTTGCCTCCTACAGACCTTCTATCTGTCTCTGAATTAGCTCTGATCAGTTAAAACCTTTAAGGCTTTTTATGTTGGCCTTGATCGCCATTTCCATTCCTGCGATCAGCGCTTCATATTCTGGTTCGTTGTTTGTTACGACGAAGTCCAACGTTATCGCATAATTTATATCCTCCTTATTTGGTCCGGTAAAGTTGATTCCGGCACCTCCTCCTTCTCGGCATGAAGCACCGTCGACATGCATCAACCAGGTTTGATTTTCTACGATCAAGATATCGTTGTTATGGCTGGTTGATTCGGTATGTTCGGTTGCCTGGGTTGGAGTTTCTAGCAGGGAATCAGCTAATACTTGGGCTTTAATCGCAATTCTTGGTTTGTACTCGATTTCAAACTGACCGAGTTCGATCGCCCATTTGATAAGTCTTCCAGAGGCTTCTGGCTTCGCTAAGACCTGCCTTAGCGGTTGGTTTGTTAAGACCACAATTTTGTAAGTTAAAAAAAATAAGGTCGGAGTTTTCGTGCTGCTACCACTAAGGCCAAAGCGAATTTTTCAATTTCCAAGTAGGTCTTCTCGGCCCCTTGTAATAACTTGCTTAAGTAATAGACAGGCTTATGTTCTAAACCTTCCACTTTAACTAGAACTGAACTAATGGCCACATTGGAGATTGATATGTAGACGTATAATGGTTCCCCTTCGGTTGGTTTGGCCAACAACGGGGATGTCGTCAGATATTCCTTTAGCTGGTCGAAGGCCCGGTCGCATTCTTCGGTCCAAACAAAGTTCTTTGCTTTTCGAAGAGTTTGGAAGAAAGACAAACTTCTGTCAGCCGATTTGGATATGAATCTATTCAACGCTACGATTTTCTTAGGCCAAATGGCATCACTATGAAGCAGTATACTCCTTGCTCGGTTATGAAGGCAGTTTTCTCTTGGTCTCGTTCATCCATGTATATTTGATAAAAACCTTGGAAGGCGTCCATCATGCTAAAAATCGCAAAACCAGCGGTTGAGTCGACTAATAAGTCTATCCTCGGGAGGGGATATGGATCGCGTGGACATAATTTATTATGGTCGGTGAAGTCATTGCACATTCTCCACTTGTTATCCTTTTTATCCCCTTTTGCTACTAGCCTTTCTACTTCTGCCTTAATTATTTTATCCTTTATTGGCCCATGATTCCTCTTCTTTTGTCTAGCAGGTTTTGCCATGGGGTCAATCTTTAACGAATGACTGATTATTCGAGGGTCGATCCCTTCGATGTCGTTTGATCAACATTACTTCCCCTTCTTTGCTCAGTTCGGTCCCTATTCTAGTCATTTTTGTTGGGTCCCCTTGTACCAGTAAGACATCTTTATATTCCGGTGGTTTTAGGGCCAAATCTATCGGTTCATTTCCTTTTTTATCTACCCGATCGGTGCTAGGGATTTCAACTTCGATCCTGTCAACATCGTCTTCGAGCTTCCTTTTACTTGAGGTAATCGATCTTGAGCGGTTCCCCAAAGTTAAGGAGGTGTTGTAGCAGTCCCATGCCATGCAATGATTGTTCACAATTTCTCCGATTCCCATATCCGTTGGAAATTTTATCTTCTGATGATAGGTTGAAACAACAACTCGGAATAGGTTGAGGGCGGGTCGCCCTAAGATTGCATTATAGGCGAAGGGGGTATCTACTACTAAAAATTTGACTAGCTTCACTGTCCGACGTGGCTTCTTCCCGAGTGAAACACTTGAAGTTATTGTGCCACAGGGGACGATCTCGGAACTTCCAAATCCTACTAAAGGCGTAGCTACCTTTTGGAATGTTATTTGTCCTAAGTTCATCTGTGCTAGGACTTCTTTAGAAATGATGTTTGCTGAACTTCCATTATCAATCAAGATTCTTTTGACGTTGTAGTTCGCTATTTCTAGCGATACCACAATTGGGAAGTCGGGATTGTCATCTTTTACGTCCCAAAGAAGGTTCTTTGGCACCTGGCCCTCGTCGAAGCTGATCAGTTGGTCGTTCGTTGGTTTACTTTCTAAAGTCCATACTTCTTTCGGGTATTTTAAGCTTCCGATTATGGATCTGGCGGTTCTTCGTCGAGCATTACGACTGTCCCCACCAGCGGGTCCTCCTGAGATTGTGTGGATGGTACCATTAATCTGATCATTGTTCAGCTCCTGCGGGGGATTATCATTAGGGGATCTTCTATGGGAACTCCTCCTTTGATTATTATTTCGAGGACTCCTACTTCTTCCTCTCTTGCGGTTATTCCGTTCTAAATAGTCGTCTAATTTTCCTTGTCCAATTAGTTTCTCAATTTCTCTTTTAAGGTGAAAACAATCTTCGGTGCGATGCCCATGTGCCCTATGATATTTGCAGTATAAGTCATAGTTTCGTGCACCTGGTCTGGGCTGAGTGATTCTCTTTGCTTCCGGGATCCAATTATTCATTTCCAATATAGCCAAGATTTCTTCTATTGGGATTATCAGCCTTGGGAGTTCTACTTGGTTAACTCTGCTCCTGATCGCCGGCTCGGGCGACCTAGGTCTTTGATAGATATTAGGTCGTCTATCTTGATTGTTTCGATTGTATTCCAAATGCTGGAAGACATTGCTTTTCTAAAAGATCGTTCATAATTCATGAATTTTTGGACAGGAATCCTATCTTGTCGCTTGGAGCCGGCGGCGGGAGCTTTATTTTTGTTCTTATCTTTAAAAGAGTTCATCTCTTCTTGGGTCATATATTTTGACGCCAAGCTCATGATATCAGCGAACGTCCTTGGCTGTTTTCTGCTAAGGGCATTTCCAAACTGTCTATTCTTAGTGAGGTCAAAGAGAATGGAGATTATGTAATCGATATTTGGGGAATCGATTTTTAATAGTTCCACGTTGAATCTTGCCAACCAGTTCCTTAGGGATTCACCCTCTTGTTGATAAATGGTTCCTAAATAACTCATCGGTAGTTTCTGCCTCTTCTGGCTGGCGAACTGCTGTGTGAGCTTGTTGCATAATTCCCGAAAACTGAATATGGAGTTAGTGGGTTGCTTGGCGAACCAATCTAAGGCAAGTCCTTCGAATGTGGTCACCATTAATTTAGCTGTGAATTCTGCCGAATGAGCATATAAGTTCATTATGTTCGTGAAGCTAAATATATAGTCATCTAGATCAGTAGTTCCATCATATCTGGGTAGTCGCCCAGGAACTTGTCCCGATGACTGTGCTTCTTTTATTTCTTTGCAGAAGGGAGAGCACGTCGCTTGGCTCTCCTGGAGTTCCGTGGTTCTGGCCCATGGGTTTTGAACAGTTCGTAAACGTTGCTCTAGTCGTTCCTGTACCATCTTTTCGATTTCTCTTTCCGAGAATCGTATAGTTCGTGGTTGATTGTGGATTGTGTCGCCTACGTCATCCTCGATGGGGATTATGGTATGTTCTTTGGACCCGGTGCGTCCTGGTTGCTGTCTTCTTCGATCAGCTTTTCTTCGGACGTTCTCATCAGAAGGTTTTGAAATGTCCTTGTGCGGACTATGCAGTGATCGTTGCTCGCTTGCCGGGCTGTCGGCTTTTTGAGAGATTTGATCGACCTGAGTTGGTATCCTTTGCATGGGATTTGCCCTAGTGGTCCTAGGGATTCGAGGAACCTGCTCGGGTTCGAGTAGTTCCTCTGGGTAGAGTAATTTAAAGAGCATAGCAATCTGTCGTAGCTTCTCCTGAGTGTCTGACAGGGGAATTGGGATTGCTTGATGAGGGGTAATTTGGGACTCAATATTGAGTAGTCAGGGCGAGGTCGAAGAGGGTTGAATCTGACCTCTCGAATATAAATCTGAGCCCAAAAACGCGGCCTTTATAATCCGATCATCCAGGAATGCTTGGGATCGAATTGTATTGTTGGGCCGATCGCGGGCCCAAGCCCTTGGGCCAAAGGAATGTAACCCTGCGGATGGAGTAGCTAGCTCACCTCTTTTCACTATAAATACCGCCTGAATTTATGATGCCAGACACGCTTTCACAGGTGCACTACACTCGAAGCCACCGCTCGGATAGATTAGCTCAGTCACTTTTTATGTATTTCGCCCTCTATCTTGTACGGCATCCTATAATGCTCAAATAGGATCCTCGTTACTTGTAATTTGTATCTCAACGTTCGAAATATACACATACATTGATCTTTCCTCTATTATATAGTGTTTGCTGTATTTATTTTATTACTATCAATCATACCACGAATTTGGGTAAGATCAATTAGCGCCCACCGTGGGGCCTTATTTGGGTGTTAGATCGAAAAATGCCTACTACGAGGAGAAATACATATAACTGAGGAGAACCATCCCAAGCTGAGGGGGGTTCAGAATTCAGTTAATAAGGAGCCAGATAATCAATCCAAAGCAGCTCAGCAACCAGAAGTTCCGCCAATCCTTCCCCAGGACAATGCTCCGATCCACACAACTGTTGCTGATTTGAGATCCATCATAGGCACTATGTGCAGAGAATTTCTAAATAGTGGAAGGGCTGACCAATCTCCCGTGGATCAGCCACCTGTTTACGGGAGACCAGAGATCCCTTCTTCGAACATCCAAAAGGAAAATAGTGTATTACGAGCCATTTCGAATACACCCGCGCCAAACTTGCCTCGAGTTGCCCCCGCGAAAACTAATGTCCGCTCGGAAAATCAGGTGCGATCAGTACATGATCTGGAGGACTCGGTCGTAAGGGAAATTCACCCTATAAATGTGACAGAAAAGAAAAAATCGACCTACAAAATAATTACAGATTCCGAGCTTGAAAGGATAGTGCAGGAGCGGGTTGCGAAGAAGTTGGATAAGGGAGAAGCAGCGATAGAGGTCCGCCGTGCCGTCACAGCTGTTAGGGGGATCGAAATGAACCAAAATAGAGAAATCATCCAAGGAAATATCAGGGATAGAGAGATTGGGAATAGCATCATGCGATGTTCACCATTCTGCCACGAGATACGTGAAGCCAGGAATACTGAGACAGTACCAACAAGGTTACCACGATATAACGGGACCACCGATCCCGGGGAACATGTCAATAGTTTTATTAACGTGATGAGTTTATACGGACATTCGGAAGATTTCTGCTGCAAAATTATGGTCACAACCTTTGAAGGAATTGCCCTTGATTGGTTTGGAAAATTACCGCCGAATTCAATATTCTCTTTCGATGAATTTTGTGACAAATTTAAGCATCAATTTGCGAGTCAGAGAAAACCTAAATTGCCGGCAAATCATTTGGGAATCGTTAAGCAATGGGAAGGAGAGACCTTGAGGCAATGGCTATCTAGATTTAGTATCGAGCTATTGAAAGTCGATACCCCTCAAATCGAATACTTATCTTCTCTGATGTTCGAATTAACTAGGAGCGTCCAATTTGGAAATGCATTGTGTAGGAAGCAACCAAAGTCTTTTGAACGAATAATGGAGATTGCTGAGAAGTATATGATTCAGGAGGATATGAATAGATTAAAAAATGCACATAACCCAAAGCTCCCTCCAATCAAGAAGCAAGATCGAGCCCCCATACCAAAACCAAGCGACTATGGAGGGACGAACAGAGGATCGGTATGGAAGCGACTCAACGCATATAGGCCGCAGATACCAGTGCAAAGGCTGAATGCCTACGGCCCACCTTACGATCACAATCGACCCCCCAGGCCTGAAAAAATTCAATTCACCGAGTTGAATATCCCAAAAGAGGAAATTTTAACTGTATTGGAAGAAGGAAATTTAATTCTCGAAGCCCAAAGGATTACCCAGGTAAGACCAGGAGCAATGGGATACGATCAATACTACAGATACCATAGAGCTCGTGGGCACAGTACGGAGAATTTCTATCAACTGAAAGTTGAGATCGAGAAGTTAATAGTACAAGGAAAACTCAAGGAGTTTGTCAAAGGAAATAACTACAAAGGCCGATATAGATCCAGGAGCCCACGAAAGTTTAATAATCAACGAAAGGAGTTTCGGAATCAGGAGGATGAGCAGTTGAATGGAGTAATAAATGTGATCGCAGGCGGACCAGCAGGAGGAGATAGCAAAAATGCTAGAAAAAGAAGGATGAGGTCAATAAAATCATCCGTTTCTACCAAAAGGGAAATATTTTCCTTGGAACCCCCATCCATAGAGAATCAAGTCATAAGCTTTAGCGATGTTGATCGACCTTCCGATGTTACTTGGGACACAAATGAGGATGATCCAGATTTTTCCATGGTGTTGACGCTGAAAATCGCTAATTACGAGGTCAAGAGAGTTTTGGTTGACAATGGAAGCTCAGCAAACATTATTTCCTCAGAAGCCCTCGCTCGAATGAATCTTCAACATCCTCATCTCGATCGAGTAGCCACTCCTCTAGTTGGGTTCGGAGGCTCAGAAATAGTTCCGTTAGGAACCATTCTATTAAGCACGACACTCGGAAAGAAACCCAAAAGTGTTACAAGGATGATAAAATTTCTGGTGGTCGAAACACCGTTTGCTTACAACGCTATATTGGGAAGACCTGCGCTAAACACCTTCAAAGCAGTAGTGTCTACTTACCACCAAAAGGTAAAATTCCCAATAGACGGTGGAGTAGGGGAGATGCGAAACGACCAATACATGGCTTGGGAATGTTATAACTCATCTTTAAGCATAAAAAAGAAAGTGGGGCCAGAAATCCCAGCAAAAAGAAAATTGGTTGATTTGGAATCAGGCCCGGCCTCGAATTTACCAATTCCCGAAACTGAAAAATTGCAGGGAAAGAAAGGAAAGAATTTAGACATGAGCATACAAGCGCCCGATCATAAGAAGGTGATATTGGTTCCTAGGTCCCCGAAGAAAGTTACCAGAATCGGAACGGAATTAAGTGAAGGAATGGAATTCATGCTCCTGGAGTTCTTGCAAAAGAATGTAGACGTATTCGCCTGGAGCTCGGACGATATCGTGGGAATCGATCCGCGTGTCATAACCCACTCTTTGAACATCGACCCTAAGGCTAAGCCAGTGAGACAGAAGAAGCGTAACCACGGACGCGAAAAGGATAAAATAACTAAGGCGGAGGTTGAAAGGTTACTGGCTGCTGGTCAAATCAAAGAAATCAAGTTCACCGAGTGGCTATGTAATGTGGTTCTGGTCTCCAAGGGTGACAAAGCCGAAAATAACTGGAGGATGTGTAACGATTTTACTGACTTAAACAGGTTATGCCCAAGGGATCCTTACCCGCTACCCAGGATCGATATGTTGGTAGATTCCACGGCAGGATTTGTGTTTTTTAGCATGATGGATTCTTTCCAGGGTTTTTACCAAATTTTCATGAACGTGAAGGATCAGGAGAAAACCGCATTCATTACCGAGCTGGGAGTATATTACTTCATAGTTACGCCGTTCAGACTTAGAAACGCGGGCGCAACCTATCAGAGGTTGGTCAATATGATGTTCAAAGAATTGATATGAGAGATCATGGAAGTTTATGTGGACGATATGCTTGTAAAGAGCATGACAGAAGAAGACCACATTAAACATCTCGGTAGATGCTTCGAAATAATGAGAAAATATGGAATGAAATTGAACCCAACAAAATGTACTTTCGGGGTACGTTCGGGGAAGTTCCTGGGATATCTAGTCCTCGAGAGAGGGATCGAAGCTAACCCAGAGAAGATCCGAGCAGTTACTAATCTTCAACCACCAAAGAAACTTTCAGATGTTCAGAGCTTGGTAGGGAAAATCATTTCATTTAATAGATTTATCTCTCGATCCGCCGACAAGAGTTTGCCATTCTTCAAGCTTTTGCGCAAGTCGAAGGATTTCAAGTGGAATGCTGAATGTGACAAAGCTTTCGAAGATCTGAAAACATACTTAACTTCACCTCCTATGCTGGCCAAGCCCACGGATGGAGAGTCTTTGTACCTCTACATAGCCGTTTCAAACGAGGCTGTTAGTTCGGTACTGGTGAAGTTAGAGGAATCCGTGCAAAAACCGGTCTATTACTTAAGCAAATTGTTGCAAGGTGCAGAGAAGAATTACATGGAGATTGAAAAATTCGCACTTGCTTTGGTAGTTGCTGCACGAAGACTGAGGCCCTATTTTCAAACTTATAAGGTTATTGTCTTGACAAACCAACCCTTGAGGCAGGTCTTATCTAAGCCAGAAGCATCCGGTCGATTAATTAAATGGGTAATCGAAGTGGGGCAATTCGAGATTGAGTACCTGCCACGAACAGCAGTAAAGGCACAAGTACTAGCCGACTTCCTGGTGGAATCCACTAGTCTGAAAAGCTCAGAGAATGAAGAAAGTTCTGAAATAAACATGCTAACTGACGTTGAGGACCCAACATGGTTGATACATGTGGATGGCTCTTCGACCAGAGAAGGAGGTAGGGCAGGAATTCATTTTCAAGGACCTAATGGCGAAGATTTAAGTTATGCAATAACATGGGATTTTGTCATTACAAACAATGAAGCGGAGTACGAAGCCTTGATTGCAGGATTAGAGATGGCCTTGAAGGCAAAGGTAAGATCAGTTACTGTGCTGACAGATTCTGAACTTGTTCACAGGCAGGTGAAAGGCATTTACGAAGTAAAGGAGTTCAACATGATAAAATATCTAAACAAGGCAAAAATTCTGATATCGCAATTTGAAAAGTTCGACATTCAGCCTGTTCCGAGAGAAGAAAATTTATGGGCTGACTTATTGTCAAAATTCACTGGTATAGCGGATGGTAAGAAGGAAAGGATTATTACATGGCTATTATCAAACACATCCGCTATCGATCTGGATATCATCCCCGACATCGACGTCATGGAAATTGACGAACAAAAGATATCTTGGATCGACCCCATCGTCAACTACATAAAGAAAGGAGAGCTGGCAGAAGATCCTAATGAAGCCAGGAGGATTAAGTATCGATCCCCGTCATTTACCCTGATTGACGACAAGCTCTACAAACGATCCTCCTCTGGAATCCTATTAAAGTGTATCGCTGAAAATCAATATAATATGATTCTAAAAGAAGTTCACGAGGGAGAAGCAGAAAATCATGGTGGAGCTCGAGCATTTGCCCTAAAATGCTCGAGGACCGGATATTATTGGCCAACTCTCATTTCTGATTTGGTAGATTATGTGAAAAGATGTCATCATTGTCAAATTCATTCGAATTTGATTCATCAACCAGCCGAGCAGATGCACTCTATTCCAATCTGTTGGCCGTTCGATAAATGGGGTATCGATATTGTCGGTCCTTTCCCGACCGCCAGGTGAAGGAAGAATTATGTGTTGGTCGCGGTCGAATATTTCAGTAAATGGGTCGAATGTGTAGCTCTGACCAAAATCACGCAATTTCAGGTCATAAATTTTCTCTGGAAAAATATTGTTTGTCGATTCGGAATTCCCAGAGTTCTAATCTCCGACAATGGAACGCAGTTCGCTGGCAAAAAGATCACGGATTGGTGTGAGAAGTTTGGCATACAGCAAAATTTCGCATCGGTAGGGCACCCTCAGGCCAATGGACAAACAGAAGTCGTAAATAGGGAAATCGTTCGATCTCTAGAAAAGCGGTTATTCGATGCAAAGGGAAAATGGCTTGATGAACTTTCAGAAGTTTTATGGGCTTAGAGAACCACTGTAAAAGCCGCTACGGGGGAAACTCCTTTCAGTTTGGTGTACGGATCTGAACCAGTTATTCCAGTCGAGAATCTGATATCATCTCCCAGAGTTGAATTTTATGATTCCGAAGAGAATAAATCATTAAGGGAAATGGAAGTTGATCATGCAGACAGCAAGAGGGATCGGGCTAAGATAAAAATTCAGGCCATGAAATCCAATATGGAAAAAGCATACAATCAAAAAGTCAGAATCCGAACCTTTAAGGTCGGAGATCTAGTACATAAAAAAGTGGAAGTCTCGAAGCATGTAGGAAAACTTCAGCTCAATTGGAATGCTATAAATTTGAGAAGATATTATGGAAGATGAAGATTATTTAGCAGTTTCTAGCCCATCTATTATGATTTTGTTCTATTGCGTTCTTTATTCCTTATGTTCTCGAAGATTAATTATTCAATGAAATTGTTCGCAAAGATATTATCAATTTGTCATATTCAAAGTTATTATGGCCTATCTCTATGCATGTCTATCAAATATCGAATAAGGGTGAAAGTTGTTGCTATGCCCCTTGGATCAGCAAATTGGGTGACGACCCACGATCAAAATGACTAAGGGTGAAAGCCGTTGCTATGCCCCTTATATCGAAATAAATTAAAGGGTGAAAGTTGTTGCTAAGACCCTCAGGTGAAAGCTGTTGCTATGACCGATCAAAACGACTAAGGGTGAAAGCCGTTGCTATGCCCCTTAGGTCGCATAAAATTAAAGGGTGAAAAAGTTGTTGCTAAGACCCTCAGGTGAAAGCTGTTGCTATGACCAATCAAAACGACTAAGGGTGAAAGCCGTTGCTATGCCCCTTAGGTCGAATAAAATTAAAGGGTGAAAGCTGTTGCTAAGACCCTCAGGTGAAAGTTGTTGCTATGACCGATCAAAACGACTAAGGGTGAAAGTCGTTGCTATGCCCCTTAGATCGAAATAAATTAAAGGGTGAAAGCTGTTGCTAAGACCCTCAGGTGAAAGCTTTTGCTATGACCGATCAAAACGACTAAGGGTGAAAGCCGTTGCTATGCCCCTTAGATCGAAATAAATTAAAGGGTGAAAGTTGTTGCTAATACCCTCAGGTGAAAGCCGTTGCTATGCCCCTTGGGTCGAGATTAATTAAAGGGTGAAAGTTGTTGCTAGGACCCCAATTTCGAATTATTGATTATCCGAAATGCCGACAATATTCCATTCCAAACTACTATGATCGAGATCTGCTAAAGATGCTAAGAATCATTCTGTCAATGAAGGAGATCAACAAATATCGATAATTATTTATATTTGACTACAAAAATTGGGGTTCAAATATTTTATTCAAGGACAATTACATAATTGACGTTCGACCATTATCCTGGATTTGCAAAGAATAACGCTTGTCGCTCGAAGCGAAGGAATTGATGGTAATCTACTAGGTACCGAAGCAAGTTTATAGATTAACAAACAAGGATAATAAAGGAAAATAAATATTTCATTCATACGTTTTCAAATAGTTACAAGAGAATTTTCGATTACAATAAGGAGAATCAAGCTAAAATTTAAAGGGTACATTCAGTACTATCCTACTACCAGGGACGAGCTCTACGCTAGGGATCTTCGTTCGATCGGCAGGGCTCAGCAGAACTGACTCTGCGTCTACCCTTCATCCAAGAGTGCAGGGGTTGGATTGGGAGCACCTATTCCAGCATTCTCACTACCACTCCCCTGCTGGTTAATTTATACATCCACCCAGGTCGAAGCAGCAGGAAGCAATCCCTATAGAAATTACTCCACGCAATCTCGAAGGCAACATTCTTCAAGAAAACATACTGAAGAAGTTGAGATCAAGTGCAGGAAAACTCCTCCAGCAGTTGACCCACTATCCCGGATGGGTGGACAACAAGATACAGGAATTCGAGCCTGCCCCAAGGATTTGGAATCAGAGAGAGCAGGTCGTCTACCGGTATCCTAGTCGCAATCCTTTTCGTCAATCGATAACCTAGTCGAAGCAAGTCTTATTTGGGACAAGAAAATCAAAGAAAAGAGTGCGAATACGGATCTCAAACATAATGATAGGGGATCAAATTCAAATATGGGATGTCATTACTAGAGGCATACGATAGTCCACCAAAGAAGAAAACTACTCGAGCATAAGCTTCGAATGTATTTTCACAGAAAAGTAAGAATGGGAGGGTAAAAAAAACAAGAACCATTCTAGAGTATTTATAGAAGGAGGAAATATACATTGACGGCTCAGATTCACCATAGGGAACGGCCGCGATACGAGCGATAAATGGGCCGACCGTTCAACTTCCCGAGAAATAAGTGACAAATTGGTTAGAATTGATTATTTTAAACTCAAGATAGGGAAGCTATGCTATCAAGGAGTTATCGATCGGAGACAAAATATCCATACAATGACATTAGTTCGATAACATTCTAACTGCAAGGGTTGAACTTTGAAAAGCAGCAAATATTTAACGAAGAAGCCAAGCATCAAAGAAAGGCATAACAATTATAAAAAGGCACAAGGCCCAACATATCATCCGAGTTCGAAAATAAAAAGCAGAAACATAAAAGATTATTCAGAAAACAGCACAAATGAGGAAAATAGAATAGAGTTACAACAACACTTTTCCGAAAAAAGTTACACAAATTTATGATCATGAAGAGCCTTTCGAAGCTCAGCACTACGGGCTGCATAACCACGAGCATAGGCCTCTTTTTCACGAAGCTCCGAATCCTTCTTCTCCTGCTCACAAAGACTTTTGAGTACTTCAAACTCCTTGCTCAATTGTTGAAAGAGCTCTTCTCCCTGTACCTTACTAGCCTTCTCTTTTTCTAAAGCCATTTTCTCCTCAAGAACACGAACCAATTCACACTTATTCTTCTCCAGCTCGAGGGTGATAACAGCACGCTGACTCAACTCCCGCTCAGCTAACACCTTCAATTCAAGAAAGTCTTGCCCAGCCTATATATGACTGAGTTAGCTTACTTAAGAAAAAAAAATGAGGAAGACCTGAGATAGAAAATTTGGTCCGGACTGGAACAGCTCCGAGGGACTCTTTCCCTTAGAAGCCTCAGTTTCAGACTGGAAAAGCTCCGAGGGACTTTTTCCCTTAGATGCCTCAGTTTCAGAAATTGAGAGATCAGCCTGCGACAAATTCTCAACAAAATTCTTGAACCCTGTTTCTCGAGCAGACTCATCACTCGATTCTCGGAGTAGGGAAGGAAAAGTAGCAGGAGGTTCAGAAGTAAGAGGGGATTCAGAAGTATGAGGGTCAGAAAAATTTTCGATCTTCGAAGGCTCAGTCTCAGTCTTCGAAGGCTCAGTTTCAATCTTCGAAGAATCAGTTTCAGTCTTCGAAGGTTCAGTTTCAGTCTTAGAAGGTTCAGCAGTTCCTTCAGAAGCTAAAAATTATCTCCAGTGGAGGTAAGTTTAGATTTCTTACCTAAACCTCCCTTCGAGGAACCTTCATTCCCAGCGACAAGGTCTTGCAGGGTTTCAATTGGGGTAGTTATGTCAGAATAAGGCCTTTTATCGGAAGAGAGGGATGATGATTTTTGCCTGGCTATTGCCCGATGAGAGGTGTCAAGATTGTTCGGTGAAGAAGTCTCGAGTTCCTCATCGAGTTCCTCATCCAAAATCGATTGACTAGGAACAACTTTGGGATGTTTTGTTGAAGCCTGTTTTTCCTTTTTAGATTCCCCGCCCTTGGAAGTTTTGGGGGAAGTTGCAGTTGTTTTTGGGGAAGCCCTGGAAGGTTTGTTCTCTTTGGTCGATTTTTGGTCTTTAGGTGAACCTTTGCTTTTGACACCACCCAATAGCAATTTGGGATTAATGGGATTACCCAATATCTTATCCATAGTCAACAAAAAACTAAATTTGAAAGTTCGAAAATTGATATTAAGCACAAAGCTCCAATCTCAATAGTTCAGGGTTTTAGTAGAATAGTTTGAAACGGCCCCGATATTTATAGAAGCGGCATCCTATTTTTGCAATAATTAAACCGTCGCGACCGATAGGGGCTATTTCGCACCCCTTATAATGTACGGATCGACTGAAAAACAGAAGATCGGTTTGACCAGATAAGACAGTTCGGGATCATCTTATCGACCCGGCCGAATACAACTCTCTTCGACAAGAAGACTACACTCCGGACTCAAGAAGGACATTTGAGCCGAGTCCTATTAGGATTATATTTCCTTGTAACGCTAGGTTTAGTATGATATAAATACCTAGTCAATCATTGTATTAAACAACTCTGGATTACAAGGCAAATATGCCATTGAATTCTGCATAAACAGCAGAATCCAATATTATTCAATAAAGAAAAGAGCTTTCTCTTCATATTCATGTTATTTTTACGTTGGTTATCATAATTACTTGTTGTTCCTTCGAAATTGTTCTTCCTTGTGATTGATCCATCCTGAATAAAGTAACAGAGCCCTATAAATCATATCTATTGAGAATCCCCAATATCCCATATTCACTGATATAATTAACCCGACGAAATTAGGTTAAATCAGTTGGCGCCCACCGAGGGGCTAGGTTAATTATTCGAACGACATATGGCTCGCCCAAGGAAGAGCGCTCGTAACGGAGCAAGAAGTAACACGACCAACCAGCATGATGTGTCCGAGGATTTACAGGGCAATACCGATAATAACGCCCGTGTATCCAACGACAGCCAGCAACAGAATGAGCATCATCAGAATCTGGGGGAACCACAAGGGATCCCTACTGGCACAATACCGGAAAAACATGTTACTCCAACGATCCCAGTCCCCCTGTCAGATGCTCAGGAGAAGTTTCGACAGATCGCTGTGCTCCTTAAATCACTCTCCCCAGAGGAATTACTAGTACTCGAACAAGTCCCCAAAAACGTTAGGACTACTAGAGCAAATCCCGCTCAAAGAAAGCCGGGACAGAACGATCAAATCTCTCAACAAGCTGATAGCCCGGCAAGCGAGCGACGCTCACTACACAGTCCGCAGCAGGGCAACTCAAAACCCTCCAATGACAACATCCGAAGAAAAGCGGATCGAAGGAGACCACAACGCAACGAATCAAAGGAACACACCATAATCCCCATCGAGGATGACATTGGCGAGGCGATCCCGAATCGACCAAGAACTATGCGATTCTCGGAAACAGAAATCGAAAAGATGGTAGAAGAACGACTCGATCAACGCTTACGATCAGTTCAAAACCCGTGGCCCAGAACCACAGAACTCCAGGAGAGCCTAGCAGCGTGCTCTCCCTTCTACAGAGAAATAAAAGAAGCACAGTCAATCGGACAGGTTCCGGGTAGACTACCCAGATATGACGGAACCACTGATCCGGACGATTACATATTTAGTTTCACAAACATAATGAACTTGTATTCTCAGTCAGCGGAGTTCACAGCTAAGCTGATGGTGACCACGCTAGAAGGATTAGCTTTGGACTGGTTCGCCAAACAACCACCCAACTCCATATTCAGTTTTCGAGAATTATGTAACGAACTAACACAGCAATTCGCCAGTCAAAAAAGACAAAAATTGCCAATGAGCTATTTAGGAACCATTTATCAACAAGAAGGTGAATCTTTGAGGAACTGGTTGGCAAGATTTAATGTCGAGTTACTCAAGATCGATTCCCCCAATATCGACTACATAATCTCGATTCTCTTCGACCTCACAAAGAATAGGCAGTTTGGAAACGCCCTCAGTCGAAAACAACCAAGAACGTTCGCGGACATCATGAGCCCGGCGTCTAAGTATATGACCCAGGAAGAGATGAATTCTTTTAAAGATAAGAACAAAAGCAAGGCTACAGCTTCGGGTCCCAAACAGCAAGATAGAATTCCTGCCCAAAGATCCATGGATTATGAACGATCTTTCAGAAAAGGCAATGTCTTCCAACGATTAGAATATAATAAAAAAGACCAAGATAGATGACCTAACATCTATCAAGGACCTAGAACCAGCGAACCGGCATTCTGAAACAGGGTCAATCAGGTAGATCACCCAAGACTAACCGTTCCAATAGACGAAATCTTAGTTGTACTAGAAAGGAATAATTGGATCCCAGAAGCAAAGAAAATTGCTCAGCCCAGACCAGGTGGACGAAATTATGATCTATACTGCAAGTATCACCGGGCACACGGGCACCGAACTGAAGATTGTTTTCACCTTAAAAGAGAGATCGAAAAGTTGATCGAACAAGGAAAGCTAAATGACTATTTGGAGCGGGATAACCGCAAACGAGAAAGAAGCGGGAGTCCTCGGTATAACCAGCCAAGAAGAAATTCCCGAAGAAAGTCCCCTAATGAAGGTCCCCCTCAAGAATTAAATAATGATCAGGTCAACGGAACCATACACACGATCTCAGGGGGACCCGCAGGGGGAGATAGTCGAAATGCTCGTCGAAGGACTGCTAGATCCATTATCGGATGCCTAAAATTCCCGAAAGAAGTATGGACCTTAGAAAACAAAGAAACGACGCACCAGCTGATTAGTTTCAACGAAGGAGAAGTACCCAAAAACCTTGTTTGGGACACAAAAGAGGATAGCCCCGACTTCCCGATGGTGGTATCCCTAGAAATTTCAAATTACAATGTCAAGAGAATCCTAATCGATAATGGGAGCTCCACAAATATCATCTCTAAAGAGGTACTAGCCCAAATGAACTTGGGACAAATAACATTCCAAAGGGTAGCTACGCCCTTGGTGGGATTCGGAGGATCCGAAATTGTCCCCAGTAGAACAATTAATTTGAGTGTTTCACTCGGAAAGAAACCATATAGAACAGTGAAGCTGGTAAAATTTTTAGTAGTAGAAACTCCGTTCGCCTACAATGCAATTTTAGGGCGACCTGCCCTCAACTTGTTCAGAGCTGTCGTTTCAACTTACCATCAAAAGATAAAATTTCCGACCGACATTGGTATCGGGGAATTAGTGAACGACCATTGTATGGCATGGGATTGCTACAACACATCGTTAACTTTGAAAAGCCCCCCTAAAGCGATTACACCAAGCAAAAGGAAGCTCGAAGACGACGTTGGTAGAAACGACGTTGAAATTCCTAGCACTGACCGAATAGATAAAAAGGGAAAAGAGCCGGTGGACTTAGCCATAAAACCACCAGAACATAAGGATGTTATACTAGTACAGGGGGACACATCGAAAACAACAAGAATAGGTACGGAGTTAAGCAAGGAAGGGGAAGCAATGTTGATCAATTTTCTCAAAAATAATGTAGATATCTTCGCCTGGAGCGCGAACGGTATTGAGGGGATTGACCCCCGGATAATCAGTCATTCCCTAAAAATCGACCCTCTGGCAAAACCTGCTAGGCAAAAGAAGAGGAATCATGGACCAATAAAGGACAAAATAATTAAAGCCGAAGTAGAAAGGCTACTCGAAGCAAAACAAATTCGAGAAATACACTTCTCGGAGTGGCTGTGTAATGTCGTGCTAGTAGCAAAGGGAGACAAAAATGATAACAAATGGAGGATGTGCAACGATTTCACCGACCTTAACAAATTATGCCCGCGAGATCCATATCCTCTCCCGAGGATCGATTTACTAGTCGACTCCACAACTGGTTTTGCAATTTTCAGTATGATGGACGCTTTCCAAGGTTTCTATCAAATATACATGGACGAGCGGGACCAAGAGAAAACCGCGTTCGTAACCGAGCAAGGAGTATATTGCTTTATAGTGATGCCCTTCGGCTTGAGGAATGCCGAAGCCACCTACCAAAGGTTAGTTAACCTGGTGTTCAAAGAATTGATTGGTCAAAAGCATGAATGAAGCTGATCATGTAAAGCACCTCGATCGATGCTTCCAAATATTGAGAAAGTACCGAATGAAACTAAACCCTGCCAAATGCACTTTCGAGGTTAAATCCGAAAAGTTTTTGGGATATCTGGTACATCAACGTGGAATTGAGGCTAACCCAGAAAAAATTCGAGCGATAACTGAAATGAAGCCTCCAAAAACGATCTCCCAAGTACAGAGCTTGGTAGGCAAAATCGTGGCGTTAAATAGATTCATATCCAAATCAGCTGACAAAAGCATGCCGTTCTTCCAAACACTTCGAAAAGCGAAAAACTTTGCTTGGACTGATGATTGCGACAAGGCCTTTGAATGATTAAAAGAATACCTAACGACGCCCCCACTTTTGGCCAAACCGACCGAAGGGGAACAATTATACTTATACATATCGATCTCAGAAGTGGCTGTTAGTTCGGTACTAGTTAAAGTAGATGGCTCAGAACATAAGCCTGTTTACTACTTAAGCAAACTATTACAAGGGGCCGAGAAAAACTACATGGAAATAGAGAAATTCGCCTTAGCCCTAGTAGTGGCAGCAAGAAAACTTCGACCCTATTTTCTGACATATAAAGTCGTGGTATTAACCAACCAACCATTAAGACAGGTCTTAGCAAAGCCAGAAGCCTCTGGAAGACTGATCAAATGGGCGATCGAACTCGGTCAGTTCGACATCGAGTACAAACCAAGAATTGCAATTAAAGCACAAGTCCTAGCCGATTTTCTACTAGAGACTCCGAGTCAGGAACTTGAAAATCCTGAATCAACCAGCCATTCACATGATATCCTGATCCTAGAAAATCTATCCTAGTTAATGCACGTCGACGGCGCTTCATGCCGAGAAGGAGGAGGTGCTGGAATCAACTTTACCGGGCCAAATAAGGAGGATATCAATTACGCGATAACATTAGACTTCGTCGTGACAAATAACGAAGCAGAATATGAAGCGTTAATCGCAGGAATGGAAATGGCAATCAAGGCTAACATAAAGAATCTCAAATTATTTACCGATTCAGAGTTAGTACAAAGACAAATAGAGGGCCTGTATGAGGCAAAGGAATTTAACATGATCAAATATCTGGCTAAAGTGAAACAATTGGCGGAAAAATTCGAAGAATTTGGGATACAAAACATTCCAAGATCAGAAAATAAATGGGCCGATCAACTTTCTAGATTTACAGCATCCAACGACGGAAAGACTGAAAGGGTGATCACTTGGCTAATGTCTAATACACCAGCAATCGATATCGATGAAACGCCGATCACTCCAGTAATGGAAATCGAAGAGGTCGAAGCAAATTGGATGACCCCGATGATAGAGTACCTTCGAGAAGGAAAACTACCTCTCGACCAAAAGGAAGCTCGCAAAATGATACGCCGATTAGGAATTCTTCTAAGATGCATCTCCGAATCTCAAACCAATGATATACTCCGAGAAATACACGAAGGAGAAGCAGGGAATCACAGCGGAGCGAGGGCGTTGGTTACTATTGGCCTACCCTCAACAACGATGCCATACAGTACGTACAAAAATGTCATCATTGCCAAGTTCATGCTAATATATGTCATCGACCAACCAAAAACATACACCCAATACCAGTATGTTGGCCCTTCGATCAATGGGGAATGGACATTGTAGGACCTTTTCCTGCAGCTAGATCCAAGAAAGCATACGTTCTGGTTGCTGTTGAATACTTCAGCAAATGGATAGAATGCATCGCCCTTGCACGAATAACTCAGTTTCAAGTGATCAACATCCTCTGGAAATTCATAGTATGTCGATTTGGCATCCCGAGAATTCTAATCTCCGATAATGGAACTCAATTTGCGGGAAAACAGGTAATAGAATGGTGTTCAAAACTAGAGATTCAGCAAAATTTCACTTCGGTCGGGCATCCTAGAGCGAACTGACAAACTGAGGTAGCAAACCGAGAAATAATTAAATCCCTGGAAAAAAGATTAGGGGCAGCCAAAGGAAAATGGCTTGATGAACTCCCAGGAGTACTATGGGCTAATCGAACCACTGTCAGGACCTCAACCGGGGAAACCCCATTTAGCCTAGTGTATGGCTCCGAAGCTGTTATTCCGATCAAAACTCTAATTCCAACACCAAGAATTGAAATGTACGACGATCAGGAAAATGAAAAGACGAGAAAAAATGATATCGATTTAACAGAAGCTTTAAGAGAAAATGCCGTTGTACGTTTGCAAGTCACTAAAGCAAATATGGAAAAGGCGTATAATCAAATGGTACGCATCCGAACCTTCAAAGAAGGGGACCTGGTCTTGAAAAAGGTAGAAGTATCCAAGCATGTGGGAAAGTTACAACAAAATTTGGATGGACCTTACGTTGTCATTGGCGTAGGAAAGAAAGGTTCATACAAAATTGCACACACGGATGGAACAGCCTTACCAAGAACCTGGAATGCAGTCAACCTTAGGAAATACAATGGTAAATAAATTTTAGCAGATTAGGCTACTTTATTTTATTTTATTAAGTTTTAATCTTTGTAATAAAGGCCTTAGCCTACAGTTCAATTATTAAAGATTTTAGCAACTTTAAATATTAAATCAAGATTGGGTATAAATCGATTGTTTCGGTAAACACTCCTTGGAATTCTACTATCACATTGGTTGAGATCGAGACACAAGGAGTTAAGTAAACATTGATCCGCTCAATAAACACTCCTCGATCCAACCATACAAACGAGTCGAGTATACATTGATCCGCTCAATAAAAACTCCTCGATCTAAGCAACAAATGAGTCGAGTACACATTGATCCTTTCAATAAAAACTCCTCGATCAATTTTTCAACGATTAAAAGACTTCTGGTATTAAAAACCTAAGTCTAAACAAAACGAGTCGAGTCTACATTGATCCGCTCAATAAACACTCCTCGATCTACATATGACGATTAAAAGACTTCTGGTATTAAAAACCTAAGTCTAAACAAAACGAGTCGAGTATACATTGATCCGCTCAATAAACACTCCTCGATCTACATATGACGATTAAAAGACTTCTGGTATTAAAAACCTAAGTCTAAACAAAACGAGTCGAGTATACATTGATCCGCTCAATAAACACTCCTCGATCTACATATGACGATTAAAAGACTTCTGGTATTAAAAACCTAAGTCTAAACAAAACGAGTCGAGTATACATTGATCCGCTCAATAAACACTCCTCGATCTACTTATGCCGATAAAAAGACTTTTGGTATAAAAATCTAAGTCTAACTAAACAAAACGAGTCGAGTAAACGTTGATCCGCTCAATAAAAACTCCTCGATCTAGCAACAAACGAGTCGAGTATACATTGATCCGCTCAATAAACACTCCTCGATATACTTATGACGATTAAAAGACTTCTGGTATTAAAAACCTAAGTCTAAACAAAACGAGTCGAGTATACATTGATCCGCTCAATAAACACTCCTCGATCTACTTATGACGATAAAAAAGGCTTTTGGTATAAAAATCTAAGTCTAAATAAACAACGAGTTGAGTACACATTGATCCGCTCAATAAACACTCCTCGATCCGTTTTCAACAACCAAAATAGGCTTCTGGTATTAAAATCCTAAGTCTAAACAAAAATAGTTGAGTATACATTGATCCGCTCAATAAACACTCCTCGATTATTTTTAACGATTATGAGGCTTACGGGTTAATAACCTAGGTCTAAATAAAGAAAAGTTGAGTATAAATTGATCAGCTCAATAAAACATTCCTCGATCTGTGTTAAACTATCAATAATAATTGGTAAAAACAAAAAATCTTGTAAATGAGTTGAGTATAAATGAATTTGCTCGATAAACGCTCCTCATAAACAAGATTAAAACAATACCAATGACAAGAAGAATGCAAGGAATAAAATAAAGTTTTATTCATCTATGAACATGTAACAAATTACATACAAGTAGCTCTGGCTAGATTACTAAAGTCTATATACGATTTACACATCGTTACAACTATTAAACGATCCTATCCTATGGATCTGGGATCTTCACGACAATGTCCACGGAAACATCAATCTCCTCCCTAGTACCTCGACGATTATGATAGACCACCTAAGAAGCATGCTGCTCAGGATGATCAACTTCTTTAGTTCGATGGCCAGGCTCTGAAGATCAAATGTTCTTCCAGAGGAAATGAACATTACCAGCCAGATGAGCGGCAATACTCATTCACCCACAACAAGATACTGCTTCTACTTTTGGAATTAATATTTTATCCTAGAGCAGCATCTCTTCAGGACCATTGCAGAAGAAAAAAATTTACCAGCACACCACAGTGGACGACCACTCTTAAGGTAACATCCAAGAACAAGGATGCCTGGTAAATATGAACCCTCCATGTGCAAACAGAAACCACGGACCTCAAATCTGTGAAAACTAAGATTGAGGCCTCATGGGACCCGTTAGTACAAGGTAGGGCTTTCATGGGACCCGTCAGTACAAGGCAGAAGAAAATTAAGTCATTATGATGTGAATCACGATAATGTGACTTTTTGAATATTATGGGATCTGAAGGTAAGATAAAATTTAAGGAAACTGAGATCTCCATACTTTTTGAGAAATTGCAAATGAAGTTCGCAGACCACCGCCCTATTTATAGGGATAGATCTAAGTAATCCAACGGCTGAAAAAGTATTTGATCAAGGGACGGAAATGCGACCGTTTGACTTCCCATAATTAATGCAAGTAAGTGGGAACGGCACCTACCTGATCGACTCAACCAATCGATAACAAAAGAAGCCGTAGATCGAAGCGATCAACGAATAATCCAAGCAGACCTAAAGGAGCTCCGGACCAGAAAGGTCTGCACGCTCACATATGATAGTCGCTCAGCAGAAAACTTAAAAATCCTCAACGAAGGCATGCAAGTTTAAACCGTTGTAAAAATGATACTTGCTTGCCTAGAGATAAAAGACCAAACCCTCCACCATATGAGGGTCGTCACTGCCTTATACATCACATGGGGAACTATTAACTCGGATATACAAGAATTCCTTTGGAGTCCAAGAAATCTAACGTCAATAATTGGACGGTAAATACCACCATGCCAGACTGCACTGACGTCACTGCCTGATATACCAAAGAATTGCTGAAGGAGGTCTGAGCAGGCCAGATCTGGCTAATAATTCTACGTTTTCCAATTCCTCCCATATCAAAGAAATGATATAATGATACACTGGTTGAGGAACATATAACTCACAGTTAATACAGAGAAACATAAAGATTAGGAAGATACTGTAAGGGATATCTTCTCTTAGTCTTATAGAAAGAAAAGCAGAGTTCAACAGAAGGAATAATAGCCTCCTTATATAAGATATACATCACAAAAAGACAAACTTACAAGGCATGGATTGAACATCGACCAAAATGCTGAGCGTTCCTTAACAGCTATACAATCGATTATCGATACGAAGTGCCTACTGTCTACATTTTGACGTCTAATGAGACTTTAGATATAACCCAAGGGACCATACTGGGTTGATCATCAAAAAAGTTTGATTTGCAGAACAGACATTATATCATTCAGTTACTTAAAATGCTACATTCTTTTTTCTCTATTCTGAGTATTCTCCGCAAAGATCAATATCAGATAAGTATGCTAACCTATGCTGATTATTTCATGATGTTATATTTATGCATAACAGCAAAATGTGCATAACAAAATATATCTACAGAATAAAATTGATCAAAGCAAGGATCTGCCTACAAAAGATCATAGTTTTCAATTGAGTCGTTCTCCCAATACAAAAAATTCAGCCCAAGCAACTACACAAAAAGTTGGGCACCAAAAAAAAAAAAAAAAAAAAAAAAAAAGAGACAGTCCAAGGCCTGCCAGGTCGAACAAATCACTGAGAAGAGTTGTTAACAGGCTGACTAGCAGA
>CM064883.1:62121616-62189314 GCA_003313485.2 Penstemon barbatus | reverse complement strand
GGACCCTCCAAACCCTACTAACGGCGTAACTACTTTCTGTAGATTTATCTGCCCCAAGTTAATTTGGGTTAAAACCTCCCGGGAGATGATATTCGCTGAGCTCCCATTATCGATTAGGATTCTTTTGACATTATAATTTGCTATTTCTAGCGACACCACCATCGGAAAATCGGGGTTATCCTCTTTTGTGTCCCAAATGATGTTTTTAGGTACTTCGCCTTCGTTAAAGCTGATCGGCTGGTCGTTTGATGGCTTGTTTTCCAGAGTCCATATTTCTTTTGGGTATTTTAAGTTTCCAATTATGGATCTGGCTGTCCTTCGTCGGGCGTTACGACTATCCCCGCCCGCGGGTCCCCCGGATATTATATGGATAGTCCCATTGATCTGGTCGTGGTTCAACTCCTGCGTAGGACCATGCTCGGGTGACCTTCGATGAGAACTCCTTCTTTGATTATTATTCCGAGGGCTTCTACTTCTTTCCCTTTTGCGGTTATCTCGCTCTATGTAGTCGTCTAATTTTCCCTGTTCGATTAGTTTTTCAACTTCTCTTTTGAGGTGAAAACAATTTTCTGTTCGATGTCCGTGTGCCCGATGGTATTTACAGTATAGGTCGTAGTTTCGAGATCCTGGTCTTGGCTAAGCGATTTTCCTCGCTTCGGGGATCCAGTTATTTCTTTCTAGAACTTCCAATATTTCTTCCATCGGAGCATTTAACCTTAGGTGTTCTACTTGATTCACCCTGCCTCTGATCGGTAGTTCGGGGTTTCTTGGTCTTTGGTAGAAATTAGGTTGCCTTTCTTGGTCGGCTTTGTTGTATTCCAGTCGCTGGAAAACGTTGCCTTTTCTAAAAGATCGCTCATAATCCACGGATCTTTGGGCAGGAATCCTGTCATGCCGTTTGGAGCCTGAAGTTGTGGCTTTGTTTTTGTTTTTATCTTTAAAGGAATTCATCTCTTCTTGGGTCATATATTTAGACGCCAAGCTCATGATGTCGGCAAACGTTCTTGGTTGTTTTCGACTGAGGGCATTTCCGAACTGCCTATTCTTCATGAGGTCGAAGAGAATAGAAATTATGTAATCAATATTTGGAGAATCGATTTTGAGTAACTCCACGTTAAATCTCGCCAACCAATTTCTTAGGGACTCTCCCTCTTGTTGGTGTATGGTTCCTAAGTAGCTCATCGGGAGTTTTTGCCTCTTCTGACTGGCAAACTGCTGCGTCAGTTTATTGCATAATTCCCGAAAACTGAATATGGAGTTGGCAGGTTGTTTGGCGAACCAGTCCAATGCGAGTCCTTCGAATGTGGTCACCATTAACTTGGCGGTGAATTCCGCAGAGTGGGCGTATAAGTTCATTATATTCGTGAAGCTAAAAATATAATCATCTGGGTCAGTGGTTCCATCATATCGGGGTAGTCTACCCGGGACCTGTCCCATTGACTGTGCCTCTTTTATTTCTCTGCAGAAGGGAGAACAGGCCGCAAGGCTCTCCTGGAGTTCCGTGGTTCGGGCCCACGGGTTCTGAACAGATCGTAGGCGTTGTTCGAGTCGCTCCTGCACCATCCTCTCGATTTCTCTTTCCGAGAATCGCGTTGTTCGTGGTCGATCTGGGATTACATCATCTATGTCATCCTCGATAGGGATTATTGTACGTTCCTTGGACCCACTGCGCCCCGGCTGTGGTTTTCTTTGTCCTAGTTTTCTTCGGGGATGGTTATCGGAGGGTTTTGAATTGCCCTGCTGCGGACTGTGTAGCGAGCGCCGCTCGCTTACCGGGCTGTCAGCTTGTTGAGAGGTTTGGTCGTTTTGCCTTGGCGCTCTTTGAGCAGGAGTTGCCCTGGCAGCCCTAACGTTCCGCGGAATTTGATCAAGTACGAGTAATTCTTCTGGAGAGAGTGATTTAAAGAGCATTGCTATTTGTCGCAGTTTCTCCTGAGCGCCCGGGAGAGGAACGGGGATCTCAGGGACTTCCGGTTCTTCCCGTATTTTACCGGGAAGACCTCCTTGGGTTTCCTGCTGACGGGGGCGGGTATCCTGCAAATTCTCGTTGGTGTTGGGAGCGTTATTATCATTGTTGTCCTGTAGATCTTCAGATGTGTTATGACCGGTGGTTGTGTTACTTCTTGCTCCGATACGAGCGCTTTTCCTTGGGCGAGCCATGTGTCGATCGAATAATTAACCTAGCCCCACGGTGGGCGCCAACTGATTTAACCGGATTTCGTAGGGTTAAAGGAATCAGTGAATTTGTGATATTGGGGGTTTTCAATATATATATTTTATAGGGCTCTGTTACTTTATTCAGGATGGATCAATCTCAAGGAAGAGCAATATCTTAAGAACAAAAAGTAAATAATCAAACCAACGCAGAAATAACCCAAATATGAGGAGAAAGCTCTTTCTTTATTGAATAATAGTGAGTTGTGCCGTTTATGCAGGATGCAATGGCATATTTGCCTTATGATTCAGAGCTATTTAATACAATGATTGACTAGGTATTTATATCATACTAAACCTAGCGTTACAAGGAAATATAGTCCTAATAGGACTCGGCCCAAATATCCTTCTTGGGTCCGGAGTATAGTCTTCTAGTCGAAGAGAGCTGTATTCGGCCGGGTCGATAAGATGATCCCGAACTGTCTGATTTGGTCGAATCGATCTTATGTTCTTTACTCGATCCGTACTATACGTAGGGTGCAAAATAGCCCCCATCAGGCGGATCTACTCGATCTTTCAGACGCACGTTCGAATCATCCACTTTGTCTCGTGCGCCACTCTCTTTAAGTATGTTATTATTCTTCTTTACTCGAATGCGAGGTAGATCTAACCTGCTCTCTTAGCTTTCTGATCGTATTACACTTTCTTTGCTGATCAATTCGTTGAGGAGTTTTGACTGTCCGTTGTTACGTCAATCGGGATTCCTCGTTCCATGGGCATACAGAGCCAACCCCAGCAACTAGTGAAGAAAAACAATGTGGAACAAGGAACGGGAGCAGATAAGCCGATCGTCGACCCGATCGATATTCCAGAAGTATACCCGGCTTTGCGAGGGGTTGGTAGCTCGAGTTCGTCGAATCCCGCTGTAGCTGGTCCCTTGCGTAGTGTATTCACGATCGATACTTCTAACCCATCCTCAGCTGGTTATATTCAATATTCTTGGACCCGTATGTTAGGCAGACAAGAACACGAAAAGCGCATGCATCGGAAACGGTATGCTGAACATCCGGGGCCTTCGAGAAGGATAAAACCATTTGGCAAGAGCTCGGACTCAGTTCCTTGCCGACCAGGTAGATCGGAGCCGGATGTAGCAGATTTTATGAATGAACAATTTTGCGAGCGTAGAGTCCCAGGTTACCCGGAAGAAGGGACCATTTGCACTGACCTTGGACCAGATGGTGAAAACGAGTTTGATAAAGCTACCAGAATTTTTATGGCTGGACGGTTCAAACAAGATCTGCTTGATCACACCATTAAAGGCGATTTTGAAGTCCTGAGTAACTTTTCTCGAACGTACCAGGAGGTAATAATTTTTTTACATTTGAGTATTCCGTACGTCTCAATCCTTAGGTACTATTCCGTACGTCTCAATCCTTAGGTACTATGTTGATACCATTTTTCCATCATAGGCCGGAGATTATTTCGCGCTTCAGACCTATCGTTTGTCATTGCTGGAACAGGAATCTCAAGAAGCTCATAACGCGCTCGCGCAGGCCTCGATCGAAAATAAAGCTCTTCGAGCTCAATTAGATGACGTTACGAGTAAATTATCGGCCAGTCATCGAGAATTGTCAAAAACGAAGAAGGAGTTGGAGATTGCTAATAAGAAACATACCTCATCTGTGGAAGAGGATTTGTTATCAACCGTTATAGAGAAAAGTGCCCTCGAGGAAGAGCTCAAGAAAGTCAAAATCGAACTTGAGCAAGCGAAGCAGGATTCCGAGCGAGCATATGCCCAGGGCCGGGAAAAGGCTGTGATTCCAGCGATACGAGAATTTTTGAAGTCCCCTGTCCTAGATCCCTTAATTCAAAGGAGAATGGGAGGGATTCTCCAAACGATCTTCTATAAAGGGGTTCGACAGCTAGTTTCGGCCAAGAGAATTTCAAACAAGTTGTACGAATATTTTCAATATATGAACCCTTATAAGAATGCAGAAGGAAAGGACTATAAAGCTTCCTCTTTGCCAAAGACAGATATGAACTGGCATGATCACTGTTTTGCCCCCTTTGTCCAGGAGTTTGGCTTCCCGATGCCGAACCCTGATGTGCTTGAGCTGTCCGATCATAACCCTTAATCTACTTTAGGAGGATCGTCAGATGATGAGCATAACGACCAATCTTGTAGTTAAGTACGGCCTTTGGCAAGGATTACAGTGGTTTAGGCAATGAATCTGATTCCTCGATCAGAACCAATTCATAGTTTGATAATCGGAAATTGACAGTTTATAATAGCTATGTAATAGGAGTAGTACTTTACGTAATAGGGTCCTTCTCCCAGATTTTCCCTTTCATAACTTGTATATCCTTCTCATTTTGTATGAATTAACATTTGATTTTCTCGTTGCTGATTTAATCTTTATCGTTTCCTTTTGAACTTGTAAACAATTGCGACGGTTCAATTATTGCAAAAATAGGATGTCGCTTCTATAAATATTAGGATTGTCTCAAATTCATTTGTATAAGACCGTTAATTACTGAGATCGGAGCTTCGCGCTTAGTATCTATTTTCGAACTTTCAAACTTACTTTTTGCTTACTATGGATCAAATATTGGGTAAGCCAATCGACCCCAAATTTTTATTGGGTGGTACTAAGAGTAAAGGCCCGTCCAAAGATCAAAAATCGAGCAAAGAGAACAAACCCTCCAAGGCTTCCCCAAAAACATCTGCATCTTCTCCCAAAACCTCCAAAGGCGGGGAGACTAAAAAGGAGAAACAAGCTCCAGTAAAACATCCCAAAGTTATTTCTAGCAAATCAGTTCTAGATGAGGAACTCGATGAGGAGCTCGAGGCTTCTCCGCCAAAGAATCTTGATACTTCAAACCGAGCATTGGCTAGGCAAAAAGCATCATCCCTTTCTTCCAATAAAAGACCTTATCCTGATGCGATCACTCCGATCGAGACCTTGCAGAACCTCGTCGCTGGGAAAGAAGTGCCAACTGTTGACCCCAACGCTGGTTCCTCGACCGAAGGTTTGGGTAAGAAAGTTAAACTGACCCCTACTGGAGAAGGCTCTTTAATTTCTGGAGGATCTGCTGAGCCTTCACATCTTGAAACTGAGCCCTCAAAAACTGAATTGAACCCTCGAAGACTGAAACTGAGCCCTCGAAAACTGAAATTGAACCCTCAAAGACAGAAAATTCTTCTGATCCTCTTACTCCTGCCTACCCTGCGACCTCTCCTTCCCTACTCGGAGGGTCGAAGGATGAGTCCGCTTCTGACGTGGAGCTTCAGAACCTTATCGAGAATCCGCCGCAGGCTGATTTTCCTATTCCTGAAGCTGGCGCGTCTAAGGGAAAGAGTCCCTCGGAGCTATTTCAGTCTGGATCGAACTCTCTTTTTCAGGTCCTCCTTTCTCCTCCCTTATTTTTTTTTTTGGAATCTAACCCTTCCATATATAGGCTAGACAAGACTTTCTTGAACTAAAGATGTTGGCTGAACGGGAGTTGAGTCGACATGCTGCTGTCACCCTCGAGCTGGAGAAGAAGAACGGCGAGTTGGATCGTGTCCTCGAGGAAAAATTGGCTTTAGAGAAAGAGAAAATTACTAAAGTTCAAGGAGAAGAGCTCCATCAACAATTGAGCGAGGAGCTCGGAATGCTCAAAGATCTTTACGAGCAGGAGAAGAAGGGCTTCAAACTTCGAGAAAAGGAGGCTTATGCTCGTGGGTATGAAGCCCGTAGTGCTGAGCTTCGAAAGGCTCTTCATGATCATAAATTTGTGTAACTTTTTATTCGATGGATACTGTTGTAACTCTATTTCATTTCTCGTATTTGTGTTGTACTCTGAATAATATTTAGTTTGTTCTTTTCTTATTTCCGATTCCAGGCAATGTATTGGGCCATGTGCCTTTTATAATTGTTATGCCCTTTTCTGACGCTTATATCCTCTTCGAATATGTTGTATATTTTCCAATATCATAGGACTTGTAGCGGGTTGCTAGAAATCTTTGACAGGACTTTTGGAACGTAATGGGGTTCTATTCGGGACTGTAGTCCTCGATTAGTTCCTATAAACTGTTTGGCTTCTTTGTTAAGTATTTATTGTCTTTAACGTTCAATCCTTGTAGAGGCAAATTAGTCAATGCCAGCGTTCGGATATTTTTCCCGATAAATGACTTTGTTGATAGCACAACTTCCCGATTTTGAGTTTGAAATGATTTACCCTAACCAATCAATCCCTTATTTTTCGGGAAGCGGAACGGTCGGCGCATTTATCGCTCGTATCGCGACCATTCATTAAGGTAGATCTGAACCGTAGATGTCCATTACCTCCTCCTATAAATACTTTAGAATGACTCTTATTTTTACTACTACCTTTTAATTTTTCTCTTGAAAATTTATTCGATGCTTATGCTCGAGTGGCCGCCTTCTTTAGTGAACAATCTCTTATTCGAAATAATGACGTCCAGGATTCGAATTCGATCCCCGATAATTATGTTCGAGATCCGAACTCGAACTCCTTTCATTGATTCTTTGCTTTCAAATAAAACTTTCTTTGACTAGGATATCGACAGACGAAAAGGATTGCGACTAGGATACCGGCAGACGACCTGCTCTCTCTGATTCCAAGTCATTGAGGCAGGCTCGAACCCCTGTACTCTGTCCTCCATCCAGTCGGGATAGTGGGTCAACTGCTGGAGGAGTTTTCCTGCACTCGATCTCAACTTCTTCAAGATGCATCTTGAAGAATGTTGCCTTCGAATTTGCTAGGGATGATTCCAACCGGAGTTGCTTCCCTCTCTTTTGACGCGATCCTGTGTGGACTAATTAGCTATGAAGTAGTGGATGAAGGGTAGAAGTGTACTAGCTTAACTTTTGCTCCTTCGACTCCCCAAGTATTCAAGCGTAGGATTAATTATTTGTAATAGGATCGTACTAGATGTAGACTTCTAGCTTAGCTCGATTCTCCTTATTGCAATCAAGAATTCTTTTGTAACTGTTTGAAAGTTTATGAATGAAAGATTTATTTCCTTTATTATTCTTGCTTGTTAATTTATAGACTTACTTCGAGCATCAATTTTTTCGCGCCAGAAGTGTGAACGATAAGTGTTATTCTTCGCTGCTCTTGATTACTGACAGGATAATAGAACACTAATTTTCTAATAATCGAGCATCAATTATGCAATTGCTCTTGGGTGGAATAATTGAATCCTCAACTTTTAATACCCAAAACATGATCAATAATTGACGTCTTTCGCCGATCTCGTTCGCTGAGTTTTTGATCGAAGATTAATAACCAAATTTGAATGATAATTGACATCTTTAACAGATCCCGATCCTTGCAGTTTGAAATCGAGCAATGTCAAAATCAGGAAAATAATCGATAATCTGAACTTAGGGTCTTAGCAACAGCTTTCGCCCTTTTCATTTATTTCGAACTAAAGGGCATAGCAACGGCTTTCACCCTTAGTCGTTTTTGATCGGTCATAGCAACATCTTTCACCTGAGGGTCTTAGCAACAACTTTCACCCTTTTCATTTATTTCGATCTAAGGGGCATAGTGACGGCTTTCACCCTTAGTCATTTTTGATCGGTCATAGCAATAGCTTTCACCTGAGGGTCTTAGCAACAACTTTCACCCTTTTTATTTATTTCGATCTAAGGGGCATAGCAACGGCTTTCACCCTTAGTCGTTTGTGATCGGTCATAGCAACAACTTTCACCTGAGGGTCTTAGCAACAACTTTCACCCTTTTTATTTATTTCGATCTAAGGGGCATAGCAACGGCTTTCACCCTTAGTCGTTTTTGATCGGTCATAGCAACAGCTTTCACCTGAGGGTCTTAGCAACAGCTTTCACCCTTTTCATTTATTTCTATCTAAGGAGCATAGCAACGGCTTTCACCCTTAGTCATTTTTTAGGGTCGTCACCCATTTTGCTGATCCAAGGGGCGTAGCAACGGCTTTCACCCTTGTTCGATATTTGAATAATATACATAAAGATTGGCCATAATAACTTTTCGAATATGACGAATTGATAATATCTCTGCGAAGAAAAATTTCATTGAATAGATAATCTTCAAGAACATGAGAAATAAAGAACATAATGAGACAATAAAACCATAGATAGGCTAGGAACTGCTAAATAATCTTCATCTTCCATAATATCTTCTCAAATTTATGGCATTCCAAGATCGAGGCAAGACTTCTCCATTTGGATGAGCAATCTTGTAAGAGCCCTTCTGCCCTACTCCGATCACTACATAAGGTCCATCCCAAATGGGCTGAAGTTTTCCAACATGTTTCGAGACTTCTACTTTTTTCAGCACTAGATCTCCGACCTTAAAGGTTCGGATTCTAACATTTTGATTGTACGCTTTCTCCATGTTGGATTTCATGGACTGAATTTTCAGCTTAGCACGATCCCTTTTGCTGTTTGCATGATCGACTTCCATTTCCCTCAACGATTTATTCTCTTCGGAATCATAAAATTCAACTCTGGGAGAAGATATCAGATTCTCGACTGGAATAACTGCTTCAGATCCGTAAACTAAGCTGAAAGGAGTTTCCCCCGTGGCTGCTTTTATAGTGGTCCTATAAGCCCATAAAACTCCCGGAAGTTCATCAAGCCACTTTCCTTTTGCGTTAGATAACCGCTTTTCTAGAGATCGAACGATCTCTCTATTTACAACATCTGTTTGTCCATTGGCCTGTGGGTGCCCTACCGATGCGAAATTTTGCTGTATCCCGAACTTCTCACACCAATTTGTGACCTTCTTGCCAGCGAATTGCATTCCATTGTCAGAGATTAAAACTCAAGGAATTCCGAACCTGCAGACGATATTCTTCCATAGGAAATTTATTACTTGAAACTAAGTAATCTTGGTTAGAGCCACATATTCGACCCATTTACTGAAATACTCTACTGCGACCAACACTCAGTTCTTTCTAGATCTGGCGGTCGGGAAGGGACCGACAATGTCGATACCCCATTTATCGAAAGGCCAACAGATCGGGATAGAGTGCATTTGCTCGGCTGGCTGATGGATCAAGTTCGAATGAATTTGACAATGATGACATTTCTTCACATAATCTATTGAGTCAGAAAAGAGAGTTGGCCAATAATATCCCGTCCATTTTATGGCTAACGCTCAAGCTCCGCCGTGATTTCCTGCTTCTCCTTCGTGAATCTCTTTAAGAATTATATTATATTGATTTTTAGAGATACACTTTAATAAGATTCCAGATGAGGATCGTTTATAGATGATCTTACGTGTTTTGGTTGATTCGATCAAGGGTGGGATGTATGATTATAATAACAATAAATAAAGTGAAGTAAAGATCAAATGTAATTTTATTCGAATTGAATGAGTACAAGTACAAGTATTCAAAGGTCCTATCCGAGCATTATTGGATGCCGTACAAGCTAGAGGGTGAAATATGTATGAGAAAAGAAGACCTATACTAATATTCTCTAGTAAACTCGAGCTGCAGTCTGAAGGTTGGAGTGTCTTGGAAGTTGTCCCCAGTGTAATAAATGCATGGAGTATTTATAGCCAAATTAGAGGGCTTGGGCCTGGGCTCGGCCCAACAGTGTCCTTCGATCTAAGGTTCTCTAGCATGCTCAGAACGACCATCTTCATGCTTTGGTTCGGCATTCGGTTCCTGGCGACAGGGTTCGAAGCCATCCGAACTGCGTTGAGGCTAGGAAAACAGCTGCTCCGAATTACCCCTCATCAATACTCCCCCACTTCTCGAGTGTGAAGCGAAGCAAACGCTCGAAGAAGTACAAAGTACGTTCCATGCTACAATGAAATGAGCCGTTCAGCATGTCTTTAGGATATGCCTCATTAAAAACCTGACTCGGAAAAACCCATTGGGATAAAAACCGAGCTAGGGAAAAAGAGTGCATATATAAGAAGCATACTTTGGCGCGCTCTGAAATTACCCTCGTTGGAGGATGTTGAAGTAATAATATCCTTTCGGATTCCAAGATGCGTTGTTCGACCCCTAGATGGATGCTTTCTTAGAATTTCTGGTTATAACAATGAGGGTCTCCGAGATCCTTAAGAATAAAACGCAAAGACAAATTCCGCAGTTCCAAAAAAGGAAGGATCAAAAAGGCTATTTTGAGAGGAAAAACCCAAATTTTTTACCCTTGGTAAGTTCAATCGTCGCGGTTACTCGGGGACCTCTTTGCAATTTTACCTTTTTAACCCCGTATTTATATGTTGACCCGTTGAAAAATTACTTCCATGTTATATTTTCTCTTGAGCTCGAAGTGTTTTAATCGAAAAGGTAGTTACTTTAGTATAATCGTCTTCGAATTCATAATGTCAAGTTCTAGAAGTTCGAAGGGCAAGAATAAGGTCGAAGAGAACCAAGAATCTGATCCTATGCTAAAGCTCGTTGATGATTACGAAGAAGGAGAATTCCGTCAAGGAGGCGAGGATGATGATCCGAGCGAGGATCACGAAGAAAATGAGGTTGATAAACGCAGCATCGGTGAGGGTGCCTTTGTCAAAATCTATAGACCCGCGCTTGCTCCCGAGCCTGTGACCTCGAGCACGTCAGAACTTCCTGCTAAAGAAACTTCCTGTTGTTTTTCAAAGAGAGATCGTGCTTATCTTGAGAAGGAGTTTGGAAGATATCTTCCAAAAGGGTTTTCGATCGTTATTCCCTCTTATTCCGAGCGTGCTACTGAGCCCCCAGCTGGTTGTCAATCCTTTTATGAGGGTCAATTTTCCAGTGGTCTACGTATTCCATTCGTTCCCCTTATCAGAAATGTCCTTTCTTTCTTTTCGCTGTCCCCCGCTCAACTTCTCCCGCATTCCGTTGCCTATATAGTAGCATTCAGTGCTCTTATGGAGGCAAAAGGGGAAGAGGCCTCCTTTAGCAATTTCTGGCATACCTTCCGAATGGAATTAGGCAAGGGTTCCAATGCGGGGTTTGTATCCGTTTTCCAGAGGTCGAAAAGACCTTTTCTTACTAAGATAGCAACAAAACAGAGTGTAGGCTGGAAGAGGAGATTCTTCTTCGTGAAAGGTCCTAATGTTCCTGTGTCGGAACGTAGTTCAAAGACTAGACCGTATCGATGGGATGGCGCGGATTCCTGGTCGTATGGTTCTCGCAAAATTAGAGAAAAGCTCAGACAACGTCTTTCTGACGATTTTCTCGAACAAATGCGATCCAATCCTTACTATACCAAGTCCCTAGTTCAAGAAGGCGTTTTACGATTGGCTGGGCTGAGCCGCTGTGATTATCCTGCCCCGGCGATTAAGTATCCCAGTTCATCTTCTGAAGTATCTCGTATGCAAACTAATGTCCTGCCAACCTCTAGTGCTCTGCCCCTTGCCGTTCCTTCTTTGAGTAAGTTCCTTGTTCTCTGTCTACATTGAGGTTTATTTGAACAAGTCTTTTCGTTTAAATCCATGCCTGATTCGTATTACTCCGCAGGTCGAATCGTCGAGAATTTTCGAGTGTCCGCCGCCGGCTTGGTCGGAGATAAACCATTTTATTTTGAGCCGTCACCGCGTACTTCCGAGAGGAATGCTGACGCACATAATATAGGTGGGAACTCAGTCGTTGTAGCAGCTTCGCTTCCCGATTTGAGAGGGGTCGGTACTATGAGTTGCCTGAATTCCGCTACTGCCGGGCCTCTTCGAGCTCTGTTTTCCCCGGATACTTCTGTTCTTTCATCGGTTGGCTATAGCCAGCACTCTTGGAATCGAATTCAGGGCGTTCAGGAGTATGAGAAGCTCCTAAGTCGAAAAAGAAATGCTGAACATCCCGGGCCCTCAAGGAGGGTAAAACCTTTTGGTATGAAATCTGAGTCTGTTCCATGTCGAGAAGGTAGGTCGGAGCCTGATGTGGCAGACTTTATGGAAGAACATCTTCGAGGTAGCAGAGCTGTTGGATACCCTGAAGATGGCACCATTCAGACCGATTTGGATGTAGGTGGGGAGAATGAGTTTGAAAAAGCCACTAGGATTTTCATGGCTAGTCGGTTTAAACGGGACATTTTGCTTCAGTCCGTTAAAGGGGATTTTGAGGTTCTAAGTGACTTTTCCAGGACGTACCACGAGGTAAAAACATATCTTTCGATCAACTATTCTTTCCTTAGTGCCCTTAATATTCATGTGGTACCTCTTCTTACTTTTTAGGTCGGAGATCTTTTTGCCACCCAAACATATCGCTTAGCCTTGCTGGAACAAGAGTCGCAGGATGCTCACGATGCATATGCGCAAATTTTCGTCGACAATCAATCTCTTCGATCTCAGTTAGCAGAAAGTCAACAGGAACTAACTCAAACGAAGAAGGAACTTGAAAAAGCTATTAAGAAACGTTCCTCGTCCGTGGAGGAAGATTTGCTGGTGTCTGTTAAAGAGAGGAGTGCCCTCGAGGAAGAGCTGAAGAAAGTAAGGATAGAACTCGAACTGGCGAAGCAAGACTCCGAGCGTGCATATGCCCAAGGTCGGGAAGAAGCCAAGATCCCTGCCATACGAGAATTCTTGGAATCCCCTGTCTTAGATCCTTTAGTTCAAAGGAAAACGGGAGAAATTCTTCAGACGATTTTTTATAAAGGGGTTCAACAATTAGTCGCGGCCGAGAAAATTCCGGATGATTTGGAGGAATATTTCAAGCATATGGACCCTTTCAAAAATGCTGAAGGGAAGGCTTATAAAACTTCATCTCTTCCCAAGGCGAATACTAACTGGCAGGAACATCGCTTTGGCCCCTTAGTCGAGGAGTATGGTACTCCGATGCCTAACCCTGATGTGCTCGAGTATTCCTGCGACGATCCTTCTAATGTGTCCGGGGAGGAAGACAAAGATGTCAATATAGGCAATGCCCCCGATAAGGGAGACGGTCAATCCTTCGATCAAGCTGGGTAATTATCGAGCTTCAAATATATATATCGTCTGATCTCCAGTTTAGCGAGTTACTAAGGTCGAGTAAGCCGGAGGAGGCGATTCAAGGTTTTTTAGTTAGGAATCAATTGTATCTATTCATGCAACCCAATTTTGTAAACGAGTTAGCTTTATATTTCTTGATTTGACTCGTGTAACTTATGACTTCTGACTTTATAAATGTCGATAATTTTCCACACTTTCTGCTCGAGCTTTGTTTATCCGAGTGAGATTTTTCTCCATTGTCGCGTCGATTCACTATCTCAATCGTAGTGCGTAGCGTCTATAAATATTGGGATCTTTTCTCATTACTCGCACTACATCCTTCCTTACCGAGATCGGAGCTCTCCCCGTATTTTGTGCATTTTCTGAATTCCTTAAGAAGTAAAGATCCTATCTTATCGATCCCAAATTCACTTATTATGGAGAATGTTCTAGGCAAAGCTATCGACCCCAGGTCGATATTTGGTGGTTCGAAGAACAAGAAATCGAACAAAGAACAAAAGGCTGACAAGGAGGCCAAACCCTCCAAATCTTCTTCTAAAACCTCTGCGTCTTCCCCGAAAGCTCCTAAAGGGGGAGAAGATAAGAAAGAGAAAAGCGCCTCCTCAAAACCAAACAAGGGTAGCTCCAGCAAGTCCATTTTGGACGAAGAGCTCGAGGCTGAGCTCGGAGGTTCCTCCCCGAAAGTGATTGATTCTAAGAGTGAGGATTGTGTCCAAGAAAAGACCCCTGTTCCCCCTTCGAATAAGAGGCCTTATTCCGATGGGGTTACGCCCATTGAGGCTTTGCAAAATCTTGCTATTGGTGGCAAGTCATCCTCCGATGCTTCGATCGTTTCTCCCTCAGGGAATCCCAATAAAAAGTCCAAGTCAGAGACTGGTGGGGGGGCTTCCGCTGAAGCATTAGGAATTGATAATCCTCCCCGATCCTTTGCCGATTCCTCTCCTCAAAAGGTTGCTTCTCCTCTGCACGAGGAGTTGAAAGATGGATCTCCTTCTAAGGTTGATCCCATGGGTAACTTGTTGCAAGCTACCTTTACTTCTTCAGAGACTGATATACCCAAGGAAAGAAACACGTCCAAAGAGAGAAACATAGAAGAGTTGTTCGAGTCTGGGCAGCACTTCCTTTTTCAGGTGTACATTTATTTATTCTACCTTTTTCCCATTTTTTATTTTTTTTTTTTTAGCGCTGTTGACCCTTTTTAACAGGCCGGACAAGACTTCATTGAGCTTAAAACGTTTGCTGAGCGGGAGATCAACCAGCGCGCTGCTATTTCTCTCGAGCTGGAAGAGAAGAAAATCGAGTTCGACCGTGTCCTCGCAGAGAAACTTGCTTTAGAGAAGGAGAAGAAGGCTAACGATCATGGAGAGGAGATCCATAAGCAGCTGAATGAGAAACTCGAAAAACTGAAGATCCTCCATGAGCAGGAGAAACAAAATTTCACACGTCGAGAAAAGGAGGCTTATGATCGTGGATTTGAAGCAGGATGTGAGGCTCGCAATGCTGAGCTTCGAAAGATTCTTTCTGACAATAAACTTGTTTAGATGTTGTCTCTTATTTACCCGAACTCGTAGTATACTGTTTTTATTTGTGTTATCCTGAATAATTTTCAGATATTTTTATTTTCTATGGCTTGTAATAATTTGCTTTCTTCTCGAATCGCATGCTCCTCTTATGTGTTCTTCCTTTGATCATGCCTTCATTTGGATTTCTTTATGATTTTTCTTTGATGATTGGAACTGAGACTTTGATGAATTCGGATAAGATGAACTCGAGTGGAACAAATTTGACATTTTCTTCGCTTTTTTTTCAAAACAGTTTCTGCATTTTCGGGATTCGTAACGGTCGGCGCATTTACTGCTTATATCTCAGCCGTTAGTATCATCAAATCTGGGTCGTTAATTGCCTATTCCTTTCGCTATATATAGTTCCGTAGTTACCTTTGAATTTCATATTCCAGTAACATTTCTGATCGGTTATATGATTGAGATTTTACTTTTCCTAGCCAACATGCTCCGTTTGCTATCTCCGATTGAACTGTTCGAGGTTCTTCTTCGAACTGTTTATAAATTTCGCTTATCTCCTGATGGCTACTTATTTCGACTAGGGTATCGACAGGCGAAAATAATTGCGACTGGGGTACCGGCAGGCGACCAGCTCTCTTTGATTCCAAGTCTTTGAGGCGGGTTCGATCTTCTGTATCCTGTCAATCCACCCGGTCGGATAGTGGGTCTACTGCTGGAGGAGTTTTCCTGCACTCGATCTCTACTTCTTCAAGATATTTCTTGAAGAATGTTGCCTTCGAGATTGCGTGGAATAATTTCTCTAGGGGTTGCCTTGCTTTCTCTCGATCTGGCCCGGCGTGGAGCAAGTACCGAGGAAGTGAAGGATGAAGGGTGGAAGTGTTAGCCCAACCTCGACTTCTTCCTTCGATCACGAGAAACTTCTAGCGTAGGGTTGATTTGTAATAGGGTTACATAAAATGTAAAGCCTTGACTTTGTTCGATTTTTTCTTGCCATTGTAATTTCAAACTTTGCTTGTAATGTCATCAATAAGACATTTATTTTTCTCGTCATACGTGTTATTCCGTAAAATTGCTTTTGTATGCTGTTATAGAGCATCGATTTCTTCTGCCTCCAAAATATGATCGAGTGCCATTCTTTATTTACTTTGATAAATATTTAGATGATAGATGATAATCGATATTCCTCGATTTTGAATATAACTTGTAGGAGACTTTTATTCCCCCGTGAAATAATTAAGATATCAAAATAGAAGAATACAAAACGACCTTCAAGTAACAATTTTAATCTGAAGGGCCAAGTTCTCTAACTTGGGCAAATAACCATGATGTAATATTCGAATAGGGTGTCGATCGATTTTGAATAATAGCTTTGATTTAAGCGTTGTAAAGATGGCTGTTAACCTTAGACGATCGAGTAATCATAGAGAAATAATAGAATAGAATGTTGATTGATCCCTGTTGATCAAGGATAATGATTTCGATCTAAGGGGCATAGCAGAGGCTTTCACCCTTAGTCGTTTTCCGAGCATTTTTAGCCCTTGGGTCATAGCAGAGGCTTTCACCCATTCAATAATTTCGATCTAAGGGGCATAGCAGAGGCTTTCACCCTTAGTCGTTTTTAGAGCAGTTTTAGCCCTTGGGTCATAGCAGAGGCTTTCACCCATTCAATAATTTCGATCTAAGGGGCATAGCAGAGGCTTTCACCCTTAGTCGTTTTCCGAGCATTTTTAGCCCTAGGGTCATAGCAGAGGCTTTCACCCATTCAATAATTTCGATCTAAGGGGCATAGCAGAGGCTTTCACCCTTAGTCGTTTTTAGAGCAGTTTTAGCCCTTGGGTCATAGCAGAGGCTTTCACCCATTCAATAATTTCGATCTAAGGGGCATAGCAGAGGCTTTCACCCTTAGTCGTTTTCCGAGCATTTTTAGCCCTAGGGTCATAGCAGAGGCTTTCACCCATTCAATAATTTCGATCTAAGGGGCATAGCAGAGGCTTTCACCCTTAGTCGTTTTCCGAGCATTTTTAGCCCTAGGGTCATAGCAGAGGCTTTCACCCATTCAATAATTTCGATCTAAGGGGCATAGCAGAGGCTTTCACCCTTAGTCGTTTTTAGAGCATTTTTAGCCCTTGGGTCATAGCAGAGGCTTTCACCCATATATAATAATAGACTGAGACAAGTACAGAATAAATAACAAAGATCGATAATATCAAGGAGAGATGAACGAATATGAATATTGACGAGATTAGCTTCCATGGAATATATAATTTTTGATCGAAATAAATACTGAAGAGAAAATAGTCTTCTGCAATTATGGAGAATCAAGCAGTAGTGAATAGCCCTAGATTTTAAATAATCCTTATGCCTCTGTCGAGAAAACTCTTTGTAGGTTCCTAAATTTGATAAGTTTAATTTTTTCAATACGGTTCCTGTTTTACCGGGAATCGCAACGGTCGACAAATCTTGTCCGCTCATTTTGCGAATAATACGCCGTTGGATTCTTTTCTCCTTTCGGCTATAAAAGGCTGGCATATTGTTGAAATTATCTCATTCGTTGCATCGAGAATTCATTTATCTGATCATGGTGGTCAAGACGTTTATTCGATTGGTACGGTTGTTTGAGCTCAGGCTTCGAACGATATTTAAGCGGAGCAATCTTAGAGCGAAAGAAAAATCAATGCGACCACGCTTAGAATATCGACAGGCAAATGCGATTTCCATCTGGAAAGCCAATAAGCTAGGCCCATGGCCTTGTTGCTGCAATGCATTTAGGAAGACGTTGGGTCGATAGCGTTCGATCCTCTGTTTTCGGAAGAATGCAGATAAAGTTAAGAGCCTGCGGGTCCTAAGGATATTCCGAGCTCGGAGCAAAATTATCCGAGTAAACGGTAGGACGGGAGACCGAAAGTATTATAGGATTGTAATGCAAAGGCTATGCTCGATATGTATTTTCCCACTTCTTGTATTTTTTCGAGATAATATAAATATTTTTCCTCTTCATTCTGTTGATAATTATCAAATATAACTAGATAGAAGTTTGTCTTTCATAATTCCATCTCGATCTTCCAATATCGACCAAGAAATAATAGAATAACGCTTGCCAGATTGGTTAATGAATAAATATCTTAGCGGTCCTAAAATTGACAAAGGAGACCATGCCGTAAAAATTTTTATCACTGCTGAATTTCCATAATTGCATAACTTCCAGGCCGAGAATCCGGTTCGATTAAACCAATTTTATTTCTTCTTAGTTGGCAGCGTAAAACATAATAATAAATACTCGAGCGTAAGAACATCCAAAATAACCGAATATGAATCCGACATGCCATCCTTCGATAACTATGTAAAGTTTGATAGAACGTTGCAATTCTTCTATATTCCTCATTGAATCGCGTCCTTTGTTACCAAACAGGGCCCAATTTCTCGGGAAATGTAACGGTCCTTCCATTTAATGCGGACATCCCAATCGCTCATAAAATGTTATCTGGGCCGTTGATTTTAAATTCCCTACCCCTATAAATAGGTCCCTTCATGTATACAACACTTCTTGCTTTTCTCCTTATGCCCCATCCGATCATCATGGGTCGAGTTCTAGATTTGATTCGTATTTTGTCCCGAATAAAAGAGTTTGAGATCAGAGTTCGAACTTTCTTTTCCGATCTTGTTTCCTTTTGGATGAGCTTTTCGCTTAGAATATCGACAGGCAAAAGAAATTGCGCCTAGAATACCGGCAGGCAACCTGTTTTCCCAGACATATCTTGTCTGGTGCGGGTTAGAATTCTGGTATTCTGGCGCAGCACCTGATCGGGCAGCTGGTTATTCCGAGAAGAGTTCTTTAAATCTGAGGCATCAGCTTCCTCGAGGGCTTTCTTACTAGATAGTTTTCTCGAGTTCTCTTGGAGTGCCTCTTGTTGGGATAACCTTTTGCTGCTCCGGTTCGAATTAATCTGTAAATAATGATTGAGTATTTCAATCATTGTTTACAGATGATGATCTAAGGTCGGTCTGCTTCCCCGGTGAGGATCTCCGATCTGGCTTTTAGCCAGCACGAGGGCCGACGCACGACACGTTGCTAGTGATTGGCAAGGAGGATCACTGCTGAGTTCTGGATCTGGGGCGCTCTTCGGAAATGAAGATCGAGCACCTAATAGGATAGAATTTCCTTATAGAATTTTGTAATAGGGCAGGAATGATTGTACTGCATTTTTTGAGCCCGAGATTCCTTCGGAGCTTTACTTTGTAACTTGTTTGAAGAATTTCAATGATAAAGTTTTATTTGTAATCGAATCTTCTTACTCGAATTCCCTTATTGGTCATAGTGATAATCCAACATACCCTTTATTAGTTTGAGAACTCATCTAATCGATTGTTTAAATATTTGCAATCGATTTAACCCGGCCGACTTTGAGAAGAATACAAATAGTCGATTGATACTATATAGAGACTTCGCCAATGATCTTTAAAATAATTGATTCGAAGGATTCGCCATTGAAGTTTATGAATACGAAGAACGAAAAAATAAATTCCGTTCGTTAATATCGAACTGCAACTTCATAGAAATAAATGAGCTGTGCGACCATAGGCTTGACCATTATCTTCAAGCTCGAAAGAAAAAACTATCTTATAGGCCTTTATCTCTGAAATGACGAAGGGTCGAACGATTCGCCTCGGAGAATGAACAACGAAGTTTCGGATTAGTAAAATCTTCAGCTGGCACACATATTCCTCCTCGTAGTAGGCATATTTCGATCTAATACTCGAATAAGGCCCCACGGTGGGCGCCAATTGATCTTACGTGTTTTGGTTGATTCGATCAAGGGTGGGATGTATGATTATAATAACAATAAATAAAGTGAAGTAAAGATCAAATGTAATTGTATTCGAATTGAATGAGTACAAGTACAAGTATTCAAAGGTCCTATCCGAGCATTATTGGATGCCGTACAAGCTAGAGGGTGAAATATGTATGAGAAAAGAAGACCTATACTAATATTCTCTAGTAAACTCGAGCTGCAGTCTGAAGGTTGGAGTGTCTTGGAAGTTGTCCCCAGTGTAATAAATGCATGGAGTATTTATAGCCAAATTAGAGGGCTTGGGCCTGGGCTCGGCCCAACAGTGTCCTTCGATCTAAGGTTCTCTAGCATGCTCAGAACGACCATCTTCATGCTTTGGTTCGGCATTCGGTTCCTGGCGACAGGGTTCGAAGCCATCCGAACTGCGTTGAGGCTAGGAAAACAGCTGCTCCGAATTACCCCTCATCAATAGAGCTGATCATCGATTAAAGTAAATGATGGGGACCGATACTTGATTCTTCGGGCTTCATTAGCATCTTCCGGTAGTTTTCCTTCCTTCAGGTAATTGATGAAAGGATCTATCCAAGAGATCTTTCGCTCGTCGATTTCCATGATGTCGATGCAAGGAGCGACATCCAGATCGATAGCTGATGTTTTAGATAATAGCCATGTAATAGTCCTCTCTTTCTTACCATCTGCAACGCCGGTGAACTTTGACAGCAAATCAGCCCATAGATTTTCTTCTCTTGGAACGGGCTGAATATCAAACTTTTCGAATTGCAATATTAGACTTTTTGCTTTGTTCAAGTATTTTATCATATTGAAGTCTTTCGCATCGTAAATGCCCTTTACCTGCCTATGAACAAGTTCAGAATCTGTCAGCACAGTAACTGATCTTACCTTTGCCTTTAAGGCCATCTCCAGTCCCGCAATCAGGGCTTCATATTCTACTTCGTTGTTTGTAATGACAAAATCCAAAGTGATGAAATAACTTAAATCTTCGCCATTGGGTCCTTGAAAATGAATTCCTGCTCCACCCCCTTCCTTGGTCGAAGAGCCATCCACGTGCATTAGCCATATTGGATGCTCGGCCTCCGTAAGCATGTTTATTTCAGAACTTTCCTCGTTCTCTGAACTCTTCACACTAGTGGATTCCACCAAGAAGTCAGCTAACACTTGAGCTTTTACTGCTGTTCGTGGCAGGTACTCAATTTCGAACTGCCCCAATTTTGAAAATAGGGCCTCAATCTTCGTGCAGCTACCACCAAAGCAAGTGCGAACTTCTCGATCTCCAAATAATTCTTCTCGGCACCTTGTAACAATTTGCTCAAGTAGTAGACTGGTTTTTGTCCGGATTCCTTCAATTTTACTAGTGCCGAACTGATAGCCTCTTCCGAAACGGCTATGTAAAGGTACAAAGGTTCTCCGTCTGTAGGCTTAGCCAACATGGGTGGTGAGGTTAGGTACGCCTTTAGATCTTCAAAAGCCTTGTCACATTCAGCATTCCATTTGAAGTCTTTCGACTTACGTAATAACTTGAAGAATGGCAAACTCTTGTCAGCGGATCGAGAGATAAACCTATTTAACGAGATGATCTTCCGATCAAGCTCTGAACATCCGAAAGCTTTCTTGGTGGTAGCTGATTTGCAACTGCTCGGATCTTCTCTGGGTTTGCTTCGATCCCTCTTTCGTGGACGAGATATCCGAGGAACTTTCCCGATCGTACACCGAAAGTGCACTTTGCTGGATTCAATTTCATTCAATACTTTCTCAATATCTCGAAGCATCTACCGAGATCCTTGATGTGGTCTTCTTCCGTCATACTCTTTATAAGCATATCGTCCACATAAACCTCCATGATTTCTCCTATTAGTTCTTTAAACATCATATTAACTAGCCTTTGATAGGTTGCGCCCGCATTTCTCAGACCGAACGGCATAACTATAAAACAGTATACTCCTTGCTCGGTAATTAAGGCAGTTTTATCCTGATCCCTCTCGTTCATGAAAATTTGGTAAAAGCCCTGGAAAGAATCCATCATGCTGTAAAACACAAAACCTGCCGTGGAATCTACCAACATATCGATCCGAGGTAGCGGGTAAGGGTCCCTCGGGCATAACCTGTTTAGATCGGTAAAATCGTTACACATCCTCCACTTATTCTTGGATTTGTCACCTTTGGAGACCAGAACCACATTACATAACCATTCAGTGAACTTAACTTCTTTGATCTGGTCGGCAGCAAGCAACCTTTCAACTTCCGCCTTGATTATCTTATCTTTTTCACGTCCGTCATTACGCTTCTTCTGTCTTACTGGCTTGGCTTTAGGATCGATATTTAAAGAGTGGGTTATTAGGCGTGGATCGATCCCCACAATATCATCTGAGCTCCAGGCAAATACGTCTACATTCTTTTGTATGAACTCGAGGAGCATGGTTTCCATTCCATCACTTAGTTCCGTTCCGATCCTGGTAACTTTCTCAGGGGACCCTGGAACCAATATCACCTTTTTATGATCGGGTGCTTGTATGCTCATGTCTACATTCTTTCCTTTCTTTCCCAGTAATTTTTCAGTATCGGGAACTGATAAATTCGATACTGATCCTGATTCCAAATCAATCAATTTCCTTTTCGCCGGAATTTCGGGCTACACTTTCTTTTTTATGCTCAAAGACGAGTTATAACACTCCCAAGCCATGTATTGGTCGTTTCGCACCTATCCTACTCCACCATCCATTGGGAACTTTACTTTTTGATGATAAGTAGATACTACTGCCTTGAAGGTATTTAGAGCCGGCCTTCCCAGTATTGCATTGTAGGCAAAAGGTGTTTCTACCACCAGAAATTTTACCATCCTTGTTACGCTCTTGGGCTTTTTTCCGAGAGTTGTACTTAACAGTATGGTTCCCAATGGAACGATCTCTGAGCCTCCGAGCCCAATTAAAGGAGTGGCTACTCGATCCAGATGAGGATGCTGAAGGTTAATTCGAGCGAGAGCTTCGGAGGAGATAATGTTTGCCGAACTTCCATTGTTGACCAAAATTCTTTTGACTTCAAAATTTGCGATTTTTAGAGTTAATACCATAGAAAATTTTGGATCATCTTCATTTGTGTCCAACATAAGAGTGTCGATCTGCATAGTTGAAGCTTATAACTTTATTTTCCATGGATGGGAATTCCAAAGAAAATACTTCCTTTTTGGTCGAAACAGATGCTTTTATTGATCTCATCGTTCGTTTTCTAGCATTTTTGCTATCTCCTCCCGCCGGTCCGCCAGCGATCTCGTTTATTACTCCGTTCAATTGCTCATCCGCCTGATTTTGAACTTCCCTTTGTTGATTAATAAATCTTCGAGGACTCCTGGATCTATATCGGCTCTTATAGTTACTTCCTTTGACAAATTCTTTAAGTTTTCCTTGCGCAATTAACTTTTCAATCTCAACCTTCAGCTGGTAACAATTTTCGGTATTGTGCCCCCGAGCTCTATGATATCTGTAGTATTGGTCATATCCCATCGCCCCTGGTCTTGCCTGGGTGATTCTCTGGGCTTCAGGAATTAGACTTCCTTCTTCCAATACTGTCAAAATTTCCTCCTTTTGGGATGTTCAATTCTGTGAACTGAATCTTTCCGGGTCGTGGGGGCTGATTCTGATCATAACTTGGACCATAGACATTCAGTCTTTGGGTCGACACCTGCTGATGAGGGGTATTTTGGACTCTACAACTTTGAGCTAAGGTACGAACGGAAAACCAGAATCCCGACCCCGAAGGCTTAGAGCCAAGCTCGGGTCATAAACGCAGCCCATGCTCGAAAGGTACTGTTGGGCCGAACTCAGGCCCAGGCCTATGGGCCTATTCCCATTTTTAACTATAAATACCCCAATCATTTATGACGCAGGACACGGATTCCCAAGTGCTCTCCATTCGAAGCAACTGCTCAGAAAGATAGTTTAGGCCATTTTTTATATGTATTTCGCACTCTAGCTTGTACAACATCCTATAACGCTTAAATAGGACCCTCGATTATTGTAATCTGCATACTCCCGATCGCAATATACACTATTGATCTTTTCACCAAGAACATTGTTTGTATTTTCTTTAGTCATATTCTAATATCGATCATACTACGAAATCGTGTAAGATCAATTGGCGCCCACCGAGGGGCCTTATTTGGGTGTTAGAATGAAAAATGCCTACTACGAGGAGGAATACATATAACCGAGGAGAACCTTCCCATGCTGCGGGGGTTCAGAATTCAGTTAACAATGATCCTGATAATCTATCCAGAGCTGCTCAACAACCAGAAGTTCCGTCTATCCTTCCTCAGGACAATGCTCCGATCCACACTACTATCGCTGATCTGAGATCCATCATAGGCACTATGTGCAGGGAGTTTTGAATAGCGGAAGGGCTGACCAATCTCCCGTGGATCAGCCACCTATCCATGGTAGGCCAGAAATCCCTTCTTCGGACATCCAGATGGAAAATAGTGTGTTACGAGTCACATCGAATGCGCCAGCACAAAACCTTCCTCGAACAGTTCCCGCTAAAAATAATGTCCTGTCGTAAAACCTGGCACGAACAATACAAGATTTGGAGGACTCAGGAGTAGGGGAAAGCCACCCTATAGAAATGGCGAGAAAGAAAAAATCGACCTATAAGAGAATTACGGAATCTGAGCTTGAGAGAATAGTGCAGGAGCGGGTTGCAAAGAAATTGGATAGGGAAGAGGTGATGATAGAAGATCGTCGTGCCGCTACAGCTCTTAGGGGCACTGAAATGAATCAAAATAGGGAAATTGTACAGGGGAATGTCAGGGATAGAGAAATTGGAAATAGCATCATGCGATGTTCGCCATTTTGCCAAGAGATACGTGAAGCTAGGAATACAGAAACGGTATCAACAAGGTTACCACGGTATAACGGAACTACTACCGACCTCGGGGAACATGTTAACAGTTTCGTCAATGTGATGAATTTATATGGACATTCGGAATATTTTTGCTGCAAAATTATGGTCACAACCTTTGAGGGGATTGCCCGTGATTTGTTTGGAAAGTTGCCACCAAACTCTATATTCTCTTTTGACGAGTTTTGTGACAAATTTAAACATCAATTTGCAAGGCAGAGAAAACCCAAGTTGCCAGCAAATCACTTGGGAACGATCAAACAATGGGAAGGGGAAACTTTGAGGCAATGGTTATCAAGATTTAGTATCGAGCTATTAAAAGTCAATACCCCTCAGGTGGAGTACTTATCCTCCATAATGTTCGAGTTGACAAGAAGCACACAATTCGAAAACGCATTATGTAGGAAGCAACAAAAATCTTTTGAGCGAATAATGGAAATTGCGGAGAAATATATGATTCAGGAGGAGATGAACAAATTAAAAAATGCTCATGGCCAAAAACCCCCTCTGAACAAAAAGCAAGATCGAGCCCCCATATCAAAACCAAGTGATTATGGAGGATCGAATAAGGGGTCGGTTTGGAAACGACTCAACGCATATAAAACGCAGGTGCCAACCCAAAGACCGAATGTCTATGGTCCAAGTTATGATCAAAGTCAGCCCCCACGACCCGGAAAGATTCAGTTCACAGAATTGAATATCCCAAAGGAGGAAATTTTGACAGTATTGGAAGAAGGAAGTCTAATTCCTGAAGCCCAGAGAATCACCCAGGCTAGACCAGGGGTGATGGGATATGACCAATATTGCAGATATCATAGAGCTCGAGGACAAAGTACCGAAAATTGTTATCAGCTGAAGGTCGAAATTGAAAAGTTAATTGCGCAAGGAAAACTTAAAGAATTTGTCAAAGGAAGTAACTAAAAGGGCCGATATAGACCCAGAAGTCCTCGGAGATTTGTTAATCAACAAAAGGAAGTTCGAAATCAAGTGGATGAGCAGTTGAACGGAGTAATAAACGTGATCGCCGGGGGATCGGCGGGAGGAGACAGCAAAAATGCTAGAAAAAGAACGATGAGATCAATAAAAGCATCTGTCTCGACCAAAAAGAAAGTATTTTCCTTGGAATTCCCATCCATGGAAAATCAAGTTATAAGCTTCTGCGATGCAGATCGACCCTCCGATGTTAATTGGGACACTAATGAAGATGATCCAGATTTTTCCATGGTATTGACTCTAAAGATCGCAAATTATTAGGTCAAAAGAATTTTGGTCGACGATGGAAGTTCAGCAAACATTATCTCCTCCGAGGCTCTCGCTCGAATGAACCTTCAGCACCCTCACCTGGATCGAGTAGCCACTCCCTTAATTGGATTTGGAGGTTCGAAAATCGTTCCACTGGGAACCATATTGTTAAGTACGACTCTCGGAAAAAAGACCAAGAGCGTAACAAGGATGGTAAAATTCCTGGTGGCAGAAACACCTTTTGCCTACAATGCTATACTGGGAAGGCCGGCTTTAAACACCTTCAAGGCAGTAGTATCTACTTATCATCAGAAAGTGAAATTCCCAACGGATGGTGGAGTAGGAGAGGTCCGAAACGACCAGTACATGGCATGGGAGTGTTATAACTCATCTTTGAGCATAAAAAAGAAATTGGAGCTCGAAATTCCGGCAAAAAGGAAATTTGTTGATTTGGAATCAGGATCGGTTTCAAATACATATGTCCCCGATACTGAAAAATTACTGGGAAAGAAAGGAAAGAATGTAGATATGAGTATACAAGCACCCGATCATAAAAAGGTGGTATTGGTTCCTGGGTCCCCTGAGAAAGTTACCAAGATCGGAACGGAACTAGGCAAGGAATGGAAACCATGCTCATAGAGTTCTTACAAAAGAATGTAGACCTATTTGCCTGGAGCTCAGATGATATTGTGGGGATCGATCCACGCGTAATAACCCTCTCTTTAAACATCGATCCCAAGGCCAATCCAGTAAGACAGAAGAAGCGTAATCACGGACGTGAAAAAGATAAAATAATCAAGGCGGAAGTTGAAAGGTTGCTAGCTGCCGGTCAGATCAAAGAAGTTAAGTTCACTGAATGGTTATGCAATGTGGTTCTGGTCTCGAAAGGTGACAAATCCGAGAATAAATGGAGGATGTGTAACGATTTTACCGATCTAAACAGGTTGTGCCCGAGAGACCCTTACCCGCTACCTCGGATCGATATGTTGGTGGATTCCACGGCGGGTTTTGTGTTCTTTAGCATGATGGATGCTTTCCAGGGTTTTTACCAAATTTTCATGAATGAGAGGGATCAGGATAAAACCGCCTTCAATACCGAGCAAGGAGTATACTGTTTCATAGTTATGCCATTCGGTCTGAGAAATGCAGGCGCAACTTATCAACGGCTAGTCAATATGATGTTTAAAGAACTAATAGGAGAAATCATGGAGGTTTATGTGGACGATATGCTTGTAAAAAGTATGACAGAAGAAGACCACATCAAGCATCTCGGCAGATGCTTCAAGATATTGAGAAAGTATGGAATGAAATTGAATCAAGCAAAGTGCACTTTCGGTGTACGATCGGGAAAGTTCCTCGGATATCTCGTCCATGAAAGAGGGATCGAAGCAAATCCAGAGAAGATTCGAGCAGTTACAAATCTTCAACCGGCAAGAAAGCTTTCGGATGTTCAGAGCTTGATCGGGAAGATCATCTCAATAAACAGGTTCATATCTCGATCCGCTGACAAGAGTTCGCAATTTTTCAAGTTATTACGTAAGTCGAAAGACTTCAAATGGAATGCTGAATGTGATAAGGCGTGTGGAGAACTAAAGGCGTACCTAAACTCACCACCCATGTTGGCCAAACCTACAGACGGAGAACCTTTATACCTTTACATAGCCGTTTCGGAAGAGGCTATCAGTTCAGTACTAGTAAAATTGGAGGAATCCATACAAAAACCAGTCTACTACTTGAGCAAATTGTTACAAGGTGCCAAGAAGAATTATTTGGAGATCGAGAAGTTCGCACTTGCATTGGTGGTAGCTGCACGAAGATTGAGGCCCTATTTTCAAACCTACAAGTTTATTGTCTTAACTAATCAACCTTTGAGGCAGGTTTTGTTTAAGCCAAAATCATCCGGCAGGCTAATTAAATGGGCAATCGAATTGGGGCAATTCGAAATTGAGTACCTACCACGAACAACAATAAAAGCTCAAGTATTAGCTGACTTCTTGGTGGAATCCACTAGTGTGAAGAGTTCAGAGAATGAGGAAGGTTCCGAGATAAACATGCTTACGGTGGTCGAGCATCCAATATGGTTAATGCACGTGGATGGCTCTTCGACCAAGGAAGGGGGTGGAGCAGGAATTCACTTCCAAGGACCCAATGGCGAAGATTTAAGTTATGCCATCACTCTGGATTTTGTCATTACAAACAATGAGGCAGAATATGAGGCCCTGATTGCGGGACTGGAGATGGCCTTGAAGGTAAAGGTAAGATCAGTTGATGTGCTAACAGATTCCGAACTTGTTCATAGGCAGGTAAAGGGCATTTACGAGGCGAAAGAATTCAATAAGATAAAATATCTAAACAAAGCAAAAAGTCGGATATTGCAATTTGATAAGTTCGATATTCAGCCCGTTCCAAGAGAAGAAAATATATGGGCTGATTTGCTGTCAAAATTCACCAGCATTGCAGATGGTAAGAAGGAAAGGACTATTACATGGTTATTATCTAACACATCCGCTATCGATCTAGATGTCGCCCCTAACATCGACATCATGGAAATCGATGAGCGAAAGATCTCTTGGATAGATCCTCTCGTTAATTACCTGAAGGAAGGAAAACTACCGGAAGACGCCAATGAAGCCCGAAGTATTAAATATCGGTCCCCATCATTTACTTTGATCGATGATAAGCTCTACAAACGATCCTCCTCTGGAGTCTTATTAAAGTGCGTCTCTGAAAATCAATATGATACAATTCTTAAAGAGATTCACGAGGGAGAAGCAGGAAATCACGGTAGAGCCCGAGCGTTAGCCTTAAAATGTTCGAGGACAGAATATTATTGGCCGACTCTCTTTTCTGACTCAGTAGATTTTGTGAAGAAATGTCATCATTGTCAGATTCATTCGAACTTGATTCATCAGCCAGCCGACCAAATGCAATCTATCCCGATCTGTTGGCCTTTCGACAAATGGGAAAACGACATAGTCGGTCCCTTCCCGACCGCCAGATCTAGAAAGAACTACGTGTTGGTCGCGGTAGAGTATTTCAGTAAATGGGTCGAATGTGTGGCTCTAACTAAGATTACTCAGTTCCAAGTAATAAATTTCCTATGGAACATTGTCTGCAGATTCGGAATTCCAAGAAATTTAATCTCTGATAATGGAACACAATTCGCTGGCACGAAGATCACAGATTGGTGTGAGAAGTTTGGGATACAACAAAATTTCGCATCGGTAGGGCACCCCCAGGCCAATGGACAAACAGAGGTTGTGAATAGAGAGATCGTTCGATCTCTAGAAAAGCGATTATCTGACGCAAAAGGAAAATGGCTTGATGAACTACCGGGAGTTTTATGGGCTTATAGAACCACAATAAAAGCTGCAACGGGGGAAACTCCTTTCAGCTTAGTGTACGGATCTGAAGCAGTTATTCCAGTTGAGAATCTGATATCTTCTCCCAGAGTTGAATTTTATGATTCCGATGAGAAAAAATCATTGAGGGAAATGGAAATCGATCATGCAGACAGCAAAATGGATCAAGCTAAGCTAAAAATTCAGGCCACAAAATCCAACATGGAGAAAGCGTATAATCAGAAGGTTAGAACCGAACCTTTAAGGTCGGCGATCTAGTGCTAAAAAAGGTAGAAGTCTCAAAACATGTCGGAAAACTTCAGCCCAATTGGGATGGACCTTATGTAGTGATCGAAGTTGGGAAGAGGGGCTCCTACAAGATTGCTCATCCAAATGGAGAAGTCTTGCCTCGATCTTGGAATGCCATAAATTTGAGAAGATATTATGGAAGATGAAGATTATTTAGCAGTTTCTAATCCGTCTACTGTTTTACTGTCTCATTAAGTTCTTTATTTCTCATGTTCTTGAAGATTATCTATTCAATGAAATTTTTCTTCGCAGAGATATTATCAATTCGTCGTATTCGAAAACTTATTATGGCCAATCTTTATCTATATTATTCAAATATCGAACAAGGGTGAAAGCTGTGGCTATGCCCTTTGAATCTGCAAAATGGGTGACGACCCTCAAAAAACGACTAAGGGTGAAAGCCGTTGCTATGCCCCTTATGATCTTACGTGGTTTCGTTGATTCGATCAAGGGTGGGACGCAGAATGATATGACAATAATTAAACAATGTAAAGATCAAATGTAATTGTATTCGAACTGAATGAGTACAAGTACAAGAATTCAAAAGGTCCTATTCGAGCATCATTGGATGCCGTACAAGCTAGAGGGCGAAATACATATGATAGAACTAGACCTATAATCCGAGCAGTTTAAGACTATAGCTTCGAGGAGAGAGCACCTGGGAAGTTGTGTCCAACATCATAAATGCAGGGGGTATTTATAGTTGAAAATGGGTCTAGGTGGTCTACCCACAGACATGTAAATCTTCGGCCCATAAGTTTGATTCAGAGCTTGGCCCAACATCAACTTTGGATCCTGGGCTTGTTTATATCCCCTGCAAAACCATCGTCAGATTCGAACTCGATTCTTCGAGGTAAGTACCGCTCGATCTCGTGCAATTGTAAAGAGAAGTAGGATCCAGAATACCCCTCATCAATACTCCCCCACTTCTCGAGCATAAAGTGGAACTTAAGCTCGAAGAAGTATATTTAATGTCAGGATAAATCGATCTCGGCTTATCGTTGCTGGTATGCCTCATTAAAAACCTGGCTCGGAAAAACCCTTCTGGGATAAAAACCGGGTCAGGGAAAAAGAGTGCATGTTTAAACGATTTCTTGATAGCGCAGTTATGAGATCGTCCTTGTTGTTAGAGATATGGATCTTTACTTCAGGAATTCTGGAAAGTTTAGGGGCCGTAGGTGCAATTTCTGAAAATATAACTTCAAATTTACCTCAAGAGAGTCCAATCGTCGCGGTCACTCGGGGACCGATTTGCAATTTCCCATTTTGTCCCTGTATATATAGTTACACGGAGGGTCGGTGTTCCTCACAAATTCTGAGGAAAAACTTTTTGATCGGAGCAAATAAGTCGATAAGTGAGTTTTATTTGCCATATTTGATCAGTCGCCTTATTATGTCGAGCTCGGCAGATTTAAAAGGAAAATCTCCCTTAGAGGAGAATGAGATCGATAACAGGAAAGAGGCTGTAGAGAATCGATCAGTTGAGAACGAGAATCCACAAAACTCGGGTTCCGCCTCGAATAGCGAAGAGGAGCGGGAGTCAAGTTCTGACACTGGGAATAGCGAAGATGAAAATTCCGAAGAGGCAACAGTCTCTGAAAAGGAAGATACAGAAGACGGACAGCTTCCCTTGGGTAACGATGAGCAGTATAAATATAGGCTAAATCGTAACGTGGTGATTACGATCTACGATTGGGAAGAGCCCTCGACTAGCGCAGCTCTAAACATGACTGAGGAGAGGGCAGATCAGATCGTCTGTTCCTATAAGGAGACGGACTTGGCGGAGTTGCAAAGAGAATTCGGTCAATATCTAGGCGCTGGTTTTTCAATAGTGCTTCCCTCCCCCGATCAACGAGTTACCAACCCTCCCGCCGGTTGCCAAGCCTTTTATTCCAAACAATTCCACTACGGCTTACGCATTCCCTTCCCTCCTCTGGTAGAAAACCTACTGAATGCTTTTAAGCTGGCTCCCTGTCAGATCTTACCGAATTCGATCTGCCTAATCATAGCTTTTTGCGTGTTGATGAAAGCTAAGGGGAAAAGGCCGGCTTTTCAGAATTTTTGGAGGATATTTCAAATTAGTTCTTCCACTTCTTCAAACGCAGGTTACGTATACTTTTCTCAGAGGCCGAAGATTTCGGTCTTATCGACCAATGTGAGTAGTAACCTGAAAGGATGGAAACGTGAGTTTTTCTTTGTCCGAGGACCAGAGTCCCCGCCTTCCGAAGAAAATTCCGAGCCAACTCCCTTCGAGTGGCCTGGAGCAAAGGAGTGGATATATGGGAGACGCCGGCTCGTGGGGGATATGAAGAATGAGATAACAGATAATTTTCTGCAATCTCTTCGTGCTGATCCTCATCAGACTGCTTTAATGACTCAAGAGGCAGTTTTGCGACTGGCCGAGCTCAGTAGTTGCACTTTTCCTCCCGAACCGATCATCTTTGGGAAAGCTCAGATCGATCCTGCTAATCCTCCTTCCACGTTAGCTGATATAGTTGATAAATTCCGTACATCTGTAGCTGGCCCGCATGTTGCTTCCTTTTCGAAGGGTAATAAGGGTCGGCCTCGTCCTCAAATAGCTTCCCGGAAAACGAAAAAATCCAAGGCCCAGGTTGGGACCGTATCAAACTCAAACGCTTTAATGATTGTTCCCCCGATCACCGAAGCAGGGACTTCGCGGTCTCGGGCCGAGACGGAGGGGACCTCCGATTTCCAAGATCCCGAACCTCTTCGCTCTGTTTTTCCAAACGTTCCTTCTAACCCGAATAACGCGGGATATAGTAATTATACTCTTCTGGAGGATCGTGCTAGAGAGATTTTGCAGGCCAGGATGGCTCGCAAGAGGAGTAGCAATGTCCCTGAGTCCTCTAGGAGAGTCAAGCCTTTTGGTCGGGGACCGAATTCCATACCATGTCGGGCTGGTCATTCCGAGCCAGATTTGGCTGATTTCATCGAAGAACACCTGCAAGGACCTAGGGCGGCCGGATACCCGGACTGTGGGACCGTCGAATCTGACTTGGGCTCCGAGGGTGAGCATACGGTGGATAAGTCTCTTCGGATGTTTCTCGCCGGAAGATTCAAGGACGATACTGTTCAATCTTTCGCTAAAAAGGATTTTGAGATACTAGGCGATTACGCCCATGCTCATCAAAAGGTACTGTCTTATTCTGAAAGTTTCTAGCTTTTTCCTTATATTTCTTATCTCGTGCTCTTACATATCTTCTTCTTTTGCAGGCCGGAGACCTGTTTATTCAAACTGCCCTTCGACAAGCTGTACTGAGTGAAGAGTCTCAAGCAGTACAGAAAGCCTTGTGCAATGTTCTGAAGGATGAAGCTGCGAAGACCAGTCAGCTAGAGGATACCAAGAGTAAGTTGTCTGAGGTCGAGATCGAGCTCGAGAGAACCAGGAACGAGTTACAAACGAAGAAGGCCTTAGAAGATGAAGTGGTGAAATTAAAGCAGGAGCTTGAGCAAGCTAAAATATCTGCCGAACAATCTTATGAACGTGGTCGAGTCGAGGCCAGGCTTCCCACCGTAAGGGAGTTCTTAAAGTCTCCGATCCACGATGCCTTGGTTCGATTACGATCGGGAGCAATTAATCAATCCTTCTATTATAAAGGAGCTCAGCATCTCCTTACAGCTGCTAAAATTGAAGGTGCCCTTAACGACTTCCTTCCTAAGATGGATCCTTATAAGAATATCTATGGTGAAGACTATAAGGCGTCCTCTCTTCCTCCTAAGCTCGAAGAATTTTCGACTCACGAGTTTGCTCTTTTCCTTGAGGAATTCGGTGCACCAATGCCCAATCCTGATGAGCTCGAAGCCCAATCCGAAGACGAAGATGTGGATATTGAAGGGGATTCCCGCGGTCAGAGTGTACAAGGCACTCCTTCTGGTTCGAGTCAATCTGCGCCTGGCGCACGAACTCGTGATGAAGAAAGCAGCAGCTCAAGTGAAGATGACTCTGACAGTTCGGAAAGTGGTTCCAGCAAATCGGAGAAACGAGATGGATCGGACCGTAGTTCGGGCGTGAAGGAGTCCAACTCATAACGATTGCTATGTAATAGGATTGGCTTGGTGCAACAATGTACTTGTTTACTTATGATCTTTGGTCCTTGCTTATTTAGTGGATTCTTGTATTTGAATTTCTTTCTTTTATACTATTTTATATTATTGCCTGTTTGGACTTCTTGTTGAGTTTCATGACGTCAGCTTTGCGTACTTGGTTACATCACTGGGCCTTTCTTGGAAGCAGTGCTTTACCAATCATTGCAGTTTGCATCGTACCGTTTTCTTATAAATAGCTAGGCCATTTTACGTTGCCTTTGCACTGATATTGCTCATAGTGTTCGGAGCTTCTTTAAAAAATTATCTTGGTCGGATCTTTACCCGAAAATCGAGAGATGAATAAGAATCTGAATGCTCTCGTGATTTTTCCCGCGCCTTTATCCGGACCGAGTGATAGTAGGAGAATAAGGAAAAGAGAACGATCACCAATCAAATCTATTAGTTCGGATCAGTCAAATCCTCATGGGGAAAACAAATCACCGATCATTACCCTTTCTTCGTGCTTGAAATCTAGAGACTCAAATAAGAGAACTAAAAGGGTTTCTTTTGTGGATGAAGTAACTGGGCGCTCCTCTTCCCAATCTGTTCCTTCGTTGGTCGGAGGGTCTTTGCTTGGCATAAATGGGACTCGTTTCGATGCAATGTGTCATGAGAAACCTGACTTGAGTTTTCTTCGGGCCGATGTTTCTATCTCCGAGGCGGTCTTCTCGGCTGGAGAATATTCCTCGTTCCTATTTCATTCTGGGTCGGAATCCCTTATTCAGGTAAATCTTTCTAACTTCTTTGTTATGGCTCTCTATTTCCTTTATTTCTGCTATGATGTGTTTCCTTATAAATTCAGGCTAGCAAAGTCTTCTCTAAGCTTTATGCATTGGCCAATCACGAGATCGAACAACGGGCTTCCACTTCACTCGAGCTGATCGTTAAAAAGATGGAGTTGGAACGCGCGCTGGAAGCTAATAGATTTTTTAAGGAGAGATTGTCTCAGGATAAGTTGAGTTCGGAATTAGAGAGACTCAAAGATATTTATGAACGCGAGAAGAGATACTCCGAGCTCCGTGAGAGAGAAGCTTACATCCGCGGGTATGCTGATCGTAGTGCTGAAGTCCGAAAAATCCTTTCCGAAAATAATTTCGTTTAGTAATACTGTGGTGTTTCTTTGTACAACGAGTTAAGATTTCTCTTTGTGATACCATCCTTGTTGTTACGGCTTATCTTTCTTGTTGTAGTATAACCCTTGTTGTAACGATATAATATTTGCTTGGAATAATATTCTCCGTCTTTCCCTTTCTCCTTTTTTTTTTTTTTTTTTTTTTTTTTTTTTTTTTTTTTTTTTTTTTTTGTTTCGGCGCCTTAGCCGTCATGGAGACTTAGGTCATTCTTCAACAGAATGTTTATTTCGATCTAACTTCCATAGAATGTTTTATTTTTCAATAGAATGCTTGTTTTAACCTAAGGGGCATAGCAGAGGCTTACATCCTTTCAATATTTTCGATCTAAGGGGCATAGCAGAGGCTTTCACTCTTAGTCGTTTTTTAGAGCATTTTTAGCCCTTGGGTCTTAGCAGAGGCTTTCACCCTTTCAATATTTTCGATCTAAGGGGCATAGCAGAGGCTTTCACCCTTAGTCGTTTTTTAGAGCATTTTTAGCCCTTGGGTCTTAGCAGAGGCTTTCACCCTTTCAATATTTTCGATCTAAGGGGCATAGCAGAGGCTTTCACCCTTAGTCGTTTTTTAGAGCATTTTTAGCCCTTGGGTCTTAGCAGAGGCTTTCACCCTTTCAATATTTTCGATCTAAGGGGCATAGCAGAGGCTTTCACCCTTAGTCGTTTTTTAGAGCATTTTTAGCCCTTGGGTCTTAGCAGAGGCTTTCACCCTTTCAATATTTTCGATCTAAGGGGCATAGCAGAGGCTTTCACCCTTAGTCGTTTTTTAGAGCATTTTTAGCCCTTGGGTCTTAGCAGAGGCTTTCACCCTTTCAATATTTTCGATCTAAGGGGCATAGCAGAGGCTTTCACCCTTAGTCGTTTTTTAGAGCATTTTTAGCCCTTGGGTCTTAGCAGAGGCTTTCACCCTTTCAATATTTTCGATCTAAGGGGCATAGCAGAGGCTTTCACCCTTAGTCGTTTTTTAGAGCATTTTTAGCCCTTGGGTCTTAGCAGAGGCTTTCACCCTTTCAATATTTTCGATCTAAGGGGCATAGCAGAGGCTTTCACCCTTAGTCGTTTTTTAGAGCATTTTTAGCCCTTGGGTCTTAGCAGAGGCTTTCACCCTTTCAATATTTTCGATCTAAGGGGCATAGCAGAGGCTTTCACCCTTAGTCGTTTTTTAGAGCATTTTTAGCCCTTGGGTCTTAGCAGAGGCTTTCACCCTTTCAATATTTGATAGAAGAAAGTAGAGATTGGCAATATAGATTGAGAATATCAGTAATACGACGGATAAGTAAGAATGTAGGCGAAATATGCTTTCATTGAATAAATAGTCTGAACAAACATTCTTCAAATAATCCAATTCTTCATTAAACACATATAGTTCGCCGAATAGTAACGGTCAAAAGAAAACGGAATAATATAGCTAAAAAGTAGAAGCCTCTATTGTTTCTATCTTCCATAATATCTTCTTAAATTGACCGCATTCCAAGCTCGAGGCAGTATTTCTCCGTTAGGGCGTGCAATCTTATAAGATCCTTTCTTTCCAACCTCTACGATCACGAATGGGCCCTCCCAATTGGGTTGTAGTTTCCCTACGTGCTTTGACACTTCCACTTTTTTGAGCACTAGATCCCCAATTTTGAAGGATCGAATCCTCACATTCCGATTATAGGCCTTTTCCATGTTGGCTTTGGCGGCTTGAATTTTCAACTTCGCGCGGTCCCTACGAGCATCCGCGTGATCAACTTCCACTTGCCTCAGCGATTGGTTTTCTTCTGGATCGTAAAATTCGACCCTGGGAGAAGGTATAAGATTTTCGACTGGAATTACAGCCTCCGACCCATAAACCAAACTAAATGGAGTTTCTCCGGTTGCCGCTTTGACTGTTGTTCTGTTGGCCCATAATACTCCTGGTAGCTCATCCAGCCATTTTCCCTTTGCTTCCGATAAGCGCTTCTCCAGAGATCGAACAATTTCCCGGTTCACTACTTCAGTTTGTCCGTTAGCCTGAGGGTGGCCAACGGACGCAAAGTTCTGTTGTATTCCAAATCTTTCGCACCACTCCGTGATCCTTTTTCCTGCAAACTGCGTTCCGTTATCTGATATTAAAACCCTGGGGATTCCGAATCTGCAAACTATATTTTTCCATAAAAAATTAATAACTTGAAATTGGGTGATCTTTGTCAAGGCAACACATTCGACCCACTTGCTGAAATATTCCACAGCTACAAGTACGTAATTTTTTCTGGCTCGCGCTGTTGGGAAAGGTCCTACAATATCGATGCCCCATTTATCGAAGGGCCAACAAATAGGGATCGAATGCATATGTTCGGCCGGTTGGTGTATTAAATTCGAATGAATTTGACAGTGATGGCACTTTTTTACATACTCGACAGAATCAGGAAAAAGTGTAGGCCAATAATATCCAGATCTTGAGCATTTAAGAGCTAACGCTCGAGCTCCACAATGACTCCCAGCTTCCCCTTCATGAACTTCCCTTAAAATGATATTGTAGTGTGACTCGCGGATACATTTCAATAGAATTCCCGAAGAGGACCGCTTATAAAGTTGACTGTCCATCAAAGTAAATGATGGCGCTCTATATTTGATTCTCCGAGCCTCATTTGCATCATCCGGAAGTTTTCCATCCTTAAGATAGGCGATAAGAGGGTCACTCCACGATCTACTTGGCTCTTCGATTTCCATAACATCAACAGCAGGGGCTGCGTCTAACTCGATGGCGGACATATTCGATAGCAGCCAAGTGATTGTTCTTTCAGTCTTTCCGTCGGCCAGTCCTGTAAATTTTGACAATATATCTGCCCAGAGATTCTCTTCTCTTGGTATCGGTTGAATGTCGAACTTATCGAACTCCGAGATCAACTTCTTTGCCTTGTTCAGATATTTAATCATGTTGAATTCTCTGGCCTCGTAAGTGCCTTTTATCTGCCTGTGAACAAGTTCCGAATCCGTTAGTACGATGATCGATTTTACCTTTGCCTTAATGGCCATCTCTAATCCAGCTATCAAAGCTTCATATTCGGCCTCGTTGTTGGTGACGACAAAGTCCAAGGTTATCGCATAGCTCAGGTCTTCGGCATTGGGCCCTTGGAAGTGGATCCCAGCTCCACCACCTTCCTTGGTTGAAGATCCGTCCACGTGCATCAGCCAAACTTGATCGTTTGCTTCTTCCACCATACATAATTCCGGGGTTGTTTCTTCTTTCCCGCTCGATATGTTGGTTGACTCAAGCACAAAATCAGCTAGCACTTGCGCCTTGACGGCGATTCGCGGTCGGTATTCAATTTCGAATTGGCTGAGCTCGACCGCCCATTTTATTAACCTGCCTGAAGCTTCTGGCTTGGACAAAACCTGTCTCAAAGGTTGGTTAGTTAAAACAATGATTTTATATGTTTGAAAGTAGGGCCTTAATCTCCGGGCTGCCACAATTAAGGCAAGTGCAAATTTTTCAATCTCCAAATAATTCTTTTCGGCCCCTTGCAACAATTTACTCAAATAGTAAACTGGTTTGTGCTCAGCTTTATCTAGCTTGACCAGAACCGAGCTAATGGCTTCTTCTGACACAGCTATGTACAGATATAAAGGTTCCCCTTCGGATGGCTTTGCTAGCATGGGTGTCGAAGTCAGGTATGTTTTCAGCTCTTCGAAAGCCTTGTCACATTCGGCGTTCCACTCGAAGTTCTTAGATTTACGCAATAATTTGAAGAAAGGTAAGCTTTTGTCAGCGGATCTGGAGATGAATCTGTTCAGTGAGATAATTTTTCCTATCAAACTTTGAACATCCGAAAGTTTTCTTGGTGGATGGAGGTCAGTGATCGCTCGGATTTTTTCTGGATTAGCTTCGATTCCCCTTTCATGAACTAAATACCCGAGGAATTTTCCCGATCGCACCCCAAATGTGCATTTTGCTGGGTTTAACTTCAATCCATACTTCCTCAAAATTTTGAAGCACCTATCGAGATGATTAATATGATCTTCTTCGGACATACTCTTTACGAGCATGTCGTCTACATATACTTCCATGATTTCCCCTATTAACTCTTTGAACATCATATTAACCAGCCTCTGATATGTTGCACCGGCGTTCCTTAAACCGAAAGGCATAACTATGAAACAGTACACCCCTCGTTCGGTGATAAATGCCGTTTTGTCCTGATCTCTTTCGTTCATGAAGATCTGATAAAATCCTTGAAATGCATCCATCATGCTAAATAATACAAATCCTGCAGTGGAGTCTACGAGCATGTCAATTCGAGGCAAAGGGTAAGGGTCCCTTGGACATAGTTTGTTTAAGTCGGTGAAATCGTTGCACATTCTCCATTTGTTTTCGATCTTTTCTCCCTTGGAGACTAATACCACATTGCATAGCCATTCCGTGAATTTTATTTCCTTGATTTGCCCTGCTGCTAACAACCTATCGACCTCCGCATTAATTATCTTGTCTTTCTCTCGTCCGTGATTGCGCTTCTTCTGCCTCACGGGTCTGGCCTTTGGGTCAATATTCAGGGAATGCGTTATTACTCGCGGGTCGATTCCCACTATATCGTCCGAACTCCATGCGAAGACATCCACGTTTTTCTGCAAGAATCCGATGAGCTTTGCCTCCATGCAATTACTTAGCTCCGTTCCTATTTTTGTGAATTTTTCTGGAGATCCAGGAACCAAGCTCACCTTTTTGTGATCAGGTGCTTGTACACTCATGTCAACGATCTTCCCTTTCTTTCCATCCAGTCTTTCATGATCAGGAATTGGGGTTCCAGAGTTAGAGACTAACTCAGATATTTTTCTTTTGTTAGGGACCTCAGGCTCCACCTTTTCCTTGATGGTCAAGGACGAACTATAACATTCCCAGGCCATGTACTGATCGTTCCTCATCTCACCTACTCCTCCTTCAGTTGGGAACTTTATCTTCTGATGGTAAGTGGATACGATGGCCTTAAAAGTATTCAGAGCGGGTCTTCCCAAGATGGCATTGTAGGCGAACGGCGTATCCACCACTAGGAACTTGATCATTCTCGTGACATTCTTTGGTTTTGATCCTAGAGTGGTACTCAGAAGTATAGTCCCGAGTGGAGTGATCTCCGACCCCCCGAAACCGATCAAAGGGGTGGTTACCTTATCCAAATATGGATGACAGAGTTTCATTCTCGTAAGAGCTTCTGATGAAATTATGTTTGCCGAGCTTCCGTTATCGATCAGCACTCTTTTGACCTCGAAATTTGCAATTCTTAGTGTTAATACCATGGAAAAGTCTGGATCATCTTCGTTCGTGTCCCAACTAACATCAGCGGGTCGATCCGCCTCACTAAAGCTGATGACTTGATTCTCCATTGATGGAAGCTCCAAAGACAGAACTTCCCTTTTTGTGGACACTCCTGTCTTGATTGACCTTAAAATCCTTTTCCTAGCATTCCTACTATCTCCACCCGCCGGTCCACCTGCGATCATGTTGATCACACCGTTCGATTGTTCTTCTGTTTGACCTTGAATCTGCCTCTGCCGAGCGATAAATTTTCTCGGGCTACGGGATCTGTAGCGATTGTTGTAGTTGCCATTCTTAACAAATTCTTTTAGTTTTCCTTGGTTGATTAACTTTTCGATCTCGACCTTCAATTGATAACAATTCTCCGTACTGTGGCCCCTAGCTCGATGATATCGACAATGTTGGTCATATCCGGGTGCGCCCGGCCTTGCCTGTGCGATTCTCTGGGCTTCCGGAATTAAATTTCCTTCTTCCAATACGGTCAACACCTCTTCTTTTGAGCTGTTAAGCTCGGTAAATTGAATTTTACCCGGCCTTGGGACTCGATTTCGATCATAGGGAGGTCCATATGAACTCGGTCCTTGGGGCGGCATCTGTGGCTTAAAAGTGTTGATTCGCTGCCATACGGATCCTTTACTCGATCCTCCATAATCACTTGGTTTTGGGATCGGGGCCCTGTCTTGCTTTCTGTTGAGATGGGACTTATCTAGATGTGAACTCTTCAATTTGTTCATTTCTTCCTGTATCATATACTTTTCAGCAATTTCCATTATCCGTTCGAAAGATTTAGGTTGCTTTCTGCATAACGCATTCCCAAACTGGGTGCTTCTAGTCAGCTCGAACATCAACGAGGACAGATATTCAATTTGCGGGGTATCCACTTTCAAGAGCTCAATACTAAATCTTGCCAGCCATTGCCTCAACGTCTCCCCTTCCAATTGTTTCACAGTGCCCAGATGATTCGCAGGCAATCTTGGCTTCCTCTGGCTAGCGAATTGATGCTTCAGCTTATCGCAAAATTCTTCGAAAGAAAATATGGAGTTCGGGGGTAACTTTCCGAACCAATCGAGGGCAATCCCTTCAAAAGTGGTGACCATAATCTTGCAGCAGAAATTATCCGAGTGTCCATACAAATTCATAACATTAACAAAGCTGTTAATATGCTCGCCGGGGTCGGTAGTCCCGTTATACCGAGGGAGCCTGGTCGGCACCGTTTCTGTGTTTCGAGCTTCGCGTATTTCTCGACAAAAGGGTGAACATCTCATGATATTATTCGAGATTTCCCTCTCTCGTAGGTTTCCTCTAGTCAGGGAGTTCCCTGCTTGCCTGGGAGCTTGATGAGTGAAGGGAATCTCTATCATGGTACCCTGCTCTTCCAATTTTTTAGCCACCCTTTCCTGTATTATTTTCTCCAATTCAGATTCAGTGATTCTCTTGCTAATTGGTTTGTTTCTTCTTACAGCGCCGGCGGCGTGACTTTCCCCTACAACAGAATTTTCCAGATCGTGCACTAGTGCCGGTGGGTTTTCGGACCGGGCATTGGCTTCCGAAGGTGCCGCTCGACGCGGATGTGTTGATGGGGCATGCGACACATCATTTTCCTTCTGCAAGTTCGATGAAGGTATCTCTGGTCTTCCCTGAATCCCTGGTTGGTCTACAGGTGATTGATCTGCCCTTCCGCTGTTCAAGAATTCCCTGCACATTGTGCCTATTATAGATCTTAAGTCACCAATGGTTGTGTGTACTGGAACGTTATCTTGTGGAACTGCCGGTGGCGCCTCCGGTTGTTGTTGTGCGGCGCGTGATAGATTATCAGGTTCATTGTTAACAGAATTTTGTGCTCCCCCTGCATGGGAAGGCTCTCCTCTAACATACGTGTTCCTCCTCGTAGTAGGCATATTTCGATCTAATACTCGAATAAGGCCCCACGGTGGGCGCCAATTGATCTTACGTGGTTTCGTTGATTCGATCAAGGGTGGGACGCAGAATGATATGACAATAATTAAACAATGTAAAGATCAAATGTAATTGTATTCGAACTGAATGAGTACAAGTACAAGAATTCAAAAGGTCCTATTCGAGCATCATTGGATGCCGTACAAGCTAGAGGGCGAAATACATATGATAGAACTAGACCTATAATCCGAGCAGTTTAAGACTATAGCTTCGAGGAGAGAGCACCTGGGAAGTTGTGTCCAACATCATAAATGCAGGGGGTATTTATAGTTGAAAATGGGTCTAGGTGGTCTACCCACAGACATGTAAATCTTCGGCCCATAAGTTTGATTCAGAGCTTGGCCCAACAGCAACTTTGGATCCTGGGCTTGTTTATATCCCCTGCAAAACCATCGTCAGATTCGAACTCGATTCTTCGAGGTAAGTACCGCTCGATCTCGTGCAATTGTAAAGAGAAGTAGGATCCAGAATACCCCTCATCACCTTAGATCGAAATAAATAAATAGGGTGAAAGCTGTTGCTAAGACCCTCAGGTGAAAGCTTTTGCTATGACCGATCAAAAACGACTAAGGGTGAAAGCCGTTGCTATGCCCCTTAGATCGAAATAAATAAATAGGGTGAAAGTTGTTGCTAAGACCCTCAGGTGAAAGTTGTTGCTATGACCGATCAAAAAGGACTAAGGGTGAAAGCCGTTGCTATGCGCCTTAGATCGAAATAAATAAATAGGGTGAAAGTTGTTGCTAAGACCCTCAGGTGAAAGATGTTGCTATGACTGATCAAAAACGACTAAGGGTGAAAGCCGTTGCTATGCGCCTTAGATCGAAATAAATAAATAGGGTGAAAGTTGTTGCTAAGACCCTCAGGTGAAAGCTGTTGCTATGACCGATCAAAAACGACTAAGGGTGAAAGCCGTTGCTATGTCCCTTAGATCGAAATAATTAAATAGGGTGAAAGTTGTTGCTAAGACCCTCAGGTGAAAGTCGTTGCTATGACCGATCAAAAACGACTAAGGGTGAAAGCCATTGCTATGCCCCTTAGATCAAAATAAATAGAAAGGGTGAAAGCCGATGCTAAAACCCTAAAGTCAGATCATCAATTATTTGTCAAATTCACGACAATACTCGATTTTAGACTAGAAGGATTGGGATCTGTTAAGGTTATCAATTATCATTTCGAATTATCGTTCAAAAAATTGGGTTATTAATCTTCGATCAAAAACTCAACAAATGAAATCGGTGAGAGAACTTAATTATTGTTCATGTTTGGATATTAAAAGTGAGGATTTAATTATTCCATCCAAGAGCAATTGCATAATTGATGCGCTATTATTAGAAAATCGGTATTCAGTTATCCTATCAATATTCGAGATCGGCGAAGAACAACACTTATAGATTCATACCTCTGGCGAGAAAAAAATTGGTGCTCGAAGCAATTCTATGAATTAACAAGTAAAGAATAATAAAAAATAAAAAAAAATAATAATATATATTTCATTCATAAACTTTCAAACTTTCATAAGCTGAGAATTTACATCCAGTACGATCCTATTACAAGTAATTAACCCTACACTTGAATACTTGGGGGTCGAAGGAGCAAAAGTGAAGCTAGTACACTTCTACCCTTCATCCACTACTTCCTCGCTGATTGGTCCGCACGGGACCGCGTCGGAAGAGAGGGAAGCAACCCCAGTCGGAATCATCCCTGGCAAATTCGAAGGCAACATTCTTCAAGATGCATCTTGAAGAAGTTGAGATCGAATGCAGGAAAGCTCCTCCAGCAGTTGACCCACTATCCCGACTGGATGGAGGACAGAGTACAGAGAGTCGAACCTGCCTCGATGACTTGGAATCAGAGAGAGCAGGTCGTCTACCCGTATCCTAGTCGCAATCCTTTTCGTCTATCGATATCCTAGTCGAAGAAAAGTTGTACTTGAGGTAAAGAATCAAGGAATAGAGTTCGAGTTCGAATCTCGAACATATCAATTAGAGATCGATTTTGAATCTTGAACACCATTATAGGGAGTACACGATTGTTCATCAAAGAAGGCGGCAACTCGAGCATAGGCATCGAATAAATTTTCACGGGTAAAGTTAAAATACAATGGAAAAGAGCAAGAACCATTTAAAAGTATTTATAGGAGGAGGAAATGGACAATCCACGGTTCAGATTTACCATAATGGATGGTCCCGATACGAGCGATAAATACGCCGACCGTTCCGTTTCCCGAGAAATAAGGGACTAATTGGTTAGAATAAGTCATTTCAAGATTCAAGATCGGAAAACTATGCTATCAACAAATTCATTGATCGGGAAAAATATCCGAACGCTGGCATTCACTAACTAAAATTCGGTATAGAAGGACTGCACATTAAAGGCAATGAGAATTTAACAAAGAAGTCAAGCAATTTATAAGAACAAATCGAGGACTATAGTCCCGAATAAGAACCATATTACGCTCCACAGCTCCTGTCAAAGATTGCTAGCAACCCGCTACAAGTCCTATGATATTGGGAAAGATACAACATATTCGAAGAGAACATAAGAGCATAACAATTATTAAAAGGCACATGGCCAAATACATTATCCGAGATCGAAAATAAGAAGGACACAAACCAAATATTATTCAGAGTACAGCACAAAATCAAGAAATAAAATAGAATTACAACAGTATCCGTCGAAATAAGTTACACAAATTTATGATCATAAAGAGCAGCACTACGGGCTTCATACCCGCGAGTATAAGCTTCCTTTTTGCGAAGTTCAAAGCCCTTCTTCTCCTGCTCGTAAAGCTGTTTAAGCACTTCAAGCTCCTTGCTCAATTGTTGATGGAGCTCTTCTCCCTGAACTTTAGTAATTTTCTCATTCTCTAAAGCCATTTTTTCCTCGAGCACACGATCCAACTCGCCGTTCTTCTTCTCCAGCTCGAGGGTGACAGCAGCATGTCGACTCAACTCCCGCTCAGCCAACATCCTTAGTTCAAGAAAGTCTTGTCTAGCCTAAATTCGGAAGGATAAAATTCTAAAAAAAAAAATTAAGAAGGAAAAAGGAGGACCTGAGAAAGAGAATTCGATCCAGAACGAAACATATCCGAGGGACTCTTTTCCTTTGACGCGCCAGCTTCAGGAGTAGTAAAATCAGCCTGCGGCGGATTCTCGATAAGATTCTGAAGCTCCACTTCAGAAGCTGACTCATTCTTCGACTCTCTGAGTAGTGAAGGAGAGGTCGCAGGGTTGCCAAGAGTAAGAGGATCAGAAGAATTTTCAGTCTTCGAAGGTTCGATTTCAGTTTTTGAGGGTTCAATGTGAATCTTCGAAGGTTCGATTTCAGTTTTCGAGGGTTCAACTTCAAGATTTGGAGGCTCAGCAGTTCCTCCAGAAATTAAAGGGTCTTCTCAAGTAGGGGTCAATTTAATTTTCGAGGGGCCATCCTATAATCGAAATGTTCGAATCCGAACATTCAAAGTGGGAGATTTGGTGCTCAAGAAGGTAGAAGTATCAAAGCATGTCGGGAAACTTCAACCTAATTGGGATGGCCCCTTTATGATTGTCGAGGTTGGAAATAAAGGATCCTACAAAATTGCTTATCCTAATGGAGAGATCCTGCCACGATGCTGGAATGCCGTTAATTTGAGGAGATATTACGGAAGATGAAGATGATTTGCTAATACCATAGGCTATTACTATTTAGTTATCCAGTCCTGTTTCTTTGTTTCTCGCAATTAAGAAAACCGTATGATCAATGAAAGTTTATTTCGAATTAAGTTATTTATTCAATGGAAGTTCATTTCGTCGTAATCTTCATCTATTCATCATATTCTGAAAATTATCGATCTCTGTTCATCTATTATTCTGTTTCTATTGGCCTTCGTCTACTATTTAAAAGGGTGAAAGCCGTTGCTATGCCCCTTAGATAGAAATTATTGAATGGGTGAAAGCCGTTGCTACGACCCTCGGGCTAAAAATGCTCTGAAACGACTAAGGGTGAAAGCCGTTGCTATGCCCCTTAGATCGAAATTATTGAATGGGTGAAAGCCGTTGCTACGACCCTCGGGCTAAAAATGCTCTGAAACGACTAAGGGTGAAAGCCGTTGCTATGCCCCTTAGATCGAAATTATTGAATGGGTGAAAGCTGTTGCTATGACTCTCGAGCTAAAAATGCTCTGAAACGACTAAGGGTGAAAGCCGTTGCTATGCCCCTTACATCGAAATTATCAAATGGGTGAAAGCTGTTGCTATGACCCTCGAGCTAAAAATGCTCTGAAACGACTAAGGGTGAAAGTCGTTGCTATGCCCCTTAGATCGAAATTATCAAATGGGTGAAAGCCGTTGCTATGCCCCTTAAATCGAAAATTATAATCAATTGAAATTCTATCACATCTCTTCTGCATAATGTCTAAGTTGAAGGTCAAGAATGTTATTCGAGCAAAAAAGAAATATCTTTTCTAACTTAAGGAACCTCCGAGAATTCATTGGGAAGGCGTTTTAGGAAGCAACAAGATCATGGATCATTAAACAACGAGAATAAAAGTTCGCTTCTGATAAACGTTTTCGATTAGCATATGTTAACGAGATAATGGAACGACGAAGTTGCAGGAGGTCAAAATCGCTATCCATTGAAATAGAAAAACAGAATTACAAAGATAGACAATTGCATTTATAAGCCGTTTGAATAATTACAAATAATTCATCGAGGTACATAGATAAAATTACAATAAAAGAGGATTCGAATTCGAAGACATTACATTCATTCCTCTCCTACTACAAATAATACAAATACTACAAATACGAAATCCGAGATCTCTGGCGAGAAAACAGTTTTCCAGCATTCTTGCTACCGGATCCCCGCAAGCTCTCCAAGACTATTAATCGGTCAAGGAAAGATGAATGCGTATCTAGTCCACTAACCGACCGGATGAAACGACAGGGTATCGGAATTCTAACCCGTCACAGAAGGGATGAATCCAAAGAAGCAGGTCGCCTGCCGGTACCCTAGTCGCAATCCTTTTCGCCTGTCGATACCCTAGTCGAAAATGTTTCCTATGTAAGGACACTGGAGAGGTCAAGAAAGTTCGAATTCGAATTTCGAACACCTTAATTGCAGAAACCAAATGCAACATGAAGTTGATCGAGGGGAGTAAAAAGACAACCATGCTGATCGGACAAAACATTTACAGACAAGTAAAAATATGAAGGTAATTTTGGAACTATATATAGGGGGCGGAATTTAGCATCAACGGCATAGATCTGGTGGGATGAACGGACACGATACGAGCATTAAACGCTCTGCCCATCCCACATCCCAAAAAAAAAAAAAAAAAATTCTTGTACAAGCTTATGTTACAACAAAGAAAAATCTTGGCAAGCTTATGTTACAAATTTTAGCAAAGCTTATGTCACAGCGCGATCTTAATACTACTAAACAAAATTATTCTCGAGCTCAACTCAGTCCGAGAAAGTTTCTCCTCAAGAAATCTATTAGTCTCCAGTGCGTGATTCAGCTCAGCCTTCTTCCTGGCCAGCTCGAGAGTAATAATTGCTCGTTGTTCGATCTCATGCCTTGCCAACGCATAAAGACCAGAGAACTCTTCGCCAGCCTAAACTTATGAGAAAACATATCAAGGCTAAGAATAAACAGACTAGAAAATTAGGATAAGGAAATTAGCAAGAGGTACCCGGGTAAGAAAATCCGACCCAGACTGAAACAAGAACGAAGAATATTCTACGTTCGATAGAATTGCCTCGGAGATAGAAATGTTGGCCCGAAGAAGTCTCAGGGCGGATTTCTCATGCGGAACTTTATCAAAAAGAGTTATATCCCTCTTTAGGGGATAAATGCCAGAAGGAAACAATAAATCGAAACACTCAGCAGTTTTTGAAGGCAAGGACCGAACAGGAAAAGACGCATGCGCAGATACATCCTCTCCAAAAGAAACCTTTCTAATTCTCTTGTACGAGCCTTTGGTTTTCAAACACGAAGAAAGGGCGACAGTCGAAGATTTACCTCTTCCATGGAAGGTCTGCTCGTCGGCAGTAATTGACTTAGCCGGAGCTTGCCTCTTTTTCATTATGTTTCTGCCATCGTTGGGCTTGGGAAAAGACACGGAAGGAATTGCAGGATCATTCGAATTTTTATCCATTTCTCGGTTTTCAGATAGTTGTTCGACCGTAAAAATTTCCTAAAAGCTCCGATCACAGTATATGATATTATCGTAAAGACAAGGTGAAATGGCCTTAGTATTTATAAGAGATACGGCGTCATGCGATTTACAATGATTGGTAAGTCACTACTTCCAAAAAAGATTCGATGACGCAACCAAGTATGCAAGAATGACGTTATAAAAGCTCAACAAAGTGGTCAGACAGGCAATGAATTAGGCACGGCACTAAAGGAAAGATGTGAATATTGACGAGACAAGGAAAAATGCGAATTCGAGCATCCACCAGATAGAAAAGAGCAGGAGACTATAAAAACTAATTTGGAATTACAATAGTTCGCTAAGTAAATCCTATTACATGATAATTATTCCTTTACACCAGAACCATGGTCCGATCTCTCTTGTTCTTTCCCTTCACTTGAATCGCTTTCCGAGCTATCAGAATCATCACTGCTCGAGCTGCTCCCTTCTTCATCATTACTTTGTGCGCCAGCCACAGATTTACTCAAATTGGAAGTCGGAGTGCCTTGCTCTCCCTGGTCGGGGGAATCCCCTTCAATATCCACATCTTCATTCTCAGATTGAGCTTCGAGCGCGTCAGGATTTGGCATTGGCACTCCAAATTCTTCAAGAAAGGGAGTGAACTCGTGATCGGCTAAGTCTTCAGGCTTCGAAGGAAGAGAAGAAGCTTTATAATCTTTACCAAAAATGTTCTTGTAAGGATCCATGTAAGGGAGATAATCGTCAAAAGCGCCTTGAATCTTTCCAGCTAAGAGAAGATGTTGAATTCCTTTATAATAGAAAGATTGATTAATTTCATGCGACCTCAAGCGAACTAGGGTGTCAAGAAAAGGTGACTCTAAAAATTCCCCTTATGGCGGGAAGTCTGTCCTCTTCTCGGCCTCGGACGTAGGCCTGTTTGGATAGCGCCTTAGCTTGCTCAAGATCTGATCTCAACTTAGCTACCTCTTCCTCGAGGGCCCTCTTTTCGTTAAGGCTTTTCTTGACTTCCTCGAGCTCCTTTTCAGCCTCAGATAACTTGGCTGTAGTATCCCTCAACTGATCGGCCTTGGTGGCCTCCGCCGTAAGGACGTTATGAAGGGCACTCTGAGCCATCTGAGACTCCTCATTTAAGGTGGCCTGACGGTACGCTTGATGAATGTACAAGTCTCCGACCTAAAAAAGAAATTAAACTTTAAAGGCGAAGCAAAATTTCGAGGATAAGTTAGTATTCGTGGAAAAACTTATTTACCTTTTGAAGAGCGTAGGCAAAATCACCCGCGAGCTCGAAGTTGCTTTTAAGGAATAGCGCAGTATTGTCATCCTTAAACCTCCCGGCCATGAACATCCGAAGAGATTTATCCACTGTATGTTCCCCGTTTGGGCCCAAATCGGATTCGATAGTTCCATCCTCCGGGAATCCAGCCGCCCTTGGCCCCTGGAAATGATCCTCTATGAAATCTGCCAGGTCTGGCTCAGAATGGCCCGCCCGGCATCTGATCGGACCCGGTCCTCGACCAAAAGGCTTCACCCTTCTAGAAGACTCAGGGATATCACTGCTTCTCTTGCGAGCCATCGTCGTTTCTAGTATCTTTTGAGCTCGGACCTCTTGTAGAGCATAATGGCTGAGTCCTTCCTCGTTCGGGTTAGAGGAGTCGGTCGGAAAAACGGACCAGAGATCGAGAGCTTGAGATTGAGAAGTCCCCTCGGCCGCGGGGTAAGGGTGAGAAGTTCGCGCGATGGCAGTTTGGGAAGAACTCACCACAGCGTTCGGAGCCACTGCAGTATCGACCCCAGAAGTGGACTTTGTTACCTTACGGAAAACTTTCGATGTTTGGCGGCGGGGTCGACCTTGGATACCCTTCGAGAAGGAAGCAACGACCGGACCAGCTATCGATGTTCGGAATTTATCAACAATCCCAGCTGAAGAATAAAAGGAAGTTAGGTATAGCCATAAAAGATAAATCGAAATAATTCAACGCAACTAATGTGGAGGGGGCGTTGGCAGGATCGATTGTGGCTTTCCCATATTCAATTGGAAGGGCAGGAAAAGAACACGAGCTGAGCTTGGCCAATCGCAAAACCGCCTCCTGGGTCATCAAAGGAGTCTGATAAGGGTCGGCTCGAAGGGATTGCAAGAATTCATCTGAGATTTCATGGATCATGTCTCCCTTAAGACGTCGCTTGCCATAGATCCATGACTTAGCTCCGGGCCATTCATGCGGAGTAGGCTCGGGATTATCTTCGGAAGGCGGACAAACCGGACCACGAACAAAAAAGAATTCGTGTTTCCAACCTTTCAAATTGCTACTAACGTTGGAGGATAAAATCGACGTTTTCGGTCTCTGAGAAAGTATACGTAACCGGCGTTCGAAGCCGTGGAGGAGCTCATCTGAAAAATCCTCCATAAATTTTGGAAGGCTGCCTTCTTTCCTTTGGCTTTCATCAGCACGCAAAAGGCTATTATAAGCCCAACTGAGTTCGGCAAAATTTGAGAAGGGGTTAATTGAAAAGCTTCCAGAATACTGCAGATCAAAGGAGGGAGAGGAATGCGTAGGCCGTAGTGGAAGTGTTTAGTGTAAAAAGCTTGACATTCCTCAGGAGGGTCCGTAACTCGTTATTCGGGGCTCGGAATAACAATCGAATAACCGGTGCCAATATATTGACCGAACTCCGTCTCCAAATGCTCCCGATTTTTCTCCGTAAAGGAACAAATGATCTCATCGGCCCTATCCTCAGTCATGTTCAATCCGGCGCTGGTCGACGGCTCCACCCAGTCAAAGATCGTAATCACAACTCTTCCACCTATGATATATTTCATTTGTTCATTCTTCCTTAACGGGAGATTGCCGTCCCTTTCGACCTCCCCGTCGGAAACTGTAGCCTCGCCAGAATTATTATCTTCGGTATCCTTTGAGTCAGGATCCGATTCTTCCTCCTCTCTGTCGGATTCGGAACTGGGAATTGGGTCACCAATGTTCTCCAACACGGGTGCTCGAACATCCTCAACTTGCCCTTCCTCGGAGTTATTTTCTCGACCTTCCATTACCTGGGACTTGCCTTTCGGATCTGAAGAACTGGACATGTTGATTATACGAAGATGGATCGATAGAGACTGCTGAAATTCACTTACCGATCTATTTGCTCCGATCTAGGGTTTTTCACTCAAAGTTTGTGCTGAACAGCGGCCCCCAGTCGAGATACCTATATATATAGGGACAAAATGGGAAATTGCAAACCGGTCCCCGAGTAACCGCGACGGTTAAACTCCTCAAGGGTGGATTTGAAGTCATATTTCCGATAATTGCACTTATGACCCCGATATTTTCTAAAATTATAAAATTGAAGATTTAATGTGGAAAAATATGTATTTATGGGGGCGTCGGTTCCGCATTCTGCCGCCAATCTACCCTATCAAAATCAAGGGAATATAGAGATATTGTTAAAGATCGGCTAAAGGCGTCACAATAGGCAACAGTAAAAAGATCCCAACCTAAAATCCTATATCAACACTAGACGACAAGGGTAATATCATGATGACACCGATATATAGTTTCCAAAATATGCACTCTTTTTCCCTAGCTCGGTTTTTATCCCAAAGGGTTTTTCCGAGTTAGGTTTGTAATGAGGCATATCCGAAACTTATCCGAGAAAAACGGCTCGTCTCGTTCCAGCATTCTATTTGTACTTCTTCGAGTTTAAGCTTCACTTTACACTCGAGAAGTGGGGGAGTATTGATGAGGGATAACTTGGGCTTAAACCTTACTAGCAGCATAACGAGGTCGAAACACATCTTTTCCGATCTCATGAATATATATTCGAGCCAGGAGCACAAGAATCCCGCGTTAACTCTATTACGGAAGTTTAGGGTCCAAAATCACTGTTGGGCCGACCTCAGGCCCAGGCCTATGGGCTGAGTAATATACACATGTGGGTGGTGTACCTGGTCCCATATCTCAACTATAAATACCCAAAGCATTTATGACGACGACCCAACTTCCCAGGTGCTCTTCCTTCGAGACTGCTGCTCGGACTCACTTGGGAATAATAGCATAGGCTAGCTCGTATATATTTCGCCCTCTAGCTTGTACGGCATCCAATAATGCTCGAATAGGACCCCCAATTATTGTAATATGTACTCGATCACATTGAATACAATATTATTGATCTTTTATATCCATTTACTTACATTGCGCAACACTTTACATCACCCTATCGAACTAACGAAAACGCGTAAGATCAGTACCCTTACCCCTCGAATTTCTCGAACTAGACATTATAACGGATAAAGTTGTCTGAAAAAGACAGCTTACGCGATCTCAACGCTCCGAGCAAAAGTAAAAAGCCACTCTAAAAATAATTTTTATCTAGGCAACATATATATAAGGTAAATAAGATGAATTGCGAGCCGTACCCTGAACAGGCGCAACGGTTAAGCTTCCTCAGGGGAATTCAAATATTTGCATTATAGATCCCTATACCTCGGGGAATTGAGAGTGTCTTGGTAACCGATGTGGAGAGACATTTTTGGTCGAAAGTTCATTACAGAAGCAAAAGCAAAAGGCTTTTTTTTTAACGCTGAAATTTATATCAAGACAAGATCATTGCATTATTTCCAAGATATGCACTCTTTTTCCCTGATTCGGTTTTTATCCCAATGGGTTTTTCCGAATTAGGTTTTTAACGAGGCATATCCGAAACACATCAAAAGGTGATTAATTCATCACAACGCTCGGAATAACATAAACTTCTTCGAGCTTGAGCTTCACTTTGCGCTCGAGAAGTGGGGGAGTATTGATGAGGGGTATTTTGGACTCTACAATTTTGAGCTAAGGTACTGTAAATGCCTTGATCCACTTCTGGCCTTGTCAACATTGTTGGGCTCTAGTCCACTATCCCAAAATGCTTAAGCCCATATTGACAAGTAGAAGTAGGTCAAGTCTTTATTAACCATTCAAACAATTCATCCACAATCAATGTGGGATTGGGGTGTTACAATCTCCCCAACTCAAATACTCGACGTCCTCATCGAGTCCAAATCAATAGCCCAAGACCGCCCTCATGGATAACACCACGAAGTCGGCTCTGATACCATTTGTAAAGACCTTGATCCACTTCTGGCCTTGTCAACATTGTTGGGCTCTAGTTCACTAGCCCAAAATGCTTAAGCCCATGTTGACAAGTAGAAATAGGTCAAGTCTTTATTAACCATTCAAACAATTCATCCACAATCAATGTGGGATTAGGGTGTTACAATTTTGTAAAGACCTTGATCCACTTCTGGCCTTGTCAACATTGTTGGGCTCTAGTTCACTAGCCCAAAATGCTTAAGCCCATGTTGACAAGTAGATGTAGGTCAAGTCTTTATTAACTATTCAAACAATTCATCCACAATCAATGTGGGATTGGGGTGTTACAATCTCCCCAACTCAAATACTCGACGTCCTCGTCGAGTCCAGATCAATAGCCCAAGACCGCCCTCATGGATAACACCACGAAGTCGGCTCTGATACCATTTGTAAAGACCTTGATCCACTTCTGGCCTTGTCAACATTGTTGGGCTCTAGTTCACTAGCCCAAAATGCTTAAGCCCATGTTGACAAGTAGATGTAGGTCAAGTCTTTATTAACTATTCAAACAATTCATCCACAATCAATGTGGGATTGGGGTGTTACAGGTACGAACGAAAAACTAGAATCCCGACCCCGAAGGCTTAGAGCCAAGCTCGGGTCATCGTTCAACTAGCTCGACCTTACAAATGCTGCCCATGCTCGAAAGGTACTGTTAGGCCGAACTCAGGCCCAGGCCTATGGGCCTATTCCCATTTTTACCTATAAATACCCCAATCATTTATGACGCAGGACACGGATTCCCAGGTGCTCTCCATTCGAAGCTACTGCTCGGAAATATAGTTTAGGCCATTTTTTATATGTATTTCGCACTCTAGCTTGTACGACATCCTATAATGCCTAAATAGGACCCTCGATTATTGTAATCTGCATACTCCCGATCGCAATATACACTATTGATCTTTTCTCCAACAACATTGTTTGTATTTTCTTTAGGCATATTCTAATATCGATCATACTACGAAATCGCGTAAGATCACCTACGGTTTATATGCGTTGAGTCATTGCCATACCGACCCCTTATTCGATCCTCCATAATCACTTGGGTTTGGTATGGGGGCTCGATCTTACTTTTTGTTAAGAGGGGGTTTTTGGCCATGCGCATTTTTTAATTTATTCATCTCCTCCTGAATCATATACTTCTCAGCAATTTCCATTATTCGCTCAAAAGATTTCGGTTGCTTCCTACACAATGCTTTTCCGAATTGTGTGCTTCTTGTCAATTCGAACATTGGGAGGATAAGTATTCGATCTGAGGGGTATCGACTTTTAATAGCTCGATACTAAATCTTGATAACCATTGCCTCAAGGTTTCCCCATCCCATTGTTTGACCGTTCCCAAGTGATTTGCCGACAACTTGGGTTTTCTCTAGCTCGCAAATTGATGCTTAAACTTGTCACAAAATTCATCAAAAGAGAATATAGAGTTGATTTTTTCTTTCTCACCATATCCATAGGGTGGCTTTCCCCTACTACTGAGTCCTCCAAATCGTGTATTGTGATAGGATAGTGCCCAGCAAGCCAACAAATATTAGCTTGTTTAGGAACTTCCTTTAGAAGCAATCTTATGATTCATAAGATAATACGCCCGTTTATTCATAGTACGTTAATTAAACAATGGCCACCTTCATCTCTCGCGAACTTATCTAAGCGATTGGTTGAAACCCTGAGATCACTCATGACTACGGGATTATTCACTTCAGTATTGGGTGCGATTAATCATGAAACAGTCTCAAAGGTCGTGATCTCAAAAACGTTCCAAGTCATAGATTCATATCGAGACGGGGTATCGAATGAATCGTCAAGACTTGTAGGATTATGCATGATTCACATGAAGTGAATTTGTTGTCGTTTCATGAACAAGGCATTGAATGCTAGTGCATATGACTAGGTGGTTCGATAGGGGATCGAACGCATCGAACGACCCGAACAGAGAGACCCATCGTGGAAGTGCGTTAAGCATATCGGTAATGGGATGTCTCTCAAGACTTATAATAGTGTACGATTTAGTCCTTTGACTTGAGGTACTAGGGCGGATTCGGTACACGGGAATACGTACTTTGATTTAGGAGCCGATCACATAGCTTGGTCATTGTGCGACTACTTTGGGTACGTATGAACGTGTGCGCGGATAGTTAGTACTAATAAAGGATCTATCGACTCATCTTGATAAGATGAGAGAATTTCCTGTACGTTCTTAGATAATAAATCAGAGGAATCTACGGCCGTAGTCAGTGACGGATTTGGAAAGGGGTTTCCAAATTTAGCAGTCACACTGGAATTATTATCCTGAATTAGAAAGTACAGAATTGAGATAATTAGAGGTGCCGACCAATTCACACACCCTAGGTCTCAATCGGGAAATTAGTCGCTAGAAGGACCGTATGTACATGGCAATTTATAAGAGGTGAAGGTTCACGAAATCAATTCACCTGAAGTTGGGCCTCATGGGCTTGTGGCTAGACATCGACCATGAGGTGTGGGTACTCCTGAATTAATAAGGAAATTAATTCTGGAGTGGTCAATTAAAGTGTTTAATTGATCGGAGCAATTAATTGCTCACTAATTAAATCACGAAAGTCGTGGGCCTGCTGCTAATTGATGGTGAACCTAGAGGTCACACACAATACAGTTGGACAGTGAAAGTCTGTAAGGAATCAATTGATTTAAGGAATTAAATCAATATATGAATTAAAGTATTAATTCATGAAGAAGAATAATTAATTAGAAGTAACTAATTAATTAATCGAGAATTAAAGTGTTAATTCAAAATGGAGAAACATTAATTAGGAGTAACTAATTAATGAATCAATTGGAATTTCTGATTGATTAAATCCTCAATTAAAGTATTAATTGGAAAGGATTAATTAGTTAATAGTGGATTAATTAATTAAAACACATGGGCCGATCCATATGTAAGTTAATTGATCTTTGATTAATTAATTTAAGCATATGGGCCAATTATTGTAAGGATAAATTAATCTAGGATTAATTAATCTTGCATGGGCCAATTTTGGGAACAATGATCAAATTAAGTTTAGGATTAATTAAAAAGCATATGGGCCGATTTTAATTAATTAAAGTGGCCGATTTTTGCTTAGATTAATTAGTCTTGAATTAATGTTGGTTGTGTTTGATTATGATAGGGATTAAGAGTTTGTGTTATCTTGTGTAACTAGGAAAGAGATTGAAAGAGATCTTGTTTCCTAAAGTGATAAAGATTGTGTATATCCTGTTTCTTGAAAAGAAGATATTCTTTCAAGAAATAGATGTCTATTAGGAGAAGGAGTCTTCTAATAGAGATGTCTATAAATACTAGATATACATAATCTAGGAAAAAGGTTGTGATTTAACCGGATTTCGTCGGGTTAATTGTATATCAGTGAATTTGTAATATCGGTGGGGTATACGATATTGGTGTATTTATTTAGTAGGGCTCCGTTACTTTATTCCGGATGGATCAATCACAAAGAAAAGCAATGATTAAGAACAAGAAGTATAACCACAAGTTAAGCTAATAACACATCAATATGGAGAGCAAAATACTATGAATAATATAGATTCTTATTCAGTTGTAATGCCTTAGGCAGAGAATATTTGTGTATCCTCCTAGTGAAGGATTTCGTAGTTGTCCTTTAATACAATGATTAACTAGGTATTTATACAATGTTTAACCTAGTTTTACAAGGAATCATAGTCCTAATAGGACTCGGCCCAAATATCCTTCATGGGTCCGGAGTATTTATCTTTAGATCGAAGAGAGTCGTGCTTGGCCGGGTCTGTTAGACGATCTTGATCTGCTCGGATTGGTCTAATCGATCTTAACATCTTCGTTCGATTCGAGTAATATGTAGGGTGCGAAATAGCCCCCATCAGTACTCCCTCACTTCTTCGAGCGTATAGATAATAGAAGCTCGTAGAAGTAGATAGATCTTTACGACTCTTTCTTTTCTATGAATGGAGCCTCGTTAAAAACCTTACTTAAGAAAAAACCCAGTGGGAAAAAATCTTAAATAAGGAAAAGAGTGCTACATATCATAGATAGTCGTTTTCTCTGTCCAGTTACGGATCGCCACGCGTCTATTCTGGAAACTTTTCACATCCTTCCCTTTTTGGCGGGAATATCAGTAGTTGCCATAAGTTCGAAACGTCATTTCTCATCTTCTTATAAATAGGTGACGCTATAGTTCACCATTTCTCTTTTATACTTCCTTATAACTCGTACTTATTTTCTTGGTTAGTCGCTCATTACGCTAAGTTTTTCCGTTTATCGACCTTCATTTTCCGAGAATCAGAATATATGGCTTCTGTGAGAAGGTCTTCTTCTAGAGAGATTGTCGCCCCCGACAATGAGGAGGAATTGCAATCTAGTGTAACTGATTTTGCCATCCCTGTAGAGGATACTTTTAAGGTACGGATCCTTACTGACGCGGATGTGGCGGCCCGAGCCAAAAAGGGCAAAGGTACTGTTCCTCAAGTTTCTGAACCAATTGAGGATGTCGCTTGCGCTTATACGGCGGAGACATTTCCGGAGGTTGCGAATAGTTATATCAAATATTTCCCGGAAGGTTCTGAGATAATTCTTCCTTCCCCTACTGATAGGGTTACATCTCCCCCGGAGGGATGTCGAGCCTTTTATACGGCTCACTTTAACAGTGGACTTCGTCTTCCTTTGTCTCCCCTTTTTCTGGAAGTTTTGAAAACTTTTAGTGTGTGCTTGACACAGCTGGTTCCTAATTCCGTTGCTTTTGTAGTTTGCTTTTCGGTTTTGATGATCGCCAAGGGGTTTAAACCTTCTTTCCGTAATTTTACACAACTTTTTCGCTTTAACATTTCTAGTTCTTCAAATCGTGGATATTTCTTCGCTAGCCAACGACCTAGCCGAGCAATCTTTGATGCCCCTGTTTCTAGTAATCCCTCATGGAAATCTCATTTCTTCTTTGTTCGTCCTCCGTCTAATCTTCGTTTAGCGGATGGTACGAGTGTGCCTTTTTCATGGGATCATGATTCTAGTTGGATTCCCGGAGGTCGCTCTCCGACTGGTGAACTCGTTCCTGACGATGCACAGTTTATTGCTGATATCTTCGAATCGCGTGCAAACAAATACCAAAGCGCTCTTCTGATCGGGGAAGCTTTCCTTCGTAAGGCGGGGTTAAGCATTCATAGTTTTCCCATCAATACACCATCTGAACCTCTTGGTTAGTAATTTATTTGATCTTAGTGTTGTGATGACATCATTTATTGGGAAGGTACATAATTTATGATTAATTTCTTTTTCAGCTGATATGGTAGAGAATTCTCGACATTCTTCGAAGGGAAAGATGGTCCTTTCCAAATCTTCTAAATCCACCGAGAATGCGCCTATTGAGCAGAGAGCGTCACGAAAAAGGAAGTTGGAGTTAGGCCATGAATCCGAAGAGGACAGAGAGGAATCATCAGAATCTCCTCAGGAGCCCCCTATTCGTCAGGGCACGGGACCTGGTTATCCTCCTCTTTCTCTTAGGACATCTTTAGGCGTTCGAGGATGTCACACCTGGTCGAAACCTCATCCAACCAGTAATCCAGTCGATAGGAAGAGAAGTTATTATGGACGTTCCGGCCAGGATCTTTCTTTAGTCGGAGAAAAACACCCAAGACCTACTCTTGTCGAAATGATCGAGGAACATTTGGAGGGAAAGAGAGCCGCTGGTTATTCCGAGAAGGACTCTCTTATCCACGACGATAATGAGAACGCGATAGATAAGGCAACTCGTGTTCTTTTGTCTGGTGTTTTTACCCGTGATCTGAATAAACTTCTTCATAAGGATCCTCTGGAGAAATTCCAACGAGCTTGTCTTTATGCTGAAAAGGTGATATCCTTTTCCTTTAATCATGTTAACAGATAACTCTAAGTGTCTTCCTTAACTTACTTAATCCATCTCTTTTTCTTGCCCTCTTTGCTTGTTCAGACTAAGACGTGTCTTACGTCATACGCCTATGAGAATGCACTTTGGAAACAACAGTGCGAGTTCTTGGAGGAGAAGAATAAAGCTTTGCTTCATAAATCCTCTGGTTCAGAGGTTGGTCCCTTGACAACTTCTTCTGTTCCTGTCGTAGAGACTCGTGCTACCGGGACCGACGATCAAGAAGTGTTGAACAGGGTGATGGAGGTTTCTCACGCTCAAGAGCAGGCCAACCAAATGGCTAGAAAGTTAGAGGAATTTCAGTTACAGAGCACGGCTCGAATTAGTGAGCTGGAATCTCAAGTGTCAAACCTCGAAGCTTCTTTAGAGGAGCATGAAAACGATGTCCCCCTTAGGCAAAGAGATAGATATGTCAGGAAATCTGACGAAAGTGCTGTTCGCGAATTCCTCAACTCTCCTGTTCATACGGCGTTGGTGTATCGGATGGTCGGCCCTTTACTTGAAAATACTTTTAAGAAAGCGATTCATCAGCTGGTCGCTATGGAGATGATCGATGATCGTCGAAAAGAGTATTTCAAGGCCGCTCATATTCGGTTGAATCGGTATGGTGAACTTTATTCTTCTTCCGAGGTCCCAGATGTTCTATATCAAGGTCTTCCTCTAGCTCACCTTGTCGAAGAATTTGGAAATCCATTGCCCATTCCTCCTTCTGACGTCAATGAAGAGCTCGATAATACTTTTGTTGATCCCGAAGTCGAGGAAGAAGAGGAAGTGGACATTGGTACAACTGAGGTCGTCGGTAGCGACCAGAGAGTTTCGGATAGTGAGCAGGCTCTTTAAGATAGTGATTTCTTGAATAATCCTTGTAATTATTTTACTCGTATGTAATAATTGTAATTTTGCCTTTTCTTCTCTTTGTACGCTAAGCGTTTCGTATTCTGACAGTCGTGTCTTTTCGGCTTCGCCGTAATAATTCAGACAAGTCATTAAATCTGGTGTAATCATTATGCGTGTGTCTTTTCATATTCTAGCGTTTGCTCCAAGGTCATTTCTGCTGTTTCGCGCCCTTTCTTTAGGTCTGTCGCGTCCTTTCGCGTAGTATAAATACGAAAGGTAAAATCTTGACTTGTTTTTACCGCTATACTTTTCTCTCGACAGAATACTCGTCTTTTAGTTAGTCGATAAACCTTCTCGATATTAAATTGTGCTTTTTCATAATCTGACCATGAGTAACCTCTTTGGTAATACTTCGAAGCGACCTTCCCGTGAGGGCGCTCGTGATAATAGATCCAAAAAGCATCGAAGAGATGGACCATCGATGGAACCTCCTCATTCGTCCCAAACAATTAGGTCGGAGATCGATACCAGTGTTATTGTTTCTGAGCCAATCCTTCCTGTTTCCACTCAAGTAGGAAGAATGCCTTCTCCTGGTCGGTATGCCTTTGGCGATATGTCGAACGAGGAACCGGCTTATAATATTGCTGTTAATTCAAATGCTCCTTCCTTTGAGCATGTTTTTCATGGAGGGGATTTTGCTATTTCCCTTCCTTTGTCTATTTCTACTGCCCCAATCACTTGCGGAGGGCAAACTGGCAACGATTTATTTGTCAATCCTTCCGTAGCACAATCTATTGTGCAGGACTGCCCAGAATTTTTGTTTAATGATACTACTGTGATGACTACCTCCTTTGAGTCGGGAGGACCTTCCGGAGGTCGAACTGGTTCCAGGTCTGGCCGCCGAACCGTAATTTCTGCTTCGGGCAAGGAGACCACTGTTAGTCCCGACGGGAGAGAATCTCCTCGTCAATTAGATGAGCGATGCATCCTTCAGCAAGTTGAAGACATTCTTTTGTCGGAGACTCCTCGTTCTGATGGTGTCCCTTTGACCAGCGAACTGCCTGGTTCTGTTGAACCTGATGCTTTGTCATGGGACCTAGGCATGAGTACTATTTTGCCTGGCGAGTTGAGGAAGCTCGAAGGTGCCTCCAATGTTCGCCTTGTTCAATCTTTGGTGAAGATATGTGAGCAGGTAAACATATTTCGAATATTTTTCCTGTTCTTTGTTTAGAATTCCTCGTTGTAAGGTGATTTCTCTTATTCTTTCTGTTCTTAGGGCAAGTATTTTGCACTCCAGCTGGGTGTGCAAAATGACGAACTGTGGAATAGTCGGAGAGTTCTTCAGGGTCAGTTGGAGTCCGAGAAAGCTAAAAGCAGGGGTTTGGAGTTGCAGCTGCAACTTGATAAAGATGATCTTCAAAAATTGGAGGCCGAAAAAGTTGTTCTTGAAAAGGAGAGAGATAATTTAGCTCAAGCAGCTGTTCTGGCGGAAGAATCTCGTCGGCAGTCCTATGAGGAAGGTTATGACGCCGGTTATCTAAAGCGTCAAGAAGAATTGATGGCTTTTGCTGGGAGTCTGACTCCTCGGAAAGCTGTTTCTGGTAATCGGCCTGCTGACCGTTCTTCTCAGTGACCTTTGCTCGACCTGGCAGGCCTTGGACTGTCTCTTTTTTTTTTTTTTTTTTTTTTTTTTTTTTTTGTGGCCCGACGTTTGTGTATTTACTTGGGCTGAAATTTTTGTAATGGGAGGAAAAATTGGAAACGATGATCTTTTTGTAGGCAGGTTCTTGCCTGATCAATTATCTTCTTTATATACACTTGTTATGCTCGTTCTTCCTTTGTACTCATATACAATGTTAGCTTCTGCAAGTCGAGTCGTTTGTCGATCAAATCCAGTATATTCCTTTGGTTTACATGCACTTAGCATGTTTTAGTCATAATTTAGACAATGTGTTGTTTATATCGATAAAGTTCAACATCTTTGTCGATGCTCATTCTACGCTTTGTACTTTTGTCTTTTTGTGATCCAAACCTTATATAAGGAGGTTACTGTCCCTTTGTTGATCTTTGGTTTTCTTTACGTCATTCTTCAGAAAAATGTCCCTTTCAATCTTTTCCAAACCCTTATATTTCCCAGCATCAATTTTTGAACGATATGTTCCTTGGCTAGTGTACCATTATATCACTTTTTTGATATGGGAGGAATTGGAAAATGTAGGTGTTTTAGCCAGATCTACCCTGTTCAGACCCTTTTAAGCAATTCTTTGGTATATTAGGCAGTGACGTCTTTGCCATTTAGAAATAGGAGGACTATTCTCCTGATTTCTATGTCAGATATCTTGGGCTCCATAGGAGTTTCTGTATAGCTTAGTCAATGGTCTTCCATATGATGTATGAGGCAGTGACGTTCCTCGAATGGTGAAGGGTTTGATCTTTTATCCTCTATCTTTTATCGAGCAACTGTCCTTTTTACTGTGATTTTGAAGCTTATGTCACACCGTTTGTGGCTTCTAGGTTTTTAAGCTATCGATCATGAAAGTATGATCGTTCCGGTATGACCAGTGTGGAGTTCTTTAGGTTTACTTGTATTATTTGGGTGATCGCTTCGATCTAAGATTTCTCTCGTTGTCGACCAGTTGAGGCGAATAGATGGTGCCGTTCCAACTTATTTGCATTTATTACGGGGAGTCAAAGGGTCGTATCCATGTCCGTTGATTAAATACTTTTTCAGCCGTTGGATCCCTTAGATCTGCCCCTATAAATAGGGGGGTGACTTATATTCTTCATTTGCAATTTCTCAAAAAAGATGGAGATCTCCAATTCCTTAGATTTTATTCTACCCTCTGATCCCATTGTCTTCAAAAAATCACATTATCATGATTTATTTATTCAAAATAGTGAAGTTGTTCCCAGTCTTGTATTGACGGGTCCCATGTCAGCCCTACCTTGTATCGACGGGTCCCATGAGATCTCAGTTTTTGTCTTCATCAATTTGAGGTCCGTGGTTTCCGTTTGCACATGGTGGGTTCATACTTGCCAGTCACCCCTGGTTTTCGATGTAACCTCAGGAGTGATAGACCACCGGGGTGGCTGGTAAACTTACCGTTTCACGACGGTCCCGAAGAGATGCTGCTCTAGAGTAAAATGTTTTATAGATAAAGTAAAAGCAGTATCTTCTTGCGGGTGAGTGAGCATTGCTTAGCTATCTGGCTGGTAATGTTCATTTCGTCTGGAAGAACATTTGATCTTCAGAGCCTGGCCGTCGAACTAAAGAAGTCGACCATCCTGAGCAGCATGCTTCTTAGGTGGTTTATCATAATCGACGAGGTACTAGGGAGGAGATTGGTGTTTCCGTGGACATTGTCGTGAAGATCGCCGATAACAGAGGATCATCTTATTTACACATTGTAATGATCTTTAATTAGTATGTAGATCTTTGTAACGTAGGACTTTTGTATGTAACTGACTTGATGAATAAAATATATATTTATCCCTCGCATCTTTCCTTGTCGTTAATTCTGTTTTGATTTTTATTTATGAGTAGCATTTTCCGAGCATACGGTTTCATACTCAGTCTATTTCTAAAACTTCGGGAGCGTTAGTAGATCATCTAGATTATTAAGAACAGATCAAGGAGTTTTTATTGAGCGTATCAACGTTTACTCGACTTGTTATGATTTAGGACTTAGGTTTTTAACCCAAAAGGTCCTTTTGATCTCTGTAAATAGTTCGAGGAGTGTTTATCGAGCGGATCGATGTTTACTCGACTCTTTTTTGAGTAGACTTAGGTTTTTAACCCAAAAAGTCTTTTTGATCGTCGTAAATAGTTCGAGGAGTGTTTATCGAGCGGATCGATGTTTACTCGACTCTTTTCTGATTAGACTTAGATTTTTAATCCAAAAAGTCTTTTTGATCGTTGATTATATCGAGGAGTTTTTATTGAGCGGATCAATGTTTACTCGACTCGTTTTCTGATTAGACTTAGATTTTTAATCCAAAAAGTCTTTTTGATCGTTGATTATATCGAGGAGTTTTTATTGAGCGGATCAATGTTTACTCGACTCGTTTTCTAATTAGACTTAGATTTTTAATCCAAAAAGTCTTTTTGATCGTTGATTATATCGAGGAGTTTTTATTGAGCGGATCAATGTTTACTCGACTCGTTTTTGATTGTAGACTTAGGTTTATAACCCAAAAAGTCTTCTTTGATTGTTGATATATCGAGGAGTTTTTATTGAGCGGATCAATGTTTACTCGACTCGTTTTTAAATAGACTTAGGTTTTTAACCAAAAAGTCTTTTTTGATATATCGAGGAGTTTTTATTGAGCGGATCAATGTTTACTCGACTCGTTTTTAAATAGACTTAGGTTTTTAACCAAAAAGTCTTTTTGATATATCGAGGAGTTTTTATTGAGCGGATCAATGTTTACTCGACTCGTTTTTTAATTAGACTTAGGTTTTTAACCCAAAAAGTCTTTTTTGATTGTTGTGTATATCGAGGAGTTTTTATTGAGCGAATCAATGTTTACTCGACTCGTTTTTTATTAGACTTAGGTTTTTAACCAAAAAGTCTTCTTTGATCGTTGATTATATCGAGGAGTTTTTATTGAGCGGATCAATGTTTACTCGACTCGTTTTTATTAGACTTAGGTTTTTAACCCAAAAAGTCTTTTTGATATATCGAGGAGTTTTTATTGAGCGGATCAATGTTTACTCGACTCGTTTTTGATTGTAGACTTAGGTTTTTAACCAAAAAGTCTTTTTGATATATCGAGGAGTTTTTATTGAGCGGATCAATGTTTACTCGACTCGTTTTTGATTGTAGACTTAGGTTTTTAACCAAAAAGTCTTTTTGATATATCGAGGAGTTTTTATTGAGCGGATCAATGTTTACTCGACTCGTTTTTGATTGTAGACTTAGGTTTTTAACCAAAAAGTCTTTTTGATATATCGAGGAGTTTTTATTGAGCGGATCAATGTTTACTCTACTCGTTTTGTTTCTGGCAATATGATTGTGCGATTCCGATGAATACTTAACCGATATAATCGATATATATAAATTGCCAAAGAAATCTTTAATAATTGAACTTTAGGCCTAGGCCTTTATTACAAAGATTGAAAATCTGATAAAGTAAAAAGTAAAATAATGCAGTATAACCTGCTAAAATTTATTTACCATAGTATTTCCTAAGGTTGACAGCATTCCAGGTTCTTGGTAAGGCAGTTCCATCCAAGTGTGCAATTCTGTATGAACCTTTCTTCCCCACGCCAATGACGATGTAAGGTCCATCCCAATTTTGTTGTAACTTTCCCACATGTTTGGATACTTCTACTTTTTTCAAGACCAAATCTCCTTCCTTGAAGGTTCGGATGCGTACTTTTTGATTGTATGCTTTCTCCATATTAGCTTTAGTGGCTTGTAAGCGTACAGCAGCTTTATCTCTTAAAGCTTCTGTGAAATCAATGTCGTTTTCTCTTGACTTTTCATTTTCTTTATCATCGAACATTTCTACTCTTGGCGTAGGGATTAGGGTTTCCACAGGGATAACCGCTTCCGACCCGTATACCAAGCTAAATGGGGTTTCCCCAGTTGAGCTCCTTACCGTGGTTCGATTAGCCCATAATACTCCTGGGAGTTCATCTAGCCATTTTCCTTTGGCTGCTCCTAATCTTTTTTCCAAAGATTTTATTATTTCTCGGTTTGCTACTTCAGTTTGTCCATTTGCTCGAGGATGTCCTACGGAGGTAAAATTCTGTTGAATTCCAAGTTTTGTACACCATTCTATTATTTGTTTGCCCGCGAATTGAGTTCCATTATCGGAGATAAGGACCCTTGGGATGCCGAATCGACAAACTATGAATTTCCATAGGAAATTGATGACTTGGAATTGGGTTATTCGTGCGAGGGCGACGCATTCTATCCATTTGCTGAAGTACTCTACGGCGACCAGGACATAAGATTTCTTTGATCTGGCCACTGGGAAAGGTCCCACGATATCCATTCCCCATTGATCGAATGGCCAACAAACTGGAATAGGGTGCATGTTTTCAGCTGGTCGATGGCATATGTTAGCATGGATCTGGCAGTGATGACATTCTTGGACATATTGAGCGGCATCTTTATTGATGGTCGGCCAATAGTAACCCGTCCTGAGACATTTTAAAGCCAATGCTCTTGATCCGCTGTGATTTCCTGCATCCCCATCATGTATTTCCCGTAGTATATCGAGGGTTTGTGATTCAGGTACGCATTTCAGAAGAATCCCTGATACTGATCGTCGGTAGAGTTTTCCTTCTATGAGTGTATATTTCGGAGCTCGATATTTTATTTTCCGAGCTTCATTTTGGTCAGGTGGTAATTTTCCTTCTCGAAGATAGTCTATCATAGGGGTCATCCAGTTCCCTTCGGCTTCTTCGATTTCCATTATATCCACCGCTGGTGTTTCATCGATGTCAATTGCTGGTGTATTAGAGATCAACCAGTTGATCACCCGTTCGGTCTTTCCGTCAGGGGATCCTGTGAATTTTGATAACTGATCGGCCCATTTATTTTCCGAACGTGGGATGTTCTGGATACTAAAACTTTCAAATTTCTCGGCCAGAGTCTTCACTTTGGCGAGGTATTTGACCATGTTGAATTCCTTAGCCTCGTATAGGCCTTCTATCTGTCTTTGTACTAATTCTGAATCAGTTAGTACTTTAAGACTTTTTATATTGGCTTTGATCGCCATTTCCATTCCTGCGATTAATGCTTCATATTCAACTTCATTGTTTGTCACAACGAAGTCCAGTGTTATTGCGTAATTTAAATCTTCCTTGTTTGGTCCGGTGAAGTTGATTCCGGCGCCTCCTCCTTCTCGGCATGAAGCACCATCGACGTGCATTAGCCAAGTTTGATCTTCAATGATCAAGACATCGCTGCTGAGGCAGCTCGATGATTCGGTAGCCTGTGTCGGTGTTTCTAATATAAAATCGGCCAACACTTGGGCCTTGATGGCAATCCTCGGTTTGTAGTCTACCTCGAACTGACTGAGTTCGATGGCCCATTTGATTAGTCGACCGGAGGCTTCTGGTTTTGCTAGAACTTGCCTTAATGGCTGATTCGTCAGAACGATGATTTTGTAAGTTAAGAAGTAAGGTCGGAGTTTTCGTGCGGCCACCACTAAGGCCAGTGTGAATTTTTCTATCTCTAAGTAATTCTTCTCCGCCCCTTGTAATAACTTGCTGAGATAATATACAGGCTTATGCTCTGAGCCCTCGACTTTAATTAGTACTGAACTAATTGCTACGTTGGAAATGGAGATGTACATAAACAATGGTTCTCCTTCTGTTGGTTTTGCCAACATCGGGGGTGTCGTCAAATATTCTTTGAGCTGCTCGAAGGCCTGATCGCATTCTTCGGTCCAAACAAAGTTCTTTGCCTTTCGGAGAGTTTGGAAAAAGGGGAGGCTTTTGTCCGCAGATTTTGATATAAACCTGTTTAATGCTACGATCTTTCCAACTAGGCTTTGTACTTGAGAGATTGTTTTAGGAGGTTTCATTTCAGTTATGGCTCGGATTTTTTCTGGGTTGGCTTCTATTCCGCGTTGGTGAACTAGATATCCCAAGAATTTTCCTGATTTGACACCAAAGGTGCATTTTGCGGGGTTTAACTTCATACGATATTTTCTTAAGATCTGAAAGCATCGACCGAGATGCTTTACATGGTCTGCTTCATTCATACTTTTGACCAGCATGTCGTCCACGTAGACTTCCATCAGTTCTCCGATTAATTCTTTGAACATTAGGTTTACTAACCTTTGGTAAGTAGCTCCGGCATTTCTTAAGCCGAATGGCATCACTATGAAGCAATAAACTCCCTGCTCGGTTACGAACGCGGTCTTTTCTTGGTCCTGCTCATCCATGTATATTTGGTAAAACCCTTGGAAGGCGTCCATCATACTGAATAACGCGAAGCCAGCGGTCGAGTCGACCAATAAGTCAATCCTCGGGAGGGGATATGGGTCGCGTGGACACAACTTGTTAAGGTCGGTGA